>JAINUG010000150.1:2631020-2650594 GCA_029706075.1 Aldrovandia affinis | reverse complement strand
AGAGCCCAGGCCTCGCTAGCAGACAGTCAATAATGAACGGCGGGTTAATATTGGTTAACCTCTGATTAGGGTACCGCACTCACCTTTTGAGTAAACCAAAAGAACAGAGCGATGATGGAGTGAAGGGAAGAGGATACTGCTTTCCACGTGGGTAAAATAATCATTTATTCAGCTTCACCATTCATTTGGGCAGGCGTTTCCCCTTTAACACTAACATGGAGGCGGACTCACGCATTCAGCACCAATCCACCATTCTCAAGTCAGAGCTCAAGAAAGAACTCAATAAAATACACAAAAAATGCAGAGAATCCCACGGAGCTTGTAGTTAGAGTTGTGCACGAGCGCTGCCATTGACAACGGCATCCCATGATTCACACTCCGCAGGTGAACACTCCAAAATCACTCGCCCTACCGGAAGTTTCAGTGTGGGCTGTGGTGGCTCCACACGCTATGCTCCATCACTTCCGTTTCCACTGGTGATTAATAACCAAAGCCAGGGTAATCACATTTTCTCTCCAAAGGCAGCTGAGATAATGACCCAGCGAGCTTCACAGGTCTGCAGTGTCTGCTCCAGCTGCACTTGGCCAGGGTTGGTCGCTTTCCCCATGGCTCTATGGGACCAGGGTCGAGGACCTGTCTCCAGAAGACCGGCGTGACGCTTGCAGGAGGGAACCGCGTTGTAGAAGATGAATAAGAGGAGGCAGGCCGTGGTAAGTCAGGGGTTCCCAAACTTTTCAAGACCCCCTAAAGTAAGTCCCCAACTTAATAAAAAAAGTGACTGTTGACTGTTCAACACACCAAAATAGCACATGGAAGCATATCAAAACCATCATCACCATATCAAAGTGTGGCTATATATCAGAGATGGATTTAGTGTAATATAAATATGTATAACTGTAGACTGAAAGTCTAAAATAAGTAACTTGTAAAACGCTGAAATATAAACATATATGAACTGCATAGCATAGCGGTCTAACGCACCCGTATTTGGCTGGTTCTATATGAGTGTGAGCTGCCTATCCGGGACGTGTTTCGAAACCCTGGCCATTAGCCCCGATTGGGGGCAGCATTTGGCTGTCCACTCCTGAGGAAGGGGGGAAGATGGTCGGCATGAACTCGCTGTGAAGCGCGTATGGAGTCTCCAGGAAGGGGGTCAGTGAGTTTCATCTTGAAGGAGGCGGATCATTGTCGGCCTCGGAGAGTAGCTTGCCCCGTGGAGACAGGTGGCGAGTTCATGGGGGTTGATCAAAATAAATAGAGGGTATAATTGGCTTCCAAATTGGGGAGAAAAAACTGAGTAAAATCAGAAAAAAGGACCTATAAACATATTTAAGAAGTAGATTTGACCATAATATACAATTAATTTGATTAATTATTTGAGTACTGAAACATTTATATAGATCATCTCATATCACATAATTTAGGATCACAACAGACACTGACTGGACACTCCAGTTACGTATCATAAAAGCTGTGTATTACCACTGCATATCATAAAAGCAGAGTAATATTGCTGTGCGTTGTTATTACAGGTTCGCAGCTGTAGTGGGGTTTCTGGGAAGGAAGAATGACTCTGGGGTCAGCACACAGCAGAGGCATTAATTACTAAATAGGCTCAGAGTCGTTGGACTCCTGCCCTCCTAACCGCATTAAGACCTCTACAGATATCCACGTACAGGATATTAACCCCTGTACATGAAACATTATGAATGAGCCTCATTATGTGACCATATATTTGAACTCCGCTGTCCGTATTGGAGAGAACGCAATTAAGCTGCACGAGAGCCATGACTGCATGGTGCATGTGGTTCCGTGTGGCTCAGTCGGTTGGTGTATTGCGTTGAAAACGCTTGGGTCATGGGTTTGATTCCCATTGTGACCACATATACCGAACAAGGTATGCATTCACAACTGTAAGTTACTTTGGACAAAAAGCGTCTGCTAAGTGGTCAATATAATGCATTACTGCCGCACACCCATGCAGAGAAATTTCTCACCTCCTCTTTACTTTGTTCAGTTTGTGCATGGCAAACGTTAACGTGCTTACAACATCTTTTTTGGAGTTTCGCAGTAGAGTACCATCTAGTGGAACGCATCAACCTGGAAGTCCCTGCTTCTTGGAACATGATGGTCACCGATGGCCTTCAGTGTTTTCCAGCGCCCCCTCCCACCCAAATTATCTGAATGTTCCCGGGGAAACTCACGGGGCTGAGATAACGGCAGAAGCCATGTTCTGGCACACCGCCGATCTCCTCCGGCCGGGCCGTGACTTGGGCGATCTGGGGCTTGCCCAATCACGGCGTGACGGCGTAGGAACGGATGCTTAGCCTAAAAATATCACCTCCGCGCGCAACCCACGCATGCTCAGGGCTTCTACTGAATGGTACATTCTAAAAGGGTTAAGTCATTCTGCACTGTTCTCCTAAGGGAACACACACTGGTGTACATGGGTGAAAATGCATCATTACACCATTATGTTACCTACAGTGCACAGAGGCATTGAAATAACCATCACTCTCTATAGCAAGCTCCAGCAGGAGAGGGGGATTAATCTTGTTAGGTCATGCAAAATATCAAGGTTTTAAATTAAAAGATATGCTTTAATGGGGGGGGGATGGAATTTAGAGAGGAAGGTTATAGATGTAAGAAGTTTTGTGGAAATGTTTAAGTGTAAGTTTGGTTGTTCGATAACAGCCACTTTCCACCGAGGACGGCCTGTGTTCTCACAGTGTTGGCTGAGGCCTGACCCTTCTGTCTCTGCTGATTAGAGCCAGCCCCCCCCACCCTCCCAAAAAAGAAAATAGCCTGGCCTGTAACGCCGGGCCTCAATTAGCTTTTAAGACCTTTTAGGATGGGAAATCAAGCCTAATTGGATGACAGTGGGCAGCTATACCGCTGTGAGCTACAGTAACATCAGAGGGAATCCAATTAAGTTCAATTACTCTTCCTGGGTATGACGTAACGCAGAAAGAAAGCCAAAGACAATGGTGCTGTGGGGCGATTATGAGGGAAGTGCAGTGGGGGAGGTGGAGGGTCCGGGGCTTGACTTGAACGACATCACCAAAGTGACCTATGAGCAGGGAGACATAAGGATATCTGCTAGGTCTTTAGGGGTAGGTCACATGGTTCTGACCTATGGGGGTCGAGGGTCAAAAATCCAAAGAATAAGCAGGAAATTAGTTTGTACCTTTGTAAGCATTTAATTTGAGAGCATGTAACTTGTACCATTGTGTAAACATAATGTGAAAGACGATCATTTTGGAGAAAACAATGATGCAGCCACACAGGTCTTGTGGTGCATGGGGCATGTAGTCTTCAGCGGCTTCTGTCCCAGCCACGGCCTCACACACCTCCTGTTAAAGGCCTCCCGAGAAAGAGTCTGCCGCTGTCACCTCCATCGAATCTGGTTGAACAATGAGTTGTAAATCCCTGGACAAAAGTCTTAGACATCTGATGTCTGGTTGAATCTTTAAAGAATGAGTTGTAAAAAGAGGACTGGACAAAAGTCACAGACTTCTGATGTGCATTAGGGTGTGTGTGTGTGTCTGTGGGTGCATGTGTGTGTGGGGCGGGTTCACGACGTGGTGAACTCCCTGTATTGGAGTCTGTGTGTGTGTATGTGTGTGTGTGTGTGTGTGTGTGTGTGTGTGAATGTGTGTGTGTGTGTGTGTGTGTGTGTGTGTGTGTGTGTGTGTCTGTATGTGGGTGCATGTGTGTGTGTGTGTGTGTGTGGGGGGTTCACAATGTGGTGCGCTCCCTGTATTGGAGTCTGTGTGTAATTAGCTATGTACCCGCGGCAGCTGTTTGAGCTCTGCAACAGAAATAAGAATGAACATGGAGGTTTCCTCTCTGAATGGATGTGTGCCTGATGGATCGGGGCTGACATGTTTGGTGCAGACAGTGTTGATCCCGGAGGCTGTTTCTGGTGCACTGCGCTCCCATGCACTGCTGTTCCACCGCGAGATGGATTTCTGTGCAGCTCTTTGACTTCTATCTGGCCCTTTTTTAAACTGTGCAACAGCGAGAACCGTGATTTTAATATGTGAATAAGCCACATCTTTCACTGGAAGGCTAAACGAGGGTTTAAATCATATTCAGCGATGAATATCATCCTTAAGCTTTGGATTGCTGCATTATAATCTCTTCATCGTTAAGCATTGGCTTTCGTTGCAAATTAGATTTCCATCTGTGGGAGAGTGTCATTTTCCATGCAATCTATATTCCATGCCGCTGCTGGTCACATAACGCCATTATATTAACATCCGATACAAGCATTTATCAGAGTAGTTATTGAAGAACTCGTTGAGTCTTTTTCTCTCATTAATGTTCCCTCGTCCTTGCACTTTGAAAGGACCTTCCAGTCTGTCAAATTCCATTGGCATGCTACTGTTGTCTGCGTCAACCACTGTTTACTCTTGCACACAGGTTCATTCCTAAAAAAAACAGCAGTGCTTTGTTTTACGGCGAGACCAGCAGGAGAACACACTCTTCTCTTCGCTCGTGTTTTATCGATGTGATCGTTTCCCAGCGCGTTATCGCTAAAAAATAATACGCGCCGCCGCTGTGTGGGGACTGACCGAAGGTGCCTCAAGGTTTGCTGTGATTGGCTCAGACACTTTTAACTCCTCCTCCTCCTCCTCCCTCAAACGCTCAAGCGGCTCGTGACTTTCACGATCGGCAGAAGTCGGCAGAAGGTTCCGTGCGCTTTACGAACGCGTTATTTAAAAAACTAATACAATTACATTCATTTGAGCGTCGGTGGCATAGCACGGCACAGAAACTACAGCCAAATAAATAAATAAATACAAACATGCACAGACTGTTGTGGAGGCCAGGTTATACAGGAAATAGGTCCTTTCTTCAGTCGTGCCTCATATTCACTGACGCTATCTGCATACACAGTACGCGGTAGATGTGGCTCAGTGTGTTGGGGTAAACTGCAGGTCAAGGATGAGGTTTATGCAACGAAGAAGCACCCACGCTCATTAATCTGACAATTTGTGTAGAGCAGTCTTCCAATAATATTTGTAGCCTAGCCCCCTTAAACCAAGCGTGCCCAAAAAGGGTCCATTGGATTTAATAGCTACTCAGCAATACGTGACTAATTGAGGTACAGTTACAGTTAACTCACCTCACCTCACCTGGTTTCTTGGGTCTAAACTGGTTCATTTGAAAACAAAAAGTAGCACCCCTGAGGCTCTCCAGCACAGGGGTTGCTGAACCCCTGCCTACACCGAAAGACAGGCCTCAGGCGAAAACATTTGCTTCACAGTCTCATTTACAACTCCAACTTATGTAAAAATCAAGCAGTTGTACGATTTCCTGTTCCTGTTTATTTCAAATGAATGTGCTACAGATAAGCAGGCTTGCTCACTTATCCAGGGAGCTGTACAGATAACTGCCAAAATAAAGGACACACTTGAGTAAATGGGTTCTGGTGACTGTTATGGTGTGGGGTTCCCTCTTAGAGGCAATAAATACACTCAAAGCCATTCTGAGTGTTCCTGATTTCTATCCTGATGGAAGTAGTCTCTTCCAGGATGACAATGCCCCCATCCACAGGGCACAAGTGGTCACTGAATGTTTGTTAAGCATGAAAAAGATGTAAAGCACATGCTAAGGCTGTCTCAGTTGGCAGATCTCAACCCAATTGGACACTTATGGGAGATTCTGGAGCGGCGCCTGAGACAGCGTTTTCCACCACCATCAACAAATCACCAAACGATGGAATTTCTTGTGGAAGAATGGTGTTGCATCCCTCCAGTATTGTTCCAGACACTTGTAGAATCCATGCCAAGGTGCATTGATGCTGCTTTGGTGGCTCGACGCCATATTAAGGTTGATGTTTCCTTTATTTTGGCAGGTATCTGTAGGTTTACATTGCTTATACTTTTGCATGTTAACAGGTTATACAGCTGGACATTTACAAATGAGATTCTGTTTGGGTCCAACCAAGTATTCTGGCCTGAAAGCTTCAGGCCTCAAACTCAGACCCAGACCCACAGCTCCACACAGCTGCCCCAGTTAAAACTCCATTAAATAAAAAACATGAATCTGAATCATCTACTGTACGCCCATGACTAATGAGACAATAACGCATATATTAACTTCCAACGACTTGGAACAGGAGGGGAATATTTCTCTCATCGTAGTTATTGTGCCCATAAATGCCCTGAATGCCTTCACCCTGGAACGTTTAAGGGACGTGGCCATTGTTGTCTGAGCCCGGTGCTGAGGTTTTAACGCTGCTTTCAGACAGGATGGGAGCGCGGTGGGCTGGACTGAAAATAGCCGGTGAGAATGGCAGGAAATTCCAGCGAGTAACCGGCGAGCAGAAAAGGCCAAGCGCACGGAACAATGGCGCGTTTCAAAGCACGGCCGACCGCGCTGGTGACGATGACCAGTCTTCAGGTGGAGATCGCAGAGGCCTGCTCAGTACAGAACTCAGTGTGGTTCCGTGTGGCTCAGTAGGTAGAGTGCGGCGCTGGCAACGCTTAGGTTGTGGGTTCAATTCCCACTGGGACCACATATACCGATAAAATGTATGCATTCACTACTGTAAGTCGCTTTGGATATAAGCGTCTGCTAAATGGCGTATATATTGCTATATATCAGTACGCCGCGAGACATGGAGAGTTTCTCGGAGAGGCTTGGCACTCCCCTTCACACTCCGCGTCGAATCGAATCGTGTCAGGCCCACAGTGCTGCGTGAAAGGAGAGGGGTCCCTTTAAGGGTGAGTCAGGGAGAACGCTGTGGAGGTCGGAGAGGTTTAGGGTGGGACTGTTCAATTCCAGGCCTCGAGGGCCGCATTGTCTGCACGTGTTTTCTCCAAGTACGCACACACACAGCACGCACAGCGCAACTATGCCATGGATTTGGAAAAGGCGAACAAACGGTTGAACAATATGTAACCAGCAGGCTTGCTGAAAACTCGAATGCATTTAGCGTGGTCTGCCAGAAACACGTTAGCAAAGTGTCCTCCCGTCAGAGCATGGGGCTACTGCCATCTGGTGGATGGCCAAAGTATCACACAGATGTGAAAACAAGGCTTCGGTCGGCTGCTCCGCTAGGCTGAGTACGCCCGGATCCTTTGGGGTTTTCTCCCCCTCTCCATTCATCCTGGATACATATTTAAGACTCTCTTGGGCTGTCTTCTATAATCTAGGAGATAAAGCTAATCTGTCTGTTGTTGTGCAGTATGAAAAGGCTATTTATAGAACAGGAGCATGGGCCTCTCGGATGTAATTCAATAGCAGCATCTTATGTTATAAATCAAAAATTATATTTAAAAAAAAAAAAGATATAGCGGAATAATTGGCCCAGATTTAAAATGTATTATGTTAAATAACGATAAGTCGAATGGTACCCAGCATCATATATCAAGAGGACGCGCTGCAAAAACATTTAAGTGAATACAACACAAAGTGAATTGTGTATACAACACGCACACACACGCACACGCACACACATACACGCATGCACACACACACACACACACACACACACACACACACACACACACACACACACACACACTGTTACAACTGGTAAAAAAACCAGTCCTCAGTTAATATGACCAAACCCACTGGCGCAAGGCACACAAGGAATTCACTTTTTTTAAATAATCTCCATCCTCCCCCACAACAATTAACCAAATATCCGTAGCACATTATCTGCGCCGCGGAACAAAGCGTGCGCTTTTAACACGGGATACCGTTAGTTTCCAGCCATAACACTCGCCAGGATAAAGATAACGGTCAATATCATTGATTTACAGCTGAAATGTACACCATTAGTTTTAATAATTCAGGCAACAAGCCGGGGGGGACGGAGCTCCAGCACGTGTGTGCGCCTCTCCTCCCGCTTCTGAAAGGCCATTTCCAGCAATGAATAACACAACGCGGCTCCGGACTGTTGGTTCCTGAAGCCCTGAGGGGGCCATGGACTCAGGCCGTAAAACAGTGCATGCCATCTGTGGGTTCCATAATCTTTCAAAGGCTGCGCTATGACTCCCCCCTTCCTGCACATGGGCCCTCCCCTTTACCAGTGCGCCGACCAATAAGGGCAGCCGTCCTGAAACGTGACGGTGTGCACGGGATGAGATGAGAGAGACCACCCTCCCTCTCTCCTTCCCTCTTTCTCTGTCTTTGTCTCTTTCTGTCCTTTTAAATTTTACATTTGTAAACACTTCATTGGCATATAACATACATGCTGGCAAACCTTAGTTTGCGACTGTCTCTCTCCACCCACTGCCATTCACAATCCACCCTGTACAGGCAGTTGGCCTGAAATGTGACGGTCTGCATGGGATGAGAGGTCCCTCCCTTTCTCTCTTTATCTTCATCCCTGCCTCTCGCCTCTCCTTATCATCCTCTCTCTTTTCTCCTCCCCTCTCTCCCTCTATCTCTCTCTCTATCTTTCTTCCTGTTTCTCTCTCCCTCTATCTCTTTCTTCCTGTTTCTCTCTCCCTCTATCTCTTTCTTCCTGTTTCTCTCTCTATCTATCTATCTCTCTCCCCTACCTTCCCTCATGCCTCTACCTACCTTTCCCTCTCGATTCCCAAACCTCTCAGCTTCCATTTGCTTGATCGCCAGGGCGACGGACACCCTGCAGGGACCCGTCATGTGACCATGCCTCCCGAGCCAGAAGCACAGAGCAGAGCCTTGTCTGTCACAATACAGGAGCCTCCCCTGGAAAAGAGTCGCACGCCTACCTGCCCCGGCCACAGAGAACAGCTATTCTTCTCGGACACCTGACCACTGTGCCATAATATTCTGAACAAAGAGTCGGATTGAGCGAAGGTAGAAAATTCCAAGAGAAAATATAACCAGGTATACTGACTATACAGCATTGGGGAACAGTAATGTGAACCGCTCATATGGAAACATTAGTCAAACTGTCTGAAATAGGGATTACTTTCCAAATGTTTTGTTTGATTTCTTGTGAGTGGTAATCACATGCAGTGTCTATTCTAACATGGCCACTGGCACATTTATACTTGGATACATTGACTATGGATGGTTTATTCATTTGCAGAAGACCGCATGTGCAGTGCACATAAATGTAGACCTTACACAGCGTGTCAGCCATTTACATGGCTGGATTTCTGATGCAGCTGTTGCTGCAGGACTCAAGAGCAGTGGCACACCTGGGAGGAGAGCCATTCATAGATTCCCAAGCATAACTCACATAACATCAGTGCCCAACTCATGCCGCCTGTCTCCAAAAACCTTCCCGCCCACTCGCAACGCATAACCCCCCCCCACTCCACCGGCGATTTCTGATTTGTCTTCCCGAGCACATCTCATACACGTGACCCTGCGTGACATTCAGCTCCTCTGCTTCTGCAGGAGAACAGCAGGTCTGAATAAATTATGCCCCCCAGATGGGAAAGGTGAATTTGTGAATATGGAGTTAGCGCTTCATGTCTCCGTTTGAAGTCACAATTTGTGTTTCCCCGGAGCGCCTCTCCCTCCTCAGAGTCGAGGAATGGGAGCAAACTGTGTTCTGGCAGAGTGGCTTTTCTGTGCTGGCGTGTGAGACATGTTTACCGTAGCTCCTTAACCTCGTAGCATTACATGCAGAACAGCAGAATTCCTGTGAATGAGTCCATCTTGGAATGTGCGCGGGTCGAATGCAACAGCATTCAGGCAAAATGCCTGCACAAAAACATACAATACAATAAGACATGCCAACTACTATAGCATCTTAGTGTGAACTCAATGAATTCTCTATCTTCCATCCATCCATTATCTAAGCCGCTTATTCCTGGTCAGGGTCGCGGGGGGGGGGGCTGGAGCCTATCCCAGCATGCGTTCGGGCGAGAGGCAGAATACACCCTGGACAGGTCGCCAATCCATCGCAGGGCACACACCATTCACTCACACACTCATACCTACGGGCAATTTAGACTCTCCAATTAGCCTAACGTGCATGTCTTTGGACTGTGGGAGGAAACCGGAGTACCCGGAGGAAACCCACGCGGACACGGGGAGAACATGCAAACTCCACACAGAAAGGCCCCCGGCCTGGATTCGAACCTGAGACCTTCTTGCTGTGAGGCGACAGTGCTATCCACTGCACCACCATGCCGCCCTGAATTCTCTATCTTTTCAGGCCTTTTCTTTTGAAAGGGCTAGAAAAAGAGACATGCTCCCCCAGTTGCAGTCTTTCACAATTGTGTGCCATTGTGATGCATGCATGATACCAAGTCCCGAATACATGTCTGCAATCACAAAAAACACATTTGCTCAACTCTGCTCAGTGAATGGCCCTAAAGCTGTCTGGAAACCGGCAAGCCCACTCACAATATGTCTTACTGATTTCTATACCAATTTCATAACATTAAAAGAGCACACTGTGGCCTGTCCTTTTTTTTTTACTGTACATTAATCTCTTTAAGTCTCAAAGTAGTCATCGCTGTCGCAGAGACTTACTTCATCAACCTCGTTCTGTTGCAAGGGATTAATGCAATCCGCTCCTTGTGATGTAGCGGCAGGCCAATACCATAACGATAATTACCATGCTGACTGCAGATCAGCCTCTACATGGACACGTCTACAGGTTGGAGGGCTTATTCACGGGGCTGACTGACAAGAGTGACAGGCTGCAGTTACATAGATATTGCTGAGTGCGGGAGCTGTCCACAGTGCTGAAACCCGTCCACAGCTCATATGAACAGCTGGGGTCTCGTAAGTCATAATTAAAATACAACTCCATCCCCCACCCGAGACAGAATCTGATTCTCATGAGAGAAGCCTTTTTTTTTTTTTTTTACAGACTGCGGCCTGCAGCCCCACCGGGTGGCGCTTAATTGGACACAGAGTCTCCCAGGAGGGGAGGGTTTCATTGGTGGGATTGACCTCACCAACATTGCGCACCAGCACCTCCTCTGGTCAGTCGACTGCAGTGTGCAGGGTGCACTCATCCAGTGCAATGACTGTGCAGCTCAGCTGGTGGAGTGTAGAGTGAAAAGAAGACATGTTTCAGGGGCCAATGTTAAGCTTTTTCTCCTGAATTGATGGAGGACATTACGGCCATGGGACAGGCCTACGAACATGGTCTACGACATTCAGAATTGGGAGGGCAGACAATAAATCCGGGTACTAGATTGGTTAAAATATAAAAAGAAAATTCATTAATAAACAAATAAATAAGAGAAGTTTTATTTGTCTTTCCCAGAGGGCTTCCATCACTGTGAGAAATCATTGCTCACATCATGTCTCAATCGGCCACTCTTGTAAGTGGAGTGTGCCGGACCAGCCTTTGAGTGGCAGAGCATTGCTTCTGTGCGTGTGCAGGGCGGAGCTGGTTACGGTGGTGATGCAGTTTGTGTGACACCTATCCTCCCCTATGTGGGGAAAACCTGTGAAAGGCGCAACCAAAGGGAATCTGTGTTTATTCGCGATGAATATGTTCTCTTAGTGCCGCATGTATAAGAGGCCACAGTTACTGAAGCTTCCCTGAAAGGTGCATTGGTTGCCTTGGTTGAGACTTGTGCAAAAGGGCAGTGGCTGAAACATTAGAGATTTCTCCAACGATGAACAAAAACACCCTTTTTTTTGTAAAGAATTTTGTTTCTGATCTGTGACACGCGATGAGATGGCACTCGCCCAAGTATCAACCATAACCCGGTATACTGCAGGGCCACTCTTATGCAGCGAATCTCATGTCGGCTTCCCTCCCCCCTCCCTGGAGCGGACAGCCATTTGCCACCCCCGGTGGCGCTTCTGGCCAGAGCCGACTCTGGCGAGACGGGGAATTGAACCCCGGTCTCCGTGGCCAGCGTCGGACGTTGTAACCACTGGGCCACGCGGGAGGCCACAAAACACACCTTTGACGGAGACGAGGGCGTGCGGCTTCGTGTTGTTGCATCCGCGCCTTCGGGAAAGAGGAACTGGCATGGGTAAGTGGGTACCGCCCGTGGCAAACACAAATGATCTCTGATCAGCACGGAGGAGGAAATCAGACCACAGGCTACTCCCTGTACACCTTTCTCGACTGATCGGGGATCAGTGCTGCCGAGTGTGGGGTCCATCACCCCCCATCTGCATGGATTAAGCCTGCCACTGTAATTTCAATGCAAAAGTCAAAGCACCAAAGTGCTGCAGCAGGCCTGCACTCTGCAGTGACACAGCACAGACCCCTGAATCAGGGCCACACCTGCTCAACATCAAGCTGACAGATAACCAACAGCATCCCGACATTCATCTCTCACCGATCTCTGGTCAGGAAATTAAAACCTGGCTTAGCAAGCGTGTCTACAAAATGTTTACAGAGAGCCTTTCTTAAAGCCTGTGAAATATTTATGTGACAAGATAACGATTACAACACCCTGTACCGAGAATATGAGACACATAAAAAAAGAGAGTTTTACACCACTTTCTGTATTTAAACAGCTGCAGGTATTAGTAAACTGTTTACACTGTTTATTTAACCTTTTTAGTGCTACTTTAGCACTGCCCATTTACACAGTGGGATGTTCACTGAAGCAGTTCAGGTTAAGCACCTTTGCTCAAGGGTACAGCGGCTGTGGCCCAACAGGGATTTGAGCCGGCAATCTCTGAGGTTACCAGCCTGGTTCCTTAACCACTACATTGCCCCGCTGCCCAGTTCACAGAACTGTTGGCGTATTTGCATTTTGTATTTGTCTGTTTGTTTTTTCTGTATTATGGGACAATAAAGCATTCATTCATTCATTCATTCATTCATTCATTCATTCATTCAGGGACCACGTTTGCTGTGGTATTGGTGGCATATAAGTGTCCAGACATAAGTGTCCTGATGCCCACAGACTGCCTAACAAAGTGGGGGTCTATCAGCACCATGGACAGTTCCATCTCAACCCCCTCCTCCCATGAGAGCCACTCAGAATGCTCTGCCCCTGAAATGGCCAACTGTCTCGCAGTGGGGGGGGAGCGGAAATGGGGCCTCCTGCGAAAAGCCTCCCACCTGTGGGCTATGGCAGAGACAGGAGCCATGTGAGATAATCCCTGTTCATTTCCTGCTCCGGTAATGAAGGTGCTTTTTTTCGCAGATTAAAAGCCCCGCCTCAGCCCACAACAGGGAGCGACGCAAATCAGCTAGGAGCGGCAGCACACAGGTGCAATCCCATAATGCAGATGGACATAAAAACCCACACTGCAGACAGATAAACCCACACAGATAGGAATGAACAAAAAAACACCATGTCCACCATGTATAAAAAACACTGTAAACATATAAGAACCCACCATGCAGACATGTTTAAAAACCTGCTATATAGATGGCCCTATGTCTAGAATGGGCAACCCCTCACTCTCGACAGCTGAAGTATATTCACCCACTCTTTTACAATCCAGATTACAGCAATAACCAAGGCAGTGACCAATGGCCAAAATAACAGCATGGAGGAAAGCAGCAGCATTGTGCCACCGCGGTCCACAGAGCACATCAAACGCACAACGGGCGTTTGCATGCATCTGTAAGCATTTATCGTTTTTTAAACCACAAAGAGGGAACTTCAATCCTTCTCAGAGGCCCTTTACGGAAGGCCTGCTGTCAGTAAACCTCCTCGGTGTTAATGTTCGATAATAACCTCCCTTCGAATTCCATCCTAAATCTGTCTTTTTCAGCAATAGCATTGTAGCGAGTCAGAAACTGCAAATCCACAGAATGTATAACGTTATGTATGTATAAAGTAAAGCCTTTGATAACAGGTTCCAGTGCCTCTTTCCCCACAAAAGCCAGCCCAGCCTGAGTTGAAGGTGTTAGATGTTTGGGACGTCTCTGGTTCCTGCACGGGCACGGCATCGCAATTACACGCTCAATGATTCATTAATATTTCAGCCGGTCAGCTATAGCGTGTCTGGGCTGTTGGCCGGGGTCCAGACGGCCATTTGCGTCTTCGTTAATCACGCCCTCTTCCCCCGACCTTGGGCGAGCCGACCCTCGCAGGGACGTTGGGAGGGGGGGGGCATTCTCTGGCACGGGCACATCGATTCCCGTCCGGACCCAGACACGCTCCTGGAATCCAGAGGCTTGTTAGCTCCTAATTCTCTTTGGGGGGAGGGGAGGGGGCATTTTGTCAATCTGGGCCATCAATGCAATTTGTGAAAAAGACAGTTTAATGATTTTGGCTCTCTCGTCCCTGTAAAGCTTTGACAGTAGAATAGGGCCGGGGAAATATAGACCTCTCTTACCAGAGAGAGCTAAGCGAACTGACGATAAATCACGACAGCGACATCAATCAAGTCGGAGACGAAAACAAACAAACGCTAAGTGATATGTTGATGCGTGCCTGTCTTTGAGTTGCGGGACGCCTGCGGGTCAGGTGTAGCTCTGCCATGTTCATGTGTGCCTCATAAGAAGAGCTAGGGGGGCAATTAGGCCTGCACAGCAGCCACACGCTGGGGCGCCGTTTACACACGTGCTTTCCGTTCCAAATGGCTCTTTGAGTGTTAATGGATGGCAGGTCACACTACCCAATCACTTGATGTCTCTGTGCACCACACTGGTGCTCCCTCTGCATCAACACTACAGGAAGAACACAAAATCCACCACCTAAAATCTGCCACCTTGCTGGCCACCTGGCTTCCATGCCCGCAGCACAATGAAGGCCACGTTTGTGAAGAGGATGCGTCCAAACTCCCCCGGTCGCAAGTAGCCTGGCTGCTCACGGGCTCCTTGGGTCATCGTCCCCCTCTATCTCTGCGGGCCCGTGACCCAATCAGGGGACAGACGGGACCGCCTGAACGGGTGCAGAAAGGCCCGCCCCTGACGCTGGCCTGGAGCTCCCTCGCAGTGATTGATTACCACGCCGGTCAGGAGTTGGGCACCTTCCAAAACCCCCCTCCCCCCAGCTGGATACATTACCCTAATTGGCCGACAGCATTTCGGGAGGCCACATCGATCGCAATCGAGGTGCGTGGCCCCCATCATTTTCAGTCATCAGATACCTCACAGCCCTTCAGAGGCAGGGAGTGCAGAAAGGCTAGGCCACTGCAAGCAGAGCCTGCAGCATGAATACTAAACACTTATATATACTAAACACTACAAGAAAGATATAGAATATCTTGAAAAAGTCCAAAGAAGGGCAACTAAACTAATACCTGGTATGAAAGGTAAAAGTTATGATGATAGACTTAAGGTACTCAATATATTTAAGCGTAGCAAAGGGAGACTTGATTGATTGAGCTTTTAAATTCCTAAAAGGAATTAACAAAGTGAAATACCAAAGATTTTTAAAGATAAGTGGGCTCAGCAGAACAAGAGGCCACATGTGGAAACTAGTTAAAGGCAAATTCCGCACAGATATTAGGAAGTTTTTCTTTCCACAGAGAGTTGTCAATGCCTGGAACAGCTTGGGCTATTCAAGTCCATGCTAGATATAGTACTAGATACTCTTTAGATTAGAACATGACGAGCCTAGATGGGCCGAACGGCATTATGTATTCTTATGTTCTTATATACCCAAATCCCTTGTGCAGATGACTTTTTCTTCCTATTCTCCTTTTTTTTGTTTAAATCAAAACAATATTACCTTGATTGGTTTCATGTTCACTCAACCCAGTTGAACAGTCAAGGGGAAAACCAACTCTTTGGCTTATGAATAAATGTTTTTCTTGACAGACATAGACTAGGGAGCCCAGCGATCACCAAAATGAAGTCGCTAAACTGTGTTAAGGGCACGGAACTGAGGACAAACGCTGATTGAATCCAGGCCAGTGTTTGTGGGAAGAATACATGTCTGTTGCTCTGCTGGCCCCTGATACACTGGGATTATTTGCTGAAATATGATTCATAGTCTCTCTCTCTCCTGAAATAGTTTCTCGTGGTTGTTGTCGGTGCCCAAGGCCAGCCTGGCTGATATTGTAGAGGAGGGTATTCGTCACACGTCGCTGAGACAGCGAGACGCACGGCGGTGGCTCTGTGGGAGTATCAGGGTTCGAATGTGAGTGGCAGACATTTGAGACAGCCGCCCATGAGCATACTGATAACTACCCTTCAGTGCAGCGCCCAGCTATGACACTCACTTGCTCTCTCTCTCTCTTTCCTCTTTCTCTGTATCTCTCTCTCTTTCTTTTTATCTCTCTCTCTCTCACTCTCTGTAGCTCTCTCTCTCGCTCTCTCTATCTCTCTCTTTCTCTCTTTCTCTCTATCTCTCTCTTTTGTTTTATCTCTCTCTCACTCTGTGTCTCTCTGTAGCTCTCTATCTCTTTCCCTCTTTCTCTGTATCTCTCTCTCTGGGAAAGAGGTTCCAGTGCTGTGTTAAAATGAGGGTGAGCTGAGTCACATGGTGCCTTGGCTGCGACCCTGTGGGGACCAGGTTAGAGCCAGCTGCATGCAGCCCTGTGGGAACCAGGTTAGAGCCAGCTGCATGCAGCCCTGTGGGGACCAGGTTAGAGCCAGCTGCATGCAGCCCTGTGGGGACCAGGTTAGAGCCAGCTGCATGCAGCCCTGTGGGGACCAGGTTAGAGCCAGCCGCATGCAGCCCTGTGGGGTCCAGGTTAGAGCCAGCCGTGCATTGAAATGAGCCTTCGCTGTGAGACCAATAAAAGGAATAAAAAGATACATCTCTCACAAGACTGGATACTGGAAAGCCTTGCAGACGTACATTCAACATTCAAATGCTACTGGATATTAGCATATATTGAATATGCACCTCTCTTTGTATATGTACATACATATAATACACACACACATATATGCATGTAACTGCCAAAATAAAGGAAACATCAACATAGTGTCTTAATAGGGAGTTGGGCCACCATGAGCTTTCAGTGGGCCTTGGCATAGCCCTAGCCTTCTACGAGTGTCTGGAACTCTATTGGAGGGATGCAACAGCATTCCTCCATGATAAATTCCATCATTTGGTGTTTTGTTGATGGATGGATGCTGTCTCAGGTGCCGCTCCACAATCTCCCATAAGTGTTCGATTGGGCTGATATCTGGTGATTGAGATGGCCATGGCACATGGTTTACATTGTTTTCATGCTCATCAAACCATTAATTTACTCAAGTGTTTCTTTTATTTTAGCAGGTAACTGTTACCTGTATATACACTGCCTGGCCAAAAAAAAGTCACCACCTGGATTTAACTAAGCAAATAGGTAAGAGCCTTCCATTGGATAATTACTGCAGTGATTAATATGTTTTAGCTGGCAACAAGTTATTTAACCCTAACTGATGCAGTGAGTAGCTTCTCATTTCTTAAACAAACATGTCGGAAGACATATCCTGTGGTCATGGAAAAGATGTTAATCTGTTTCAGAAGGGTCAAATTATTGGCCTGCATCAAGCAAAGAAAACAACTAAGGAGATTGCTGAAACTACTAAAATTGGGTTAAGAACTGTCCAACGCATTATTAAAACCTGGAAGGATAGTGGTGAACCATCATCTTCGAGGAAGAAATGTGGTCGGAAAAAAATCTTGAATGATTGTGATCGGCGATCACTTAAACGATTGGTGAAATCCTATCGTAAAAAATCAACAGTAGAACTCATGGCTATGTTTAATAGTGAAAGTAAGAGCATTTCCACATGCACAATGTGAAGGGAACTCAAGGGATTGGGACTAAACAGCTGTGTAGCCTTAAGAAAACCACTTGTCAGTGAAGCTAATTGGAAAAAAAGGCTTCAATTTGCTAGGGAGCATAAAGATTGGACTCTGGAGCAATGGAAGAAGGTCATGTGGTCTGATGAGTCCAGATTTACCCTGTTCCAGAGTGATGGGCGCATCAGGGTAAGAAGAGAGGCGGATGAAGTGATGCACCCATCATGCCTAGTGCCTACCGTACAAGCCTGTGGGGGCAGTGTTATGATCTGGGGTTGCTGCAGTTGGTCAGGTCTAGGTTCAGCAACATTATGTGCCCAAAGAATGAGGTCAGCTGACTACCTGAATATAGTGAATGACCAGGTTTTTTCATCAATGGATTTTTTCTTCCCTGATGGCACGGGCATATTCCAAGATGACAATGCCATGATTCATCGGGCTCAAATTGTGAAAGAGTGGTTCAGGGAGCATGAAACATCATTTTCACACATGGATTGGCCACCACAGAGTCCAGACCTTAACCCTATTGAGAATCTTTGGGATGTGCTGGAGAAGACTTTGCGCAGCTGTCCGACTCTCCCATCATCAATACAAGATTTGGGCAAAAAATTAATGCAACTCTGGACAGAAATAAATGTTGTGACATTGCAGAAGCTTATCAAAAGGATGCCACGGCGAATGCGTGCCGTAATCAAAGCTAAAGGCGGTCCAATGAAATATTAGAGTGTGTGACTTTTTTTTGGGACGGGCAGTGTATATACAGTATACTATATATATATATATATATATATATATATATATATATATATATATATATATATATATATATATAATGGCTGTCAGTGGATCAGAAAAGTTAGTTGATTCATTTTGCCTTCTGTATATACCTTAAAACCAAAGTCAATATGTAAATTCCTCTTACAGTTTTTTACAATTGCTATCAACCTTTTTTCAGTTCTGTAGTCACATTTCCAAAACTCTTAACACAGTGAGCACAACATCAGTCTGTGTGGGCTATACAATTAACACATTTCTTGTTCCTTTGACACAAAATGCATACAGTTAACACATTTTAAAAATGCTTGAACTTCTTTTACACACAAGCTCAACCAAGACCAAAACAATGGATTTTTACTGCCAAATTTACAAATGCTTTCACACTGTATGTCAGAACAGATAACCTCATGTTCTAAACCTAACGTATAGGCTGAAGTTGAAGTGAACAGCAGTTCACATTGTAGATTGAAACACAAATATATGTCCTGTATTTTTTTTCATTGCTATTGAGAAACAGCTGATTGAAGATATGCAAATAGATCAATCACAGCTGATTCCCGTCTAGGAAACATACTCAAGTGTTGAGGCTCTTTCAATCGCATGACCATATAGTATAAAAAGGGGACCTCTTTGGGCTGATCTTGTGTGGACAAAGAACAATATAGAGCAACAGAAAGAGAGAAAGAAGAATGGCTGGATGAGGGAGAGGAAGATGAGTACCAGGACAAGGGAGAGGAGTTGGACAAGGACAAGGGAGAGGAGTTGGACAAGGACGGGGGAGAGGAGTTGGACAAGGACAAGGGAGAGGAATGGCTGCACGAGGACAAGGTAGAGGGAGAGGAGTTAGAATGCATGGTGGCGCTCAAAGAAGGGCCAGAGCTAGGGTAACAGATGAGATAAGAGCTACCATCATAGACCATGTCATTAACCATGGGCTATCATTCAGAAAGGCTGGTGAATGAGTACAGCCAAATCTCAGCCGGGACACAGTGTAATCCATTGTCCAGATTTTTCGAGAAACCAACAGGTAGGATATTGTATAAGGGCTTCTCCTACTGCACAGTGTAAATAATGTTACCATGTATTACAGTAATTGTATGCCTCCAGTCCCTAATATGTAACTGTAATCCTTTGTTCCTCTAAGGATTCAATGTCTACCTCCCTCAGGGGGCAGAGGACAGCTCCTAAATAAACAACAGGAGCTTGCCATTGTCAACATGGTGATTGCTGACAATGAGATAAAACTGAAGGAAATTCAGGCCA
>JAINUG010000150.1:2061020-2626020 GCA_029706075.1 Aldrovandia affinis | reverse complement strand
TTGTTACTATTACTATTATTATGGGCATACTCATCATCATCATCAACAACATTTATAACGAATGGTTTGCAATCAATATTCTTATTAATTATTATAATAATAATGATCACTACCACTACGGCTACTAATAATAATAATCTTCATGGCAATCCCTCAATAACATTAATAAATAGACATGGTAACCACAGAAGAAGAAAATCATTGGGTATCACAGCTGTATCATGAACTCATTGATAAAATAACTCACATTAATATTAATTTAACTGCGCTTACTCATGAAGAATGAACAATTAGTCATGAGTCCATCTCTAAACGAATGCCTGTCAGAATCATTTTCCAATTCTTTACAGTCTTTAATGCATTATCTAATTAATAAGCGACGTTCTGTGTGTATAAAGTAGAATCTTAAAAGGTGGTGAATTAGAAATGTGATCGTTATAAATGGTCTCTTTTTTGCATTAAGAGCGAGTCCGAACGTTTTCTCCGCGGCTACACTGTTGTTTTCGGACTGTTGCTAGCCTTGGTGCTGAAGAAAGCCATCCTATTGGATTGTAAACGGGGATTTCATTGGCAACGGCAATCATCCATAAATGCAGAACAAATAATGAGCCAAAAAAACTTAGCCTTTTACTGTTTTTCTTAGCCTTGGACGGCTTGGCGTTCATTTAGCTATATGACAGAAATGCGTTTACAATCGCATGTATGCGTGTATGAATCGCAATCTATTAAAATGAATTTTACCATGGGAATGAAGTCCTAGTCGGATTTAATCACACATGACCATAAACGCATACCACACATATCAGCACTATTTACCCAAAACATCAGCATATTAAGAAACGTGTAGAAATGCTTACACACACTATAACATGACAATCAATTCAAACTCCCTCAAACGATCGAAATCGTCGGTTTCTTTGAATTATTTACGAAAATGGGAAACTTGTCCTCATATTTCATAAAACACCTTCAACACGCGTTGACACGCATAATACGCGACTTAAGAGATTGTATAAGAACGATTTCAGACGTGAGCAAGGTTACCTTTGCACCTGTTATCAATTACGAAGCCTTACCTGCAATCTCGAGCTGGAGGAAGGCGTAAACAACCGCCAAGAGCCCGCTTCTTCCTCGCATGTTTCCGTGAGGCTAGCTCCTTTCCTCGTTCACATGAAAATACGATTTCGAGATTTGTTTATTGCCTATCAGCGTTTCTGCTTTTGTGGCTGAGTTCTTGAGTTTTGTGTGCAGGTTTCTACTGTGCGAATTTCCTATTTCTGTCGCTGCTATATTTCGAAATGGCGTTTCCCCTATGTATCAGTCATATCGGTTTATAGTAGCTCGCGCAGCTACTTGGAAAGACTAGTCTGGGAGGGCGAGGACTGCTGCATAATTCATATAGGGGTAGACTGCCACTGAACACACACACACACACACACACGCACACGCTAAGATTCCTTTAGAGACACTTCAGAACCTGTGTGTGTGCTAGTTTCTTCAAGCATTATTCTTTTGTTATGAAAAGCCTGACTAGATTGCACATGGCAGAAAAGGAATGGTCGTATCCTTATCAGACCATATTCTTACAAATATGCTGGCATCATTTGTTTTTTTCTGGAGGTCTGTATATATCACGTTTATACGTATGTGTTATCGTAAAAATCGCTGGACAACAGCAGAGGCATAATCTATTATAACGTGAAAAATAAAATCTCGAATAACTATCATAACCAGGGTGTTTTACTTTGAAGGATACTGATTAAGAATGCAAAGATTCTCTCAAGAGCTGAGACCATTCACAGATTCTTTCAATATTAGCCATTAAGATAATTTTGCATATCACTGCCAAATATGTAAATTTCCCCTTTGAGCTGTGGGATGGATTACCCCACTTTCCCTCACGAGTGGACCATATATTACGCTTATGTATGGAATGTTACTTTTTTACCTGTAGCTCCATATGGGCCTGGGCGTGGTCAACCGCCAAAATCCTACAGGAGTAACAAGAGTAACAAACACTTGCATCATTTGTTCATCCCACACCCTCTCATTCAGGGAAGTTCAACTGACTGTCAGGCCCATATCACAGACATGATTCTGCGATCCATTCAGCCAGCTCAGGTGAAGTATGCTTACAACACCATAAAACGGTCAAATATCCCATCAGGTGCCCCCAGAGCCCTCACTGTAAACAGGCTGTGGGAATGGGGCGTGACAGTAGAAGCCATGCAGGGCCAGCCATGGGTTCCAGTGGTAATGAATCCTAGAAACAAACCTTCTGCCTGCCGGCCATCTCCAGAGTTTTCTTCAGCACAGCGGCATATAGATAATATATGTGTATCAGTAGAGAGGTGATATTTAGCGCCGCGGAAGCTAGCAAGGCACTGTATACAATTTCACAGGCTGCTTTTTTGTTGTTGTGTTGCTTTTAAGGAAGCAGAGCTCATTAAAATGCTATTAAACCAGGGAGAGTAAGCATCTTACACAGGTCCAGAGACAGCAGGGGTAATTATCTCCCCGTATATGCATTTTGTCTGTGTTATCTACAGATGAGGCTGTCACCGTGATATATGGGGCTTAGGCTAATGGTAACTTTGGCAAAGCTGAAGCTTTAAGGCCGACTCCTAGGAGAATCCGCTCAGTACCTCATTCTTTAAGGGTGACTGCCAGGCGTTTATTTCACTTCAGTGGTAGCACTGTGCTGTTATTTTGGTGGCGTGGGTTGTACAGGAAGCAAATTATTAATCCACTAAATTCTTATGAATTAATCCCCATCTTGCATTGATTATGGAAATTATATGAGAAGGTATAGATTGGGTCTCGAGTTCACATGGGCTGATTTGAGTTGAAGTCCATAGCTAAAGGCCATGTTTTCACTGTCTGACAAAAAAAAGGTCCCTACCACCAACTGGGTCAGACAGTTGCAACCTTATTGATCTGTGGTTGAAGTGACCAATGAACCACCCTGGAAATATGAAACATTCAATAAGCTCGTCTGCTGATCTTTGTTTGTGATTGCAACGTGAAAGCGGCCAACTGTATCCGGTTGTGAAGGCTGTGAAAACCTGGAAAAAAAACCCTGGAGACCTCTAGAGATTCACTTCATCTCCCATCAGCCCCATGGTGCTCAAGACCCTGCCCAGGAACTGCAACGGAGGCATCTTCAGAGGTACCTTTTCCAGAGAGACTTTCTTATAACTCATGATACTTAACTGCCGAACAAATATGAAGTTTTTCTGGGAGTTCCAACCCTTCCAGCCTTTGAGATGCCAGAAGTTCCAAACACTGGTTTGTAGTTTGTATCATTTTAGTTGATTAGAATTCCTGATTACCTTCCCAGACACAGAATACCAAGCACAAGTTATTCCACCGTTTAGGCATTTGGTCCCAGAGCACAAAAGAACCCTGTAATTAACATGCTAATGATAATCTTAATTAAGTCATTCCCGCATCTGAGAGCGTTGGTGCTTTAATGAGAGCTTCAAATAACACTGGGTGGCGGGCTATCTGAACCAGAAATGCACAAATTCAGTATCAAGGTTATCTTTGCCGTGCGTCTCATAGCATTTGTCTCACTTAATGTCCCGTTTGTGGTACTGCTTTTATTGCCACTGAACTCTGATTGAATACTATGTCATCCCATTAGATGGGATGGCATCTCTAATTAAAGGCCAATATCAATAGAAATGACAGGGAGGGGCCATTTTTATGTGTGTGATCAATAACTAATTAGTTGCTCTGGAGGCTTGGGAGTGATGTCATGAAAGACGCCTGTCTGTTCCGTGTACTGTTTCGGATTTCCAATGGAACAAACACAAGGTACTGCCCGCTTTGTCTTCTGCCACACAGTCACGGTCATAGTCTGTCACAGTTCATATTTAGATTTAGATTTTTCTGGATTAATGCACACAATGATCAAATTGGCTAAGGTTTCCAAAGGGAATAGACTGCTTTTAAAAAATATAATAATATTAATAATTTCCCAAAATGCGCATATTGTTTATAGAAAGAGATAACAGCCACAAGTTTTACACAAGCAGAATCAGAAAAAGGGGCATAACACGTGATCAGACACTGATCCAGCAGGTGTGACCTACTTCTGTCAACAGAGCTGGAGGCGCATTTCTCCTGAACGCCGGCGTCTGCCAAACGGCGGCCCCAAAAACCGCTGAGTGGGAAAAGGTCTTGTGGCTGACTCATACTTCTATGCCAAACACAGACCCCGAGGGACTCGCCTGTCCAAGTGAAAAGTGAGTAGGATAGCGCGTGCTCAGCATGGCAAGTATCTATTCCAAAAGTTCCTATTGTTTCTACATCACTGTTTTGTGGCATATGGGCACCAGCCAATTGATCCACAGACACTATGCCACACAAATGCCACTTCAGGTAGAGCACAGAACATACACTGTACATATATTCCTAAACTGCCTATACATGCATCTACCCCTCTTGGTGATCTGTTGGAAGTACCTAATCAATCTATTACATTGTTTCATTCATTTTAAGAATAATGAAATCCCAAAAACGAAGTTTTAAATGAGTTAACGGTTTTGATCAAAAGCCGAAAAAGACAGGAAATTCAAATGAGCATCAAAACCTATAATTTTACACGTGCACCAACAAGGTTTGCCCTGCTACAGAACTGCTGCTATGTTGGTCTACTGTACTTCAAACAACATGTAGGCTACTCACCACTGGGAACGGGCAGGTTGTTTAGGATTAAACCTTCTCACAAATGGTTTTAGTTTTTTTGATAGAATGTTGGATGTGGTTGCCAAAGTTTGCTAGCGTTGTCAAAATGCACATTTTTGGTAGTTCACCATTCAGAGTCAATGGGCGCGTGCATCCAGTAAATGATTATTTTAATAAAAAGTAAAACACCTAGAAAGTTGCATCACGCTAGGATGATGTAGGACATCCATACCAACATTTATATGCAGCATATTTTTGGTCAGTGTTGTTAGTATTTTGGTAGCCTCAACAAAATTCAAGGTTATGCTCATTTTACCGGTGGTTCGGTTCAAGAAAACGGCTAAACAGATCAATTTGAGAGTCGAGGGATATATTTTACAGGGCTATCTGTTTTTTTAATCAAATATTAGCCAAATAGGCGATGAAACAGCTAAGATAATGATAGAAGTCCAAATTCAAAACCATTAATAGGGTTTTGCTTATTTATCTCTGTACTTGGACATTTCTCAAACAACAGATGCAATACTCTAATTCAGCCTCCTGGGTTCACTGTTGTGTACATGTGTCGCTCACTATCCAAAGCACTTTGACAGCCCATAATAAAGGTGCATTCACAGTCACCACTTTTTTTTCTACTTCTCTTTCTGCTGTTTTATTCCCCGTCTTTTCTCCCAATTTTTAGTATCCAATTATACCCTCATTTTTCACGTCAATTATCCCACTCTCTCGTATACTGTATCTTACGAGTTCACTGCCGTAGTCCAGATACTGGCAGTGACTATGCCTCTTTTGAGCCAGAACCCGCCAAGCCATCACCATAACTCTGGTATGCGCACAGGGCCACTCCTATACGCAGCAAATTCGCATCGGCTTCCCTCCCCCACCCTGGAGTGGACAGCCAATTGCCACCCCCTAGCGGCCAGCGTCGAACGTTGTAACCGCTAGACCACCCGGGAGGCCCACAGTCACCACCTTTATTGCGCATTATTATAATAATTATTATTGCATGAGTGGCGTGCACATCCTCCAAAATGCATGCGGCCAGCAGCTGAGCTGCGCAGCCGTAGCACTGGAGGATTACGCATGCAACAAGGCTGGCACAGGCAGACCAGAGAAGCTGTTCATGTGCAATGAGACAGGAGCTGGATGTAAGAACCCCTTCCCAGGCTGTCACTGAGTCTGTGCATCGCCCCAAGGACTCCCAGACACAGCTGGCACTGGCACGTTCAGTGCTTGGCATGGATATGCCATCCACAAACCCCTGGCAATTACTTTCAATGGGAGGACAGCCCAGAGGTGGCACAGCTGTTTGTATATGCTACCTTATGCAATGTGACATGCACCAAGTTTTTTGCATAACTTTGTCACACCTCACCCAACACATTGTACTCCAGTTTACCAAAGTAACAAAAGCAAACCGGGTAACTAGCTACTATAGATACTAAACTCTTTAAAGCCTGTGACAAACAGTGTGATCAGTGGACAGAAGTGATCTGCTCTCTTCTCAAAATTAATCCCTGTCGAGAATCTGTTTAAATTTTCCCCAAAAAATGTGCCAGATTTGAAATAAACAAACCGAGGCCATTCAAATAACGTGGCCCCCAGTTCATTTATATTTAGTCCCTTTCAGCTAATGACCCAATAGAAGGTTTCATGTTCCCTCCAGCCTCCAAACGAATTACACTTTTGTAACTCAAGTATTAATACGTTCTAATGTAAGCAAAAAACAAACAAAAAACGATTTTCAACCATAAAGCAAAGAAGGGGAGATCTGCCATTTCTTATTATACTGGCATGGTGACGCAACCGCACAAATACTTATGAGAAAGGAGGAGCCACAGCGAACAAAACCAATCCCACAGATTCAACAGGGTTAAAAAGAAAGAACAGAGCATTGCATTGCACAGGTTTCCTGGCTGCACACCAGGTCACTATCGCTGTAGTTGTAACAATAACGCTTATGGTATTGCATTAAAAGCATCACAAGCGTTCTCGATACAGCAGCCACCCAGTCCAGGGCAGCTCCATGTCCGACTTTCATTCCGTAAAAAATAAATGAGCCCTTTTAAAGACCAAAATCATTTTTTTAATACAATAAGCCCCTTAATGTGCTGCTCTTTCCCCCGATAACAGAGCGCTAAATCAATGAGCAGTCCAGCGCCGGGCAGGCCTCGCCGTGCCCCCCTCCGAGATTACAGTAAGTTAATAAGCAGGTTCCACACAAGGCCTTGAAGCCTGACCCTGGGGGCCCCTCGACGCACAGCCCGATCGATGGGAAGCGCTCTGTCTCCTACCTGCCTCTTTAATAATCTGTCTGTAGCACACGCACAGGGGAAGGCGCACGCATTGGGAGCGCTGCCCACGTTACGGTGTCCTGTTCCACTCACGTACTCAAGCCCTAGGAGCATCTTCGTGGTCACTTCGCTTAAAGGAATTTTATTTTAACGCCGGTCAAAGTTCTAATTGGAGGAGGTGGGGTGGGGGGGGGGGGGGGTGTTGTGGTATTAATATTTGCATCTTTCTCCAGGCCCCTGCAATTGAAAGACAATGTTTTTTTATTTCTTTCGTTGTTTTCTGTGAGAAATGCATCGGCTGGAAATCATCTCATTTCAATTCTGTTCCATTGAAATTGTGCACTCACAATAAGACACTCATATTTGCACAGCGGTGTCCACCTGAGAAGAATGATATGTTCACACATATTAGGAAAACTTTTTTGACATTACAGCTGGATGTATTGAGGTTGTGAATATTAATACACCTCAGATATTCAGGAGAGAGCCTTTTTATTACCAGCATGACTGGGGCACATCGTGAAAATGACATTCGATTGCTTGTCAATGTTAATTTCGTAAACAGTGTACCACATTGCATCTTAAATCTACACTGTTAATAACAGCTGCTGTTAGGTTTGCGTAGGCTGGCTGCTTTATTGTGAATCCCTATTCTTAACATACACTCCAACTGTAGTTTTTTGCCATGGCCTGCATGCACTGATGGTCCAGTACTGCTACAAAAAAAATCAACCAGATTTTTTTCTTCTTTTCTGAGTGACCCCCATCTAGTGTGCAACAAAGGTATTGCAACTCAGAAAAGAATCCGAAAACACAGGACCAGATTTCCTAAAGAGTAGTTACAGCCTAAAAACAGTCGTTACAATGCGCCTCTTTTCTGGTCGTAGATACCATCACATTAATGACAAAGCGCGACCATTAAACCATTAACAACCATTAAGACAGGTTCTAATTACGCAATCCAAAAAATGAAATGCCCCCATTTGCAATTTTGCGGTAGGAGAGACCAGTAAAAAAGGGTCCAAAACAATATGGCATGTTTACACGTCCAGATCACAATGCACCAGGAAATGGATAGGCTACGGTGCAACCAGGCACAAGTAGCAAGGGAACCACGAGAAAAAGAAAACATACATTTACAGATCAGGAAATACAAGTAATGGTCAATGAGGTACAGTGTCACAATGCCGTATCACAGCCTAGGAATACAACATCAACTGAGAGGAGAAACATTCATGTGTGACATCACCAAAAAAAAAAAAAAAAAAAGCCGTAACAAAACAAACAGTATATGATGTAAAGAAAAGACGGCATGGTGTTAGAATATAATATTAACTCCAATAGAACAACAGGTGAAACAATCCACATTGTAAAAACCTTGTCTTGTTTTGTTGAATGGCTTCTCTGTCTACTGAAAAATATAGGAGAGAGCGGGGTAAGTTGTCACACTGGTAAGTTGTCACACTGTGAAAGAAAGAAAGAAAGAAAGATGGTGAGAAATTATAAAAGAAAGACAGAGAATGGCAGCACACCTCCTGACATAATGCTGAACGCAGTGAGGCAGGTGAAGTTAGAGAAAAAATCTATCAGAAGCACAGCAAAGGATTTAAATTTAAATTATCGTACTCTGACTCGGTATTGTGAAAAGGTTACCAGCGAAGAAATTGTCAGTCAGGCAGCCGTGCCAACAACAGTGGTTGGCTATGGAAAGCCACGCCAGGTATTTCCACCTAATTTGGAGATGCAGCTTGTTCATTATATCGCTAGGTCAGCTGACATTTATTTTGTTCTGTCGCCAAGTGAGATCAAAAGACTTGCCTACCAGTTTGCTATGGCACACAAGCTGAAGTTCACACCAATGTGGGCAGAAAAAGAAAAGGCCAGCTCGGAGTGGTTTACAGCCTTCTTAAAACGGCACCCAATGCTGTCGCTAAGAAAGCCTGAGGCAACTAGCCTTGCCAGAACTAGTAGCTTCAACCGAGAAAATGTTAATGCCTTCTTCGACAATTTAGCAAATGTGCTAGACAGACATCAATTTGGACCAGGGGACATATGGAATGTTGACGAAACTGGGGTGACCACGGTCCATAAACCTGACAAAGTAGTGGCCAAACGCGGATTCAAACAAGTAGGGTCACTGACCTCCGCTGAAAGGGGGACGCTTGTCACACTGGCCTGTGCTCCCTCAGGGTGGATGAAAGATGTGCACTTTGTTGACTTCCTGAAATATTTCATTGAGCATACAAAATGCTCAAAGGAGAAACCATGTTTACTCCTTTTGGACAGCCACGAATCTCATATGTCCATTGATGGACTCAATTATGCCAAAGAAAACGACATAATTATGGTGTCATTCCCACCCCACTGCTCTCATCGGCTTCAACCCTTAGACAGGTCTGTCTACGGGCCGCTAAAAAGGCACATCAACACAGCGTGTGATGCCTGGATGAGGAACAATCCTGGGAAAACAATGGAGGACCTCCGGCCATTTCCAAAAGCTGGTCCCCGAAAACAAACGGGATAAAGGAAGAATGCGGCCAAAACCGCAATTCTAACAGACACACCCGTGAAGCAAGCACTACAAATGGAAAAATCACAATCTAAAAACAGGCTGTTTCTGGAGGAAGGGAAGCAAAGTTCTGGATATGCCGAGAACAAAAAGGCAACAATAAAAAGAGAAATAGACGAGTCATCATCAGATGAAGAGGAGTGCTTCTGCCTAGTCTGCATGGAGCCATTTTCTAACATCCGCCCAAAAGAGACTTGGGTGCAGTGTGTGAGATGCAAGAAGTGGCCCCATGATGCTTGCACCCCAGGCCAGGCAATTTATTTGTGCCAGAACTGTGACTCTGAAGATGAGTCTGATTAGAAGAGTTTCATTGTGCATTACACCACGTCTGTTTTGTTAAGACTAAGCATTTTGTTCTTTAATGAATTAGTTCTTTAATGAAATGTACTTGGTTTTGAATTTGAAAGTAAACAAATTATATTCACAATTATTTAGTTGTATTCTTATTGGTTGATAATCCAATGTGACAACTTATCCCACATACTATGACATAGTGTGACAACTTACCCCCTGATGGGGTAAGTTGTCACAAGTGCACACCCTCTATTTAACTGTCTACAACTCCATACTGAAATAAGATATGAATATGTAAAGAATACAAAATACGTGCCCAAGACTTCCACCTTTCATTTGGTATGACATTTATACCATTGCGATGTATTATGCCCAGTACAGGTAAGACAAGAGTGAAAAGTGTGACAACATACCCCGCTCTCCCCTATGTAAAGGCAGCACCTTGGAGAGCGCAATTCAAAATGCGGATTGTGAAATTCCTGCATCCTGCAAATAGTTTATTTTAAAATATCAAGCACAATAGTGCCTTTGAGGATTTTTTCAATCTTTGTCAGGCCATTGATTAATTGATCTAGATTTCTTATGATCTATTATCTATCTATTATCTATTTATCTTTTAAATTTCAAATTAAAATCACACATAAGAATTAGCTCCTTGTGGTCACACTCTTTAAAGAGTTTATAGAACGTGAGCTAGGCTACATCAGCGCGCAGCAAAATACAGCCTGCTTTCAGAAGAAAATTCTCACCCAAAGAGTCGCAATTAAGGCATGCTTTAGTAAATCAGATGGAACACCTAATCAGCCTAATTTCGCCACCCTGTTTTAGCGCATTCGCCCGAGATACACATATGCAAGAACAGATTCAACTATATTATCTAAAGGAAAGTCACAGAGTGACGTAACCCCTGCAAATTACATCCTGATAGCGATTTGACCCATTGCGACCGTTTAGTGGCCTAAATCCGACGTAGATGTTGTGACCTTGTGGCGACTGTTCTTGAGTTCGAAAAGCAGTCGAAATCCGAGTAAATCTGGCCCAGGATCTATTCTCGGTAGGCTCCCCCTGTAGTGTAGACGAGAGGAAAAATGTGGGCTGGGATTCACTCACTCACTGAAGGCCGCTGGCGGGGATACAGGATTGTCAGCTGATCTGGCAGAGCGATATCGACATCCCACTGCTCCGTAAACAAAAAGGCCTGAATTTCACTGCCGTAGTATAAACCTGCGACAACTAAAACAATGGCATCAATGCTCATTCTACAGCAGGATCAATACCGTAAACGCTGTGTTGTGAAATATATCCTGGAAATGTTTTACTCGTTACACTTACACCGATATGCTGTGGAATATGTAAGGTTGAGTTTCTATCCAGAAAACACGTGGATAATCATGGTTACATAATTAAGGAACGTGTGCCACTATGATAATTAATCCACAGGTCAAATTATACATGGCAGCAAAGACCCATATATCCAATCAGCATGGGGGCGCAGGACTGTCTTGTACAGCATCTTGGCTGAGCCAAAATCTGCATATTTCTGTCATGCCTCTGTGTCTAAAAAATGTGATGATGGAAAAATGAGCAGAAGCGTTCCAAACATATTACAAATGTTTTGCTAATATACATTTTTTTATATTTGGAGAAAAAAATCCCCTCAAAAGTGTATTACAGTAATTTATTTAAAATACATGCCTACGCTGCAACAAAGCAGAGAAATACAAACTATAAAACTATATACAAATATAAATGACTTCTCATAAGGGAGTTATGTCAAAACAGGATAAACATTCATATTCACAAGAAATGAGAATGATGCTTGTTTTCTTCCTATTAGGAATAAAAGGTTTTGATAGCTGTATCGCATTAATGTTGCTTCATGTAATTTAGTTGTTATTTTATTGTTCCCGACTGCTTCCTTGATGCCACTACCCAGGTAGGCACACACCAATTACCCAGCATACTTTGCAGTCAAAACAATGAATTTTTAATATGACATACTGTATTTTAAGCTCTTGCTAATCAGTTTTCGAACTCCAATCCTCTGTGAAAGTGGTGAGAGTAAGTCAGTGCCTTGAGTCTGTGTCAACACAGAGTCTGAAAACAGGTATCCCCCCCACTTCTTTTACTGCACGGACGGAAGCCTGTGTCTGCTCATAGTCTCTCCCATAACCTCTGCATAAATTTACAGGGTAAACTCAATAAAACCTTTCTAACCTCTTTCGGAAAAATATTTTCACGCGAGGCGATCTCCATCCTAGATGACACCCCCCGCACAGTTATGTCTACAGAGTTTGAATTACTTCCATCTGGCTGCGGGTACAGGGTGCCCAGTCTCAGGCACAAGGCTATTTTATGCCCAAGGCTACTGCTCAAGTTAATGCTAATTTAGGATAACCTGTAGCACAGCCATTGTAGTAGCATCCATATTAGCCTGTAGCATGGCCACTGGAGTAGTATCTGTATTAGCCTGTAGCATAGCCATTGTAGTAGTGTCTGTATGCACATATTTATTTATTTAAGCATTTATCTATTCATCCATGAGTTATTTTACATTTTATATTTAGCATTTTAGTTCTTCCCTGATTTGTACTGCTCTTTCATAGCCTGTTACTGTCTTGTGTGTCATGGTTGTTCCCCAGACTCACCGCCGGGTGGCGGTGTTGCGCCTTCCTTGTGGGAGGTGCACAGGTGGGGTTCAATTGGTAATCACCCTCCTATTTAAACCCGCACCTGGTGCTTGATCGGTCCGAAATCGCAAGCCATCTTTGCGATTTAGCCGGTAAGGTAGTTGTGTCTTTTTCAAGACGTAACACCAAAGACTTACTGTAGTAAAAACGATCTCTGTTCAAAACCTTCTCAAATATAGAACACCTTTATTGTACCCGTTATAGGAACCTTGCTCTCTTATAGGAGCTTCTGTTTGGTTTCTTTTGAGCAGTTGGTTCGACTGTGTTTGGGTTACATTTTCGTTCTTTTGGCTCTACTAGCCTTTCTCGTTTTTCGGACACCCGGTTTTGTTGTTTGTTTTCGATTACCATTGGGTAATCCGGTGGAGGTATTTTACCACCGTGTGTTTTGTTTACTGATGATAAATTATATAAGGTATTTTGTTTGTCGGGTGTTTTCGATACCCTTACCTTATTAACTCTGCAGAGTTTTCTTCAGTTATTTTATTTGTGTCAGTGTGACACTTAGCCACCCGTTGGGTGATATTTTCCGTTCCTCTTTATTGTTCGTTTCTTCCATATTTTTCTGATTATCAGAGCTAGTGGTTAGACTGTAGGGCAGTACAGTTTAACTTATTGATCCCCCGGGGTTCTGCGAGTGGCACCTATCACCATCCACCCTCACATTGTGAATCTGTGTGTGTTGTGTGTTATGTCGTATGCTGCACTCTGATTTCCCCTCAGGGATAATAAAGATATTAAAGAAACTAACCATTGAGTAGTCCACAACATTTCAGCCATGACTACAATCACAGCCATTATTCGGTCTGTTTAATAACATTAAATCCTGGATTTCCTGATCAGCTTCACCCAATAGCAAAGCATCAGAAAGTTTTTCAAAAGAAAAAACAGAAGAAAAAAACATTGCACCAATGTAAAAAATGATAAGAAAAATGAGAAGAACTAAGAGAAACTTAAAAATGACCAGCATCCTCCAGGAACGAGCTGGTGTTCTGCCAACACTATATGCTGACACTAAAATTCAGTAGGCTAATCATTTGATTAAACCTTCAGCTTGATACTTGTAGGATTTTTAGTAAACAAGATTTTTCCCATTTCTTCCCCCGTTAGTGTGAATTCATCCTTCAATATTATGGCACAGTAATAGGACTGTTATCTTGAATCAACAAACAGAATATAATACATAATACAAGAAGATGCTGCTCAAACTAGATATGTTTCAGAGCACTGAAAGAGGACTTGTGAGGGGTAAAACACTAAACTGACTCACTCGCATTTAGCGGAAATGTGATCAAATGATTATATTCTCCTCTGGCCTCACTACGCACTGCCCATTTATGACCAGCAGATGGCAGTGCTGCTTCATGATTCCTTTGGTTTTTGTGACCAGAGTACTTGCACTTCAATGCATGTGGAGTAATGAGAAATGAGTAGAAATCAGTCGAGAGAGCACATGACTGGCCGTCGGAAAAATCCTGAAACTGATACTGTGTGTGCCACCCGGTGCCACGTTGGTGGGGAACGTGCTCTCACTCTGGTGAGTCAGAGGGCAATTAGCGAGGAGTGGGGAAAAGCTGGTGTGTGTCTGTGTGTGTGAATGTGAGACTGTGTGGGCATGTGTGCCCATCCACATGTGTGTGAGTCTGACTGTGTATGTGTGCGTAAGAGACAGTGGCTACGTGTAACTGTGTGTGTGTGTGTGTGTGTGTGTGTGTGAGAGAGAGAGAGAGGTCTGCAAGATACTGATGTATGGCTTTGTGTATATGTGCATCTGAGGGCATACGTGTGTGTGTGTGTGTGTGTGCGCATGTGTGTCAGAGAGAGAAAGAGAGAGAGAGGTCTGCAAGATACTAATGTGTGGCTTTGTGTATATGGCTGTGTGTATGTGCATGTGTGTGTGTGTGTGTGTGTGTGTGTGTGTGTGTGTGTGTGTGTGTGTGTGTGTGTGCGCGTGTGTGTGAGAGAGAGAGAGAGAGAGAGGTCTGCAAGATACTAATGTGTGGCTTTGTGTATATGGCTGTGTGTATGTGCATGTGAGTGTGTGTGTGTATGGTGTGTGGTGTGTGTGTGTGTGTGCATCTAGGTGTGTCTATGTGTGTGTGTGTGTGCGCATACATGTAATTCAGAGAAAGCGAGCGGTGGAAAGATTCCTTGAAAGATTAAAAAGTGAAAGCGTGCTGCGGTTGGATAGGTCGGTCAGCACTGAGCACGTGCAGACGGTGCGGTGCGCTCCAGACCGGACGGAGGCCTTTGTGCACACGGCTCACGTGCTCTCTGAAGGAGCCCAGAGACAGGCATGGGTAATACGCCTGAGCCCTGCTGATGAGAGACATTCCTGCGTGATGGAGTAACCCCACACAATGGAAAACAATCACAACCACGAGGCCGAGTCAACACGGGGGGGGCGGGCCCGGCCCGACCGTGAGCACCCCTTCCCCCCTGGGGTCGGACATTCCAGCGCGTCTGTTATTCCCGCCGCGACAACGCCCGCGAGCTTCGCGCCGAACAGACAGGACCGCGCGTCCAGCCGGGCACATAAATCTGGGGTCACGCGCTGAAGGCAGAGGAGGTTGTTTTCTGGTCTCCTTGACCCTTGACCTCTTGAACCCCCCTACTGCGCCCCATCCACACGACACACGCCTCACTCCTGTGACGCGGAAGCTGTGCTCGTGTGCGTTTTCCGCTCGAGCGGCTGAAGGATAAACACGCTCGTTTGCCGCGCGCACCTCTGAAGCTGACCATCTGCTTCACCATCACGGCCTGACCTCTGGAGCGGGGGGGGGGGGTGACAGGGCAAGCACAGGGCGTTAGGTTCAAAGGGACAATCCAGGTGAGTGTACACCATCTGCTCACTTTAAAACACGGAGAGGGAAGGAAGGAGAAGGAGAAGGGAGAGAAAGATGGAGAGGAAGAGGGAGGGGGTGAGAGAGAGAGAGATGCTGCCACTGCATTTTCTTCAACATGTTTTTGTCAATGTTGATGTTTCACACCCACAGAAGGGAGTTTTGATGTACCAATATCTTGCTCACCACAAATGGTACACCCAATCACATACACACACACCACCACACACACACACACACAAACATCAACACACACACACACACCCACCCCCCCACACACACACCACAAACACACACACACACCACACAGACACACACTCACACAGTACTCAGTGTGACCTTACAGACTGTCTCTCTGGGAGGGGCAGGGCAGTGGTTTTCTGCCTGCGAGGGCCCTGGCCACTTGACACGCATCTCTGGGCCCAGTCCCCAGGGCCGCTCCTGCTCCAGGTTTTATCCGCGTCTGCGACCCGTCGTCACGGCAACAGCAGGCGGGAAACACCTCAGCCAACTGCGCTCGGCATCATTATCAACCGTTAAGACAGGAATGCCTTTTCAGATCGTATCTGTCACCGATAAACATTTAAAATGTACATTTTTGCCATTTAGCAGACGCTCTTATCTATAGCGACTTACGAAAAGTGCATTTATGCATGGTTAGTGCAAGAGATCAGTGTAGCAACACTGCAATAGACATCATGGTTGGCAGCTGTAACACAGGGAAGGAAAAGTTAGTGGGGTTTTTAATATAAACTGCAGGCAACCCTCAATCACATCTATCCAACCTGATCAGATTCTCAGAAGTGAGGAGGTTCTCTAGCAGCTTGGCTTGTATTCAGTCAACAACTTTGCAACTTTGACAAACTGAAATAGAAACAAGGGGGTCTCTTTTCTTTTTTTTTTTTGTGGGGGAATTTTATATTTTTGCTGTTTTATTCCCTTTTTTTCTCCCAATTTAGTATCCAATTATGCCCTCTCTTTTTCATGTTAGTTATCCCCTCCCTCATATGAGAACCCGCACCCACCACGGTCACCGTAACACACAGTGCCACTCATATATGCAGCGAGCTCATTCGGCTTTTATCCCTCCCCCTTCCCTGGGGCGGACAGCCAACTGCCGCCACACTCCTGGCCAGAGCCGAACCTGGAGCAGCCTGGTGGATTCGAACCCCAGTTGCAGTGGGCAGCATCGGACGTTCTACTACCACACCACCTGGGAGGCCCCATTTAAAAAAAATTCTATCCAAGTTTCATTACTGAGCTTGGCAAACTGTGTCTGTGACGAAAAAAACCCACCTTTTTTGAGCCTGTGTTAATGAAAAACATCGATAGATAAATTATACATATTATAATTATACATGTATAATTATATGTTGACTGAATCCCAGCCAAAGAGTCACATTTTATACAACGTTAACGTTTACCTCAACTTTCTTTAGTTAAAACTTGACATGTGATGGCCAGAGAAGAGGAGGAAGTCTTCAGCAGTCCTCACCATTTTTTTATCCCCAAACAGCAAATGAACTCAAATGATTGAACTGCCTCTGGGGCTACCTCGGGGGATCTGTGTGGAATTTGGACTACAATTCCCTGAAGGCCATGGGAGCAATTAAGTGTCCGGAGCTGCGATGGAGTGCAGGTAGCTGCCAGTGTAGCGGGTGTGGGAGGGTGAGGGGTGTGTGAGTGCTCTGTTCATTTTGTACATTTTTATTTGAAATTCAAATCAGAAATTTTTGAGGGAATATCGAAGACCACAGCATGAATCTGAATGTGCGGGGGGTCTCTCAGCTCAACTCATAAGTGCAACCCCTCTCTGCATTGCCGATGGAAACAGGACACGCCCCTCATGTGCATGATCTCTCCACAATTGGGAAGGCAGCCCGGCGAGTCCCCCAGGGGCCGGTGGTGGAGAGGACGGGTCAGGAGTCAGAGCAGATGGCCCGCAGCAGACCCTCCGCTCCGCCCCCGCCCCCTTGTCATCCTGGCGGTCCTGGGGGAGGAAATAGAGCTGTGATAATTATAGTAGAATTGGGGGGGTGGGGATGTCAGAAGGGTACTAAATCAACCCTCCCCCTCTCCACCCCCTCCAATCCAAAGAGGGTCAAAGAGTACCATCTTCTACAGTCCTTGAGGCTTCATTATCCCACCGCAAGGCACAGGTGCATGATGTCACCTGTCAATCAACGCCCACACAGGCAGGCCCTGACCGAGAGACACACACACCGAGAGGCACACACACACTGAGAGGCACACACACACTGAGACACACACACACTGAGACACACCCACACTGAGAGACACACACACCAAGAGAGACACACACACACTGAGAGACACACACACCAAGAGAGACACACACCGAGACACACACACACTGAGAGACACACACACATCGAGACACACACACACTGAGACACACACACACTGAGAGACACACACACACTGAGAGACACACACACATCGAGACACACACACATCGAGACACACACACACTGAGAGACACACACACCAGAGACACACACATCGAGACACACACACACTGAGAGACACACACACCAAGAGGCACACACACACTGAGAGACACACACACCGAGAGGCACACACACTGAGACACACACACACCGAGAGACACACACACACACACACATAGGGTGACCATGCGTCCGGCATTATGCCGGACAGTCCGGTTTTCAAGCGATCTGTCCTCCGTCCGGCACGATCCTCTGCCGGACACCCATTTGTCCTAATTTTGAAGTCCAGACTAGAAAAACACTAAATTCTTCATCTCACAGACAATTTGTCAATTTGTTATTGAATGATTATTATTCTGCACTGCAGATTTCCCCTTACCCCCGTTTTACTCCAGACCCAGACCAGCCGAGCAGATACCTTTGCGCAAGGCAACTGCACACGGCCGACAGTGCGCTCGTCATCCAATTAAACAGTTGGACAGCTTACTGAGGTCATTCAGGTTAAGTTCCCTTCTCCAGGGCACTGCAGGGGGTCTCTACCCAGAATTCAGACCTGCAGCCTTCCGGGTACAAGCTTTTCCCCAGCCACTGCTTGGCTCAAAACAAAACGCGATCTTGTTTTTCTAGAAGAGGCTCCTATGGTTTTCCTTGCCTGAAAAGTCCACAGTCTGTCAGCAGGTCTCTTCGTTTTTCTCTTAGGCCTCTTATTTGTGACCCGGTCATTGTTTTCGATGGCCTATTTTTGGTTTATTTTTATATTTTCTTTTGTGTTTATTCCTTTGTGTTTGTTCCTTTTTGTTTTATCCCCTCGTTTTATCTGGAAGGTGCACTGAGTGCTCTGTATAAAAGAGCTTTATGAATAAATATAATATAATATAATATATGCCATTTAGCAGACACTTTTATCCAAAGCGACTTACAGTAGTGAATGTATACATGTTTCAGTATATGTGGTACCAGTGGGAATTGAACCCACAGCCTAAGCGTTGCCAACGCTGTGCTCTACCAACTGAGCTATACAGAATGATTACGATTCCATGCTGCCGTCCCATGACTGACACGCATCCCTCCTCCTGCTTTACGTAACTCTGTCTGTATTTGATCTTTTTCTTTTCCTTATCACTGTCGATGCATCGATACACAAATCCATCTCTTCTTTCCTACACTTTGCTAGATTCCTCCTGCTTCTCTCCTCTTCTTCTTACTTTCAAGGGGGGCTGTGGAATCCCCCAACCCCCCCATCTCGCACCCAGAGGGTTTCCCAGCCGGTGTCCAATACCTTATCTCTTACTGGGCCCAGCGACAAAAAACAGGGGGACACAATTGGCACCTTATTCGACTACCCCCCCCACACCCTGCTCTAAATAGTGGTCCTTCAAAGATGCATGTATTTTTAGCGCGCAAGGCCTAGCGTTTCCATTTTAGGCCATGTCTAAAACCTTGCCTGAAAAAGGGATCGTCGGAGAGAAAAGCCACCTTGTCAGGGAGAGAGAGAGCGAGAGGGAGAGAGAGAGTGAGAGAGGAGAGACGGACAGACGGAGAGAGAGACCAGGGCTGGAAACCTTTAGCCACAGTGAAGTCCTGTCTGGAGAGCGATTTTCTGTGCTTATGTTTCTCAACAGACTAGTGAGACAGGAGATCCCCCTCCCCTACCGCCCAACACACATACAGAGCACTATGTCAGCCAGCTCCTCACACACACAAACACACACACACACACACACAGAAACACACACACACACACACACACACACACACACACACACACACACACACAGGCAGAAACACACACACACACACACACACACACACACACAAACACACACACACACACATACCCACGCACACACACACGCACACACGCACGCATACCCCCCCAGACTGCCTGTCTCCATGTCGACCTCGCGGTGACTCCCTCTGTATCTGCAGTCCCCCGCTCTCTCAGTCTATTCACCGTGCTGTGAAACCGCAGCGCAGTTTACACGCTTAAACCTCCATGTTTGGGCTGAGTTTGCTGACTGAAGCGTGTCTCTCTCTCCCTGGCTGCCGCTGGAGGAAGCAGCCCTAGAAACGGAGCCCCTCACATCACTCACTGGCTGGCAGCCCCCCGGCTGTCCCTCAGCGTAGTGAAAGTGATGATATCTCACCACTAGAGGGTGCACAGCCCAGTAGCCTATTGAACAGTGCCTGTTTAGTTGTTATTTTGTGCATAACAAAATAAACTGTGTGTGTGTGTGTGTGTGTGTGTGTCTTTACAATGTATTTACAGACAATAAGGAATTGGTGAACCAGCTGCCACAACACTCACAAGTATATGGACTGTTGTTATTGTTCTACAGTAAAGTCAGCCTTGGGGTCAAATACATTTGCATACAAATTCAGATGCTGTATGGTCCAATGGTTAAAGCCATTTTGTTTTCAGGAAAATGCATGTGACAATGTCCTGGTGCTCAACCAAATGCTAAAGGTGAAACATACAAATATTTCAGTGGGTACTTGCAAATATATTTTAGATAAACAAGAGTGTGCAGACTGTCAGCCACAGGTGAAACAAACAACAAAAACGCTTTCAGATTCAGATGAATTCGGGACCTGTGACCGACCTGAAGGTTTTCCACCCCACCCACGGCATATAAATAAGAAATAAAACAGTTACTATGAGCTAAATATCAAGCCATGTGTACAAATGTTAAACGAGAATGCTAAACGGTTTTAGCCCATACTGAACAAATACCAAATACTTCAGTGCAAATAGAGAGGAGTGCACTCTCAGCTGTAACATCGTACCTGTCACCACTAGGTAGCCCTTTAGTGTTTGATTATCTGTTCTGGTGTTCCTTAAGTCCCGGTTAATTTTGGATTTGTTGAACTGCCGTGCAATTGATAGGACTATAATAATGTGTAATGCCACTGAATGAATGTTTGTCTTTCCCGTTTCGCTCACCCCAACCCATCCCCCCACCGCATGGAGGGTGAGGTGGCCCATCTACAGAGACATTGAAAATCAATGTCCGAATCAATGGGAGGGGACAATGAATGATGGACGTGAAAGGAAGGAGTGAAAAGCAGCCTCCTATCAGCCTGGATGCTGCATGTCATCCTGCAGATTCTGTATCAATGCCTCTCTCTCCCTCCTCTATCTGTCTGTCTCTCTCTCTCCTCTATCTCTCTCTCTCTCTCCCCTCTCTGTCTTTCTGTCTCTCCCTCACTCTCTCTCCCCCTGTCTTGTGTGTCTGTCTGTCTGTCTCTCTCTCTCCCCGAGGTGAATTCACTGCATTTGGGTCAGTCCAGGTGAATTTGATGCATTTTGGGTGAGGTGAGGTGAATTCACTGTGTTTTTGGGTCAGTCTGGGTGAATTTGATGTGTTTCAGTCAAAGAAAGCTAAAGTTCCTGTGTTTAGCCTAGAGTATAGCCAATTTCCAAGAACAAAGATATATTCTGTAAAGGGCATGGGGGGGGGATTATTCACTCTGCTCTTCAATCCATACCCAAAGACAAAGGAGCCAGCTGTAGCTTTTGTTCTAAGTGAGAGAGGGATAAATCTGTAGAATGCCTTAACACCATGAATGGTGGATTGCTCCAGCGGCATCCCTTAATCCCATAATTGTCTTTGAGGCTCTGCGTTGTGTTACAGTGGTATTGGCTGATTTGTTTTGTGCGATTAGCATTTTTTTTTTTTAATTTATTTGCGAAGCCAATAGGTGGCACGCTCACTCTGTTGTGGGTGGAGATGGCTATGGAGACCAGGGAGCCCGAGATGAACTTCTGAACTGCCTTGGAACATTGGAGATCCACTTAATGGCTTTTCCATCCCTGATTTTCTCTCTTTCTTTCCACCCCAGTATGAAAGCCGCACGCCCTTTCTCATCTCTGAGAGATGTGCATTTTGTCGTCTGCGGCTCCCGGGGACGATCCGGCCCCATCGGAACCGCATCAGACCCTTCTTTCAGTCCCAGGATCCTCCCTCACCTCACACCCACGTTGCCTTGTGTCAGGTTGCAACTCCTCTTCGGGACAGAAGTACGCCGACAGCGCGACCGTGATTAAACGCTACTGTTCACCCAGTGTCAATATCCCGGCGCAAGCCGAAGCGTTGCGGCCAGGATAAAAGATTAAAAGTGACATGGGAATTTTGTTTTTTTGTCATGTCGCAGCATGCTTCTCATAAAACTCACCAGAATGCTTCACTTAACTGCCGTTTCTGTTCATTGTCTGGTATTCCACTATCCATGCTGTTTATACTTGCCCGCCCCTGAAATTCCCACTCCCTCCCCAAATCCAGAATTTTCCACAGGACCAGTTACTACCCAACGAAAGTATGCTGATAAGGAACTTTAACGCGACATAAAAAGAAACACTGTGCCATTCGCCCGGCTCCAGTGGCGAGCTGGGTCGCCCAAGGGAAACATTTACCTAGCACAGACAGAGAGAACAACTTGCAGGCACTGCCAATATGGCCTCACTGTTCTGTTTTGTTTTGCTTTGCTTTGCATGATTTGGATGTTGGCTGACCTACTCTCCTCTCTGCGCTATAAGCTGCATTCTTTTTAAATATAGAGACGTCCACTGGTGCAGCATAGAATGTCAGGAATGCCTCTTACTCTGGGGGCTGCTTCCCTACAGGTTCCAGACATCCCTCCACATGACTGTACTCCATAATCCAGACTGTACTGTTTACTCCCAACCCCCCATCACCATGGCTAACCATACCACCTCCACCCCCACATACCCCCGAGACACAAACTTCCTGGAAGCCCTAAGAGGGGGTAACAAAACACATGACATATTTTGTTGGATTTTAGTGTAGCCATTATCCTTGGTGACCCTAAATGTATATATAAATATATAGTATACATTGGGTATTTAAAAAAACATTCAACTCCTTTGGCATGTTTCACATTTTATTTTCTTACTTCATGAAGTGGAAATGGATTTACTTGAGATTTCTTGCTACTGGTCAAAACAAAATAATAAATAATGTGAAAGTGAAAAAAAATACTTTAAAGCTTTGTCCACCTGTGTACAATTAAAGTGTTTCAAATTATTCCTAATTAAATACATTTGTCTGTGAGAGGTTCCACGGTTGGTTAGTGCATTTCCAAACAAGAGCTTCATCATTGTGGTTCTGTGTGGCTCAGTAGGAAGAGAATGGCACTGACAACGCTTAGGGTGTGGGTTCAATTCCCATTGGGACCACATATACTGAAAAATGTATGCATTCACTACTGCAAGTCGCTTTGGATAAAAGCGTCTGCTAAATGGCATATACTATATATATCATGAAGACCAAAGAACATTCAAAGCAAATCCAATAAAATGTTCTTCAAAAGCACCAATCAGGGGAAGGATATAAGAAGATTTCAAAGACTTCAAAAATTTAGAGAATATGACTGTGACTGTGAATTTGCCTATAAAAGACTGTCCTCCAAAACTGAGCATCCGTGTGAGAAGGGCATTTGTTAGGGAGGCCACCAAGAGGCCTATGGCAACTCTGACAGAGTTACAGTCTTCCATGGCAGAGATGGGAGAAACTGTCCATGGGACAACAACAGCCTGGGTGCCTCACAAATCTGCGCTTTATGGGAGAGTGGCAAAAAGAAAACCATTGTTTAAGAAAACACATGAAATCTCACATAGAGTTTGCCAGAAGGGATGTGGGAGACTCTCAAACCAAATGGAGGATGTTTATATGGTCTGATGAGACCAAGATTGATTTTTTTCCCTCAAAGTTAAGGGATATGTTTGGCGCAAGCCTAACATTGCACATCAGAACACTATCCCTACCATGAAGCATGGTGGTGGGAGCGTAATGCTATGGGGATGCTTCTCTGCTTCAGGGACTGGAAAACAAAATAGAGGGCAAAATGGATGGAGCAGGATATAGACAAATCTCAGAGGAAGACCTACTGCAGTCTGCAAAAGAACTGGGACTTGGAAGAAGATTTATATTCCAGCAGGACAATGACACAAAGCATACAGCAAAAGCCACATCGAAGTGGTTGAAAAAACAAAACAATCTATGTTCTGGAGTGGTCCACTCAAACCCCAGACCTACCATTGAGAATCGGTGGAAAGATTAGAAAATTGCTGTTCACCAACAGTCCCCATCCAACCTGATGGAGCTTGAGACATTTTGTAAAGAAGAATGGGCAAAAATTGCAGTGTCCAGATGTGCAAAGCTGGTAGAGATTTACCCAAAAGGACTCACAGCTGTAATTGCAGCTAATGGTGCTTCTACCAAGTATTAAGTCAAGGGGGCTGAACACTCATGCAATCAATTATTGTCTGTTATTGTCACTGTTCTGCCTCCTTACTCAAATTAAGTCCAAAATGTACAGCATATTATACAGTCATCCTGCCCATTGGGTGGGTATTTGTGTAGTACAAAAACAATACGAAGACTTGCATGAAAAGAAAATGAGTGAAGTGGCTGTACTATGTCCACACACCCCCCCAGTCCAGGCCCTGTGGAATAGCCAATGGACACTAAACCTGGAATGTGCTATAATTGTCTCCGAATAGTGACATTCATCTCCCACTGGACTGGGATGAATTTGGCTAGAGGGCAGGGGGTGCAAAATAATGTGCATTTGGTTGACCTTTGACCCTCAGCGAACTATCAAAAATAGCCTATGCTCTGCCCATGGGCATTATGCAAGGGCCATGTGTACCAAATATGGTCAAACAATAGCCAGCCCAAACTAAACCGTGTTGATTAGGTGACCCCAGAACTTGAACTGGCAACATCGTGAGGCTTTCAACACTGGTCACATGATTACTATGGTTACAGATATAAAGCTTCAACAACAAAAAGTTTGTTCTGGACATCCCCTGACTGACTTGAGGTTTTTGGGAGCATGACTATGTGAATAATATTTGACTCCATACAAAGCCCCTAAAATAGCATGCATAGTGATCAAAGCAGGACAGGATAGTTCTGGGCAGGATGGCAGACATAAAAGAATGAACAATGAAAGCATGTGTGTGTGTTTGTCAGTCCATGTCAGTGCGTGTGCGTATTTGTGTACATCTATGTGTGTGTGTGTGTGTGTGTGTGTGTGTGTTGGGACCTGACGCTCAATGTGAGGGCTTGGTAACCGTAGCAACAGTCGGATGTTGACCGGCAGCATTTCAGGAGCGGGTCTGATGATCGCTTTGTGCGTAGCGGTCAGGGGTCTGCTGGGAGAATTCAGAGCTGAGTGTAACATCACCCTCGGCAGCCTGGTGGAGACATGTGGATCAACAGGAAGGAGACGTCACCATGGAAACCCCCTGAAACGGCCCCACGTCCAGAGAAAAACAGAGCACAGCTACAGTAACACCCCTCACACACCCGACCTTTTCTCCAACACAAGGGCCCTTGGCTGCAGTTTAACCCCATACACATTATTATGAACACAATGGCCATAATCTTATTACTATTGTTACTATTATTATTATTATTATTAATAATAATAATAATTAATAATATAATAATAATAATTTGATTGTGTTCTTGTTCTATATTATGTAATTATTATTTTTACTCATTTTTATCATGCATTATTATTATTTATTTCCTAATTATACAGCTGGATGCTCAGTGAAGCAGTTCTGGCTAAATACTTTGAGGCAGTGTGGAATCAAGGAAAGGCCTCTCCTCTTTCCTCATTTGTTTCGGTCCCCCATGGATACATTTCTCCCTTATCAAGCATTTCCTCATTTACGCATCCCTGCGCGTGCACACGCCCCACGCTCATTTAAAATAAAGTAACCGCAAGGTTAAGAGTTCAGGCCCTGGGTCTGGCACCGCTGCTTTACCTGGACTGCTTCAGTAATGCAAATTTGTAAATAAAAAACTAAGGCGTGTATCTAGTCATGCAAAGATTTTAAAAACCTGTAACTAAATAAATGAAGCAAGATAATGCAGGATTTTTTTTCCAAAGCTGTGATGGCATGGGCCATCTGCTGCTGTGGGTGATGGGCAGAGCAGAGTTTATCGCAACCAGTGCCCTATTTGGTCGACAGGGTGTCAAACGCATCCGCTTCCTCCAGAGACATGGGGTGGGAGACGAGAAACATGTCTGACCCCCCCAACTGTCGTAATCCTCCATGAAAACCTGCATATATATATATATATATATATATACAATTCTCCCTTTCACCTGTTAAAATTGTACTTTTTAAATCCATTTTCATCTGCATATGCCATTTCATCTGCGGTGACATTTCTGTGGCATTCTAACGCACCGTATTTCGGCTGGCCCGATACGGTGTGAGCTGCCCGTCATGGACGCGCTTCGAAACATGACTGTACCAGACCGGCCCTGGTCGTTAGCCCCGATCGGGGACAGCATTTGGCTGTCCACCACGGGGGATGAGCCGGCTCAGAGTTTGCCGTGAAGCATGTAAGGGTGTCCCCAGAACGTGGGTGGGCAAATTCACTGTCCTGAGAATTTGCTTACCTCGTAGAGGGTGTAATTGGCTACTAAATTGGGAGAAAAAAGGAAAAATGTTACAATTATTATTTAAAACAATGAATACATTTGGAAATCCATTCCTTCATCAGAAACGCATGCACACTATTACAGTTTTTCTGAATTGCTAAAACACTAAACCCCATTCTGAACCAAATGCTCAGTGGCCTGAACCCATTTATTGAATCGATCACTCTTTTGGCAAAACCATAAAAAATGTTCACCTAGTTAGACACAATTTGAGGCACATGCATTACATTGTAATGCATGTAAATCAGGAGTGCATATACTGTACTCTACAGCATAGGTCTGTCTTACTGTAATGTAGCACTTACAAAACTATATCCATTTCTAAGTATTCCATGGAAAGACCCCATGAATACATTTTTGTGGATGAAGCTGGGTTCAATCTGACCAAGAGGAGAAGGAGAGGCCAGAACATAATTGGCCAACTGGCCATTGTTGAAGTCCCTGGCCAGCGTGGTGGCAATGTCACATTATGTGCTGCCATAAGTAATCATGGGGTTCTCCACCATCATGCCACCTTGGGGCCATATAACACCCAGCGTCTTCTTACATTTCTGGGTGGTCTTCGAGATGTCTTGTTTGGGCATGAGCAGGCAGAGCATCCTGTCTATGTCATAGTTTGGGACAATGTCAGTTTTCATCGGGCCGTCCAGATATGAAAGTGGTTCAATATCAACCAGCAATTCATAAATGTTTGCCTTCCACTGTACTCCCCTTTCCTCAACCCAATAGAAGAGTTTTTCTCTTCATGGCGGTGGAAGGTATATGACCGACAACCCTACACCAGGGAAAATCTCCTACAGGCCATGGAATTGGCTTGTGGTGACATAGGTGTGGAGTCTTGCCAAGGCTGGGTCTGGCACACCAGAGGGTTCTACCCCCATTGCCTGGCTAGGGAGGATGTGGCATGTGATGTAGATGAAGTCCTGTGGCCTGACCCAGCACGAAGACGTGATGCTGAGGCCGAATGACGAATCACTTGTTGACTTTGATTTTGTGGTCCCATTTACAGTGTACTGTAATGTGCTTCTCATTTACATTTTGTCTTTGTCCTTTTCCAGGACTTTATTTTTTTGTTTTATTGTATGTAAGTGCTGAATCAACTGAATTATGAAATGGTTTTTTGGGGAAATGCAAAATGCATTTACTGTATTGTAAACAATAAACATTTTTTCTGGAGCTACATGCCCTGAACATTGTGTTTTCCATTTTTTGAAGTAGTGTGTAATGAATGCTCAGTAGTGTTTTTATTTTTATTCTGGCTTGGAGTACGATCTGACAACATTGTTTGGTTTTGAGCACAGACGAAACTGTTTTGAGGCGATTGTTTGGTTTTGCAAGAAGAGTCAGAGGTTTTGTGAATGTAGTTTGAAAATTGGGTTTTGTGCTTACAGTTTTGAGAAAAGGGTGGAAGGTTTCAAGAAATGTGTCTTAGCGATTGTGAAAAAATGTAAAACAGGACTCATCACCTCCACATGAGTTTTTCCACAACTTCACTGAAGTCATGGTAAGGATTATGCTGATGCACATGAAGAGGTTTATACGCATGCTGATTTACCCCTAGATGTCTGATTTTCCCTGTGAGATAAACATATATCGATCCACAAACACATTTTGATCCACAAACACATTTCTATGCAGTTTTTTTTCAGGCAACTGTCATCTCTTGACTAATTTTAATTTTAAAGATATTTTGGATTTTTTAAAATCAGCATTCACTCATTTGATTAATATTTGAAACATTTCTCAAATATGGTCTCTATGAGGTGTACAGCTACACAGATTATTCAGTGATGGTGCAGATGGGAGATTAACGGCATCTATAGCATTAGTCAGCGATGGTGTAGCTGGGCGGTGCACACTATAGCTAGGAAATTGATAAAACAGTACGGAAAGTTTCCAGTAGGGGGCGTGGTCCTGCTTTGTCAGTAGGAGGTGCCTGACAGCACAGCGAAGGATGCCTGATTCTGCTTTATAGCAATGCAATAAAGACGCTTGACTCATTTTGCAAGAGTCATCACCCCGCTGAAGACCGAATGTTACATAACACATCCAGTAAATCAACTCACAATCACTTTTTTCAGGAAGTGCACTTCACAATTAACTGTAATGTCTTTCTTGTTTACTGTAAAAGCACTGACGAGAACAGTAGCAAGTACATTTATAACCTTAAGGATAGAATTTACTTTGTGCCGACTTGTTCATCAGCAGCATTGCAAACACCATCATTTTTTGTGAATAACGGTGAAATAGCAGCATGTAATATGGTGGGTGCTCGGTATTGAGTCCGATATCCTGTCGTTGGCCATGTTCAGCTACGTACATTACATAATGTCACAAGTGTACGAGTCTGGACACTGGGCTCTTTGGCACTGAGGCGGATGCCACAGAAACATGTTTTTGATGGACAGGCTGCCTCTGCTGTCCGTGGGAAAGACACAGTTCCGCTTGGAATTCCGCCGGCGAGCGCTTTCACAGCGGAGCACGCAGTTGCTGTGGAGACACAGAGCGCGCGCGCGCATGTGTGTGTGCGTGCGCCTGAGTATCCCTTGAATGTAATTGAGGGTCTCCACAGTGGGAGTGCTTCCTAGGAGCCAATCAGAGCACTCAACGCCCCGCCACTTCATTTAACCCAGGGTTCCAACACTCTAGCAATAATTAGATTACACAACACTTTTCCAAAACCCACAAACGTGGAATGCAGTTCACATCCCAAAACACAAACACTCATTTTTCTGAGGTGGGTGTGGTGGGGAGTAGAGGAGACTGGGGGGGGGGGTGCAATTGAGACCTGCAGTTAACCCCCCTCCCTGCTATGAGAACAAGTTGGCTATGTTGACCCCCCCAACTCAGTAAAAGAGCTAATAAAAAGAACAACACTGTTCACACATACACATTACATAACACCACTGACAGAGCCTTCAGTCTCCACACGTCGAGCTTGGGAACACAGAGTGCTGGAGTCAGCGCCCATATGACCAAAACTCAAAGGAAGGCTGAAGAACAGGACGAGGGTGGTGCCAACGGCCACTCTCACAACAGCCTTGGACAAAAAGGTACGCAACACAGAACATCTGCATTCACACTGGGCAGCATTCATCTCAACCCACTCCGCAGCATACTGTTTCCTACCAACCCTACTTCCCACGGGCCTCCATGTTAATTTACTGACATGCTTTTCCTGGGTGACTTATATGGCTTCCACTTTGCTTTACAGCGCTGTCTGTTTGTTTGACTGGATGATTACAGACACAATTCAAGATTAAGTAAGGGAATGACAGGCAGTGTTGCTCCATGGGAAAGCAACAGAGCGAGCCAGAATGAAGAGGTATTGCAGCTCTTTCATTCCAACTGCAGAATGAGAATCAGAATGTTTGCTTGAAATCTGCAGTACGAAGTGTCATGTTTGTGATAGACAGAAAGGTCTTTCGTATTTTTTTTATAACATTTGTAATTATTTATGTTTATTACTTTGATGTGTGCACTATGTGTATGTGTTTGTTTTGAATGTTGTTACTGTGTTCTTTCTTTTTCATGACTCATGACTTGTTTCCCCCTCTGGGATAATGAAGTGAAATTGAACTGAATCGAGTTGAAATAAACAGAACATGTTCCAGTAACAAGTCCATTTCCTTAGCCGCTACGCCACACTGCTAACCAGATTAATTGTATTTTTTTATTATTTATTGTTTCAGATTTCCCCCAATTTAGTGCCCAATTATACCCTCTATTTATTTCGATTTACCCTCCCCACACAAGTCCGCCACTCGTCTCTACGAGGCAAGCTAATTCTCCGAGGGCAGCAAACTCCACTTCCTTCGAGGCGGAATTCGCCCACCCACGTTCTGGAGACTCACTTACGTGCTTCAAGGGTGAACTTGAGCTGGCTCACCCTCCCCCCTCCCCCTGGGGTGGACACCCATATGCCGTCCCCGATCGGGGCTAACGGGTTGGTCTGGTAGAGATGGGTTTGAACCACGTCCCTGACAGGCAGCGCAAACCGTATCGGACCAGCCAAGATATGGTGTGTTAGACCGCTACGCTATCCGCCACCCTTAACCAGGTTAAATTAACCTTTTTCCTTAACCGCTACACCACACTGCTAACCAGATTATATTAACCCTTTTACTTCAATGTAACAAAATATGGAGATATGAACCCGGGGCTGGCTTGGAACTCACATTTTTCACATTGTTTGGAAATGAAACCCATCACAACAGATAATATGCTACCTTGTTCAGGTGAGTCACCTGTGCAGGTGAACTGAGGCTCTCCTATGCAATCCAGAAGGAAACATCCTCCCCCGACTCCTCTCAGCTCCTCTAAAATAAACAGAACCCCCCCCCCCCAATGACTGGCTCACAAAAGTAACTGCGTGTCCCAGCTGAAAAACACCCTGTCTCCCATGCCGTTCTCCCGAGGCTAATTAGCACCGAGAGCCATGAGCTACGCACGCGAAGAGGAGGAGTCACCTGCAGGCTAACGCCCGACACCGGGGCCAGCCACGCTCGGAGTGCCAGGTGCTTTCAGGCCACCGTCTGCCGGCGGCCGATTGGCCCCGTTTGTTTTTTAAAAAGCATCTCGGTGTAAACGCCCGCGTTTCCAGCCGGGAGAATCAGTCGGAGGCTGGAGATCGGCGATGACGAAAAAAAAAAAAAAAATAACACATACGAAACAAAAATGGCTACGTTCGTCTCGATTGATATTTATTTTTGTTGGCGTTTTTTTTTTTTTTAAACGGCCTGCATTTTTAAACCATATTTTATCCACAGAGGAGCCATATTGTGAGTAAAAGTAATCCAGTTTGACCGATCAGGGGTTCAGTGTCACTGAGTCTAATCCTGTCAAATCCGGGGTTACTCAACTCTGGCCGCGAATCCAAATTCAGCCCTTGGTTTACCTTCTTCTCAGGTACTTCAGTACTCGGCCCACGAGGACCGTGATTTGAGTAACCCTGCTGTAAATAGTGGGGGGAGGTATTCCTGCAGGTCAGGATGATTCACCAGTTCCCAGCCGCTACATCCCTAACTTTGGGCATATCTACGCCTCGAACACCTGCACCATTTAAATCCATACGTTTGGGAGGGATGGTATGCAATAGCATGACATAACTGGTATGCCGTTCATTCTAATACAAATCATTTATTTTACTATAAAAAAACACTGCACTGTGTTTTTGCTATACAACTGACTGGTTTGTGCCTTGCGAAATAAATCTGCCAAATAAATGAACAAGCAAATGCATAAGACAAACTTGGCTCTCTGTATCTCCACCCAGTCTGTGACAGTGACTGAGAGGGCGGACACGTCAGATGCTGAGAGAGAGAACCAGACAGAGAAAAACAGAGAGTGAGAGAGAGAGAGAGAGAGAGAGAGAGAGAGAGAGAGAGAGAGAGAGAGAGAGAGAGAGAGAGAGAGAGAGAGAGAGAGAGAGAGAGAGAGAGAGAGAGAGAGAGAGAGAGAGAGAGAGAGAGAGAGAGAGAGAGAGAGAGAGAGAGAGAGAGAGAGAGAGAGAGAGAGAGAGAGAGAGAGAGAGAGAGAGAGAGAGAGAGAGAGAGATAAGGAGAGGTGAGAGACAGGGAGGCAGGAATAAAGATAGAGAGGGACAGGGAAGAGAAAGAGACTGGAATAAGGAGAAAGAGAGACAGAGAGAGAGAGAGAGAGAGAGAGAGAGAGAGAGACACAGACAGAGACACAGACAGAGAGACAGAGAGAAAAGGAGCAGGGAGGGAGGGGGGCAGGGGAAGTGAGAAAGGCAGACATTGTCGAAAATTGGGGCTGCAGTTCCAACCATGTCCAGCAGGGGCCCCCCTGGAGCTCTGCAGCGCTGCTCCGGAGGGGCGCGGCTCCTCATGCAGGTCAATGAGTTCGTTGTGGTGATGAACCCAGCAGCTCCCCCAGATCCACACAGGCGCTCTGTTCGGCCCCTCAATGCGCTCATTATAAACATCAGCTCTGTTTACCCTGCAGAGAGTTGTGTTTAATAAAATCAGCACAGATCTGGAGTACAATTCAGACAGAGGGCGGGGTGGGGAGGGGGGCAAGCATGTAAATGCTTTTTTATGTACTCAATTTTATATCAATTTCACTCAATCTTAAATTCACCCAGACTCACAGCTCACTCATGCATAACTCACACACACACGCGCACATATACAGTACATATGTATGCGTAACTCACACATGTGAAGATGCAAGCTTAACACACACAAACTCATACACATTCACACACACATAGCACATACACACACACACACACACACACACACACACATATATATATATGTTTATATTACATACATATATGCACAAACACTGCATATGATACATACACAGCTCACAAATGCAAACATCCAAGCACAGCACACTGGCGCACACACACGTGCACGCTGTAGCGAGACGGTAGACTCCCCGCGAGCGAGCGGAGGCGGAGGGGAGACGGCGGGACGCCGGGGGCGAGCGACGTGCTTCAGTCTGAGCGCACGAGCGACAGTCTCCCCGCACAACTAATGAGTCATGTCTGATGAAAGGTGTTTCTCATTCCAGATGCGGGACCACCACCCAGACTCAGCCCTGTGTGTGTGTATGGAGGGGGGCACATTCCTGAGAACGGGGTGTGCTGGGGGGGGCAGCGCTGCTGGCACAGGGATGGGGAGCAGGATTGGGGGGGAAGGCAGCAGGGTTGTGTTACATTAATAAAGCGCTGTGTCGCTCTGCTGCAGCACGGGCCGGGTGAAACAGGGTCACGCTGGCGCGGCTTCAACACCTCACAGCTGGATTCTGCAGACACGGCACACCGCTATACAGAGACTCAGCACTCTGCCACTGTACACACACACACACACACACACACACACACACACAGATACAGAACTCCTCCACACACACACCGCTATACAGAGACTCAGCACTCTGCCACTGTACACACACACACACACACAGAGACTACAGAACTCTGCACACTGCTACAGAGACAGCACTCTGCACACACACACACAACTACACACAGATACAGAACTCCTCCACACACACACCGCTATACAGAGATTCAGCACTCTGCCACTGTACACACACACACACACACACACACACACAACTACACACAGATACAGAACTCCTCCACACACACACCGCTATACAGAGATTCAGCACTCTGCCACTGTACACACACACACAACTACACACAGATACAGAACTCCTCCACACACACACCGCTATACAGAGACTCAGCACTCTGCCACTGTACACACACACACAACTACACACAGATACAGAACTCCTCCACACACACAACACTATACAGAGACTCAGCACTCTGTCACTGTACACACACACACAACTACACACAGATACAGAACTCCTCCACACACACAACGCTATACAGAGACTCAGCACTCTGCCACTGTACACACACACACACACACACACACACACACACACACACACACACACACACACACACACACACAACTACACACAGAAACAGACCTCTGCTCCTCCACACACACCGCTATACAGCGACTCAGCACTCTGCCACTATATACACACACAAATACACACAGATACAGAACTCCTCCACACACCGCTATACAGATTCAGCACTCTGCCATTATACACACCTATACTCTAGAGTCTAGACTCTATACAATACTATAATGCACATCTAAACAGCAGCAGAGCTGTCACACAAGGCCAATTCCCTCCATACTCTCACTGTATCACTGAACACCCACAATATAACACATCGAGCAGTCACACTGCTGTTGAGCTAGGACTAAGACTGAGCATCACCAGGTATCAGGCAGCTCAACTGTGTTGGACTACAACTCTACTCTGTCCCTGCTCAAATGTCTCTTAAATATGCTCTGTGCTACCAAACTGCATTTTATTTCTGTTCGTTTGTACTTCTGTCTTGCACTAAAGCCAGCTTCGTTGACATCTGAAAAGCATATGAAATGGCATCGGGAACAGTGATGGTAATTCAGAGATAATATGGTTGCAGTTTTTTCATAGTTGTTTAACAAACACACACGAACCTACAGCTATAAAGACACAATCAGTCAAGGCATGGGACTGTTTTTTTTTTTGTTTTTTAACATAAAAAGCACTTTGGAACCACCAATCAGCCGGTCACTCCGTAAGTGGACATGCTAAATGTAAATGTACTATTGTAAACGCACATCTCAATTGGCCAGTGCGCTCCCCTCCTTCACATCTAAATATACGCACGTTGAACTATTTTTTTGCCAGAAAACTTCCCTCTGAATGAAGAAAAAAAACGGCAGTTTTGTTTTGGTGCAAAAATTCTTCAGAGGGATCAATCGGTTATGCGAGGTGCGGATCAAAGCTTTTAATTCCACCATTATTCGTCATTGTTCCCTCCACGCTAAACCGTTGTGCTATATTTAGGGATGTTAGGTTTATCAACGGGAGTGCCGCACCGGGTCTCTGAGTGGAAAAAACAAGAGCTAAAGTATCAAAGGCATATTTCCAGAAATAATTATAATTGACTTTACTTCAAAAGGTATTCACTTGACAAAGTCATTAGAACAAGCTTTGCTTTCTTTGGATAGACTCCACGGAATAATATTTCTGCAAGAATGCTGTTCGGCTTGTTATACAACACGGTGTTACGAACCAGAAAGACGTCGAGCTCGAGCGAGTGTTAACCTGGCAGATGCGCCATTCATAGCGGACGCCAACATCACGACGGGCCACAAATTCATCTTTCCAGTACACTGGATGCGATCGCCCAGAATGCACTGCACAGTAGCGTTGGCATTTATGACACTTGCGTTGGCTTTCCTTCGTGCGGCAACTCGAGGCGACCTTTGAAACACACCGAGGGCAGCGATCGGATGTAGAACGCTTTAATAAAGATTTACAATTTCCGAATGACTGGAACGCACGCTCGATTACAAATATTCCAGTGCAGGAGAACTCAAGCGATGATTCTGGGGTGTGATAACAAGCCGACGTGAAGGGAAATGAACCTTTCATCGGCAAAGGTGAACGATTGCTACTGAGCTCCACGTGGTAAAGGTCGCGCTCTCCTTTGACTTCATTATCGCTGAGCCCATTTCCGAGCACGGGCTTGCTTTCCTGAGGAACTAGTACTCGGCATTATTAACGCGAATGAATGATGCATGAATTCACTTAGACTTTGTCTTATTAAGGTATAATTGTATTAGCTTGATTTACATTACCGTGGGGTTACAGACTGCAGGCGGATTACAGGTTAATCAATAGAACTCACTAGGCGGGTCAAAGATTGAGTGATCTTAAGTCCCTCTCCTACCAACCGTAGCGGCGATAATACCAGTATTTAGCTTGATTTTAACCCTGCACACTGCGGACTCTATGCGGCTGATCACACAAATCAACGATGCAATCAGCAGGGCACGACATCAATATATTGCGCTCATCAAGCCAACATCACATATCAGTGTTTGACGCTCTGTTAGCTACTGTAACCATAGCAGACGGCACTGACAGTTCGCGATGTTGTCCAAGACGCAGACGCGTCTTCTGAAACCGAGGCCGAAGTGGCCGCTGGCAGCACCTGCGCTTACGGCTCCCAACGGCGGGACTGTGGGTCGACTCGCTTTAACGAACGACGACCCAACCGCTGACCAATTCAACGACGCACAAGTGCAAGGCAACGTTGCGCCTTCCGTTCACGCCGAATGACGGGTCGCGATCCAAACGGTGAACATTGCTACCTCGATCGGCCATAAGAGAAGTGGTCCAAATCTTCACGGTGATGGCACTTTTTACCCGTTTGCACCGAATGTCATCGCGGCGACGAGAGCTCCACGACGCTCGGTACGAAAGGGGTTTTCACAGACAGAGATCTGAAACAAGTAAGACTTCCAGACGCTCTCAGAATGAGGCACCCGTTCAAAACCACAAAGCAGTTTTTCATTACCGTTAGCGCCGGCTTCAGAGCGGCATTATGCCAGTGCTAATTTCTTTGTAATTACTAACAACACGTTAGAAAGTTGATGGAAATTGCTTCAGGCTTGCAGTGGGAGGTGGTTGATTACAGATTAATCTCGGCAGGTCAAGGCGCTGAGCGACGCTAGTCTAACAGAGATCCGACAGAAGGAGGAGATAAATTTTACCTAAACTTATGAGGAACAAACTTACGTAAATTCTCAATTTATACAGTGGCCTACTTAGGCAACATTATAGCAGTGCAGTAGTCACTGAATGAAAACGGTAACACTTAAATAACTGTATTATCAATTTCATGTCATGCATAATTACAAATGCCAGTAGGCAATTTTACAGACAAAGGTATGTTGGAGTTAAATCTAGGCTCAAGCCAGAAAAAATGTGAAACTACACAACCAAAAAGTGTCAGCGTTTAATCCAAATGAGGACTGTTTAAACACTAATCAAGGGTTGAACCCAACCGGACAGTTCAAACAAAACGTCCATCCGAGACCAGCCCGACAACTCAAACCAGGCAGGTGCTGAGATGTATGCCGTGGACGCAACCGTGCGGTTTTTAACGCACCACCTGAGTTAGCGCTCCACCTCTCTATGACCTCAGGTAGACCCCCAACCCCAAAAAATGCAGAGCAACAGTTAGAGCAGCCTATGCAGCGCTGATGGGGGTGATCGTGACCCACAGCTGTAGGACCCGGGGCAGGGAGTTTGTGACAGACGAAGGAGCCTTGTTTCCCAAACCTTAGGGGAGCAGGGGAGGGAGAATCGCCTCTTGTTCCTCCGCAGTCCAAGCCAGACTTCTTGGCTCCGCGGAGGTGGGCTGGCGTCAGGCTCCATTGGTGGGATTTTGCTCTTTAAAAACACGCTGTGTGAAAAGTTTGGTTAAATAACTCGACTTTCTTCCCCCAGCCCCAACAGGTGATGTCATCATTGCCGCCTCAGAGAAACCCTTGTTTTGATTTTGTCTGGAAGGTAAGAGGATTTACTGGAACTATGAGAAAACTGTGCCGCCTTTATTTCTTCACCTCCTTCGCTGACACCCTCCCCCCCTCCACCTCCACCTCCACGTCTCCCTGTCTCTCTCCCGCTCTCTCTCGATTCATTTTATTTCGACAGTGCTTTATTGGCAGGAAAAGCAGCAGAATTTTCAAACCAGTTATACGCGGTGTACAGTATAAACTGTATATATGAACTATGTACACATACACACAGCCTTATCGACACCACATAAAAACCCACATGCATATGCATATGCGTAAAGTAAACACGGGGATAAAATGAACGATAACATGAATTAAATGCATTGTGAGAGTAATAAAATGGAACTATTCCATGCCCTCCCTCTCTCCCTCGCTCACTGGCTGGGTGAAGTGTGCTCCCGGATGGCTGTGAAGGGCCCACTGTTCCCCTGACAAAGGGCCTCCTTCTCGGGGAAGAAAGCTGTGTTTCCGGCGTGAGGTCACTGTACTCGGAGAAGAGAGGAGGAGAGGACAGAGCCAGCGACGAGGGGCCCCCCCGATGCGCGGCTTCAAGCGGGCCAGCGTGGCCTGGCACGGTCGGACCAGCGCCGCAGCCCGAGCCTCGCACAAAGGGTCCACTGCGCGAAGAAGGCGGGCGGAGCGGATGCTCCAGTGGGGCTGGGCTGGGATCGGCGCTTTGTTAGCCCGGCCTCTAGGATCTCTCTCTCTCCTCTCCTTCTTTCAGACCAGCGTCCAAGCAGAGAGGTGGGCAGAATAACGGATGGAGTTTGCCGGCACTTCGAAGTTCTGTCCCTGAAATACTGGTGGCGTGGCTAAAAGACCCCCTCTGTTAGACGTTTAACCCATGCTGCTCCTTGTTTGTCCGTCTCGCGTCAGCCACGCTCCGGGAGAGAAGAGTTCATATCCTCCACCAGAGGACCCACCCACAACACTGTCACTCACAAGCACACATACATACAAATATCTCTCTCACGCACACACACACATGCATACAAATATCTCACTCACGCGCACGCACGCACGCACACACGCACACACACATACATACAAATATCTCTCCCTCTCTCACACACACACAAACACACACACACACACATACATACATACAGACAAATATCTCTCTCTCATACACACACACCCACACATACAGACACACATCACCAAAAAGAGACCACGTACACACGCATACACAGAACACCCGCACAAATGCACGTAAAGACATACACACGCACGAGGCGCACGCACACACCCGTGCGAGGTGGATGTGCGGCTCTGTGTCGTGCACAGCAGGCCAGGATCAGCACGAGCGCTCTGAGTCTGCGATACTCTGCCTGGTGGTGGAGGATTACTGAGCGGTATTTGTGCCGGAGCGCCCAGGTGCAATTAGCTTTTCTTGTCGGTATCAGTGGATTTATGAGCCTGCCTCAGACGCACATCGATTGGACGGAGAAGTGCGTGGGGAAGGGGGGGGGTTGGAGACGGACGCCGGGGTTGAAAATGCTCTGTCACTGTCTCCTGGGGTCAGCACAGCCAGCACAAACGGCAAGGCCACACCCTCTCCTGTCCCCTGTCCCCTCACACACAGAGGGAAACACACAAATCGACCCGGCACTAAAACAGGTGGATGAAAAGGTAACGCCCGTAAATACAAAAACCACCCTATTCTCAAAAGAAGACAGAAAGGGGTACAGTTTGCATATGTAACGGTGCATAGAGAATGGAGAGAGATGCAGGCAGGCAGACAGACAGACAGACATTGTCAGCCCTGACGCCTGGTTTGCGTCCCCCCTCAGTGACACCAGCGCAAGATGGCCGATGGCGCCCGACCTCGCCTGCATGCCCCAAATTCCAGTGTTGAAATGACAGATGGGCCAGATGGACCTGCCGCCACCTCCAATGGAGCACAGGTGTGCCCTTTAGCAAGCATGCACCTCATCCCAGGCCAGGTCACGCCCTTCATAAGGAAATACACCTGTTAACACACACCTACACACTGACATACACTCATACAGAAATGGAAACACACACACACACACTAACACAGATATACACAAACACACAGACACATACAACATTCAGACAGAAATGTAAACGCACACACACTCACACAGACACACACAACATTCAGACAGAAATGCAAACACACACACACAGGTATACACTCACACAGACACACAACATTCAGACAGAAACACACACACACACACACACACAGATATACACAAACACAGACACACACACAATTCAGACACACGTGCACACACAGAGGAACATGTGCATAAGTACACACACACACACACACACACACACAAGGTATACACAAACACACAGACATGCATGTGCACACACAGAGAAACATGTGCACACACACACACACACACACACAACAGAGGGGCACACACGCATATAATTAGACACACATGCATGTGCACACACACACACACACACACACACACACATTCTCAACCACATAGACTTAGAGAAACACACATACACATACAGTACCCTCCAAAATGATTCACACCCTTGATAAAGACGAGCAAATAAGGTTGTATAAAATAAGTTTGAGATCTACAAAACGTGCAACACAAAGTCTCCAAATCTACTATCAGAGGCCAACCCCAACAGTAGGCTTTTTGAAAAGGTTGCTAAACGACACAATCTCCGATTGGAACCGGGTATTATGGTCAGATGGGGCTGAAATTGAGGTTTTTGGCCATGCACACCAGCAGTGGGTTTGTCATTGGAAGAAGGACACTAATGTTGAAAAGAACATCATACCTACAGTGAAATATGGTGGTAGATCTTTGATGTTATGGGGTTGTTTTGCATCTGCTGGTCCTGGGGCTCTTGTTAAGGTAAAAAAATAATCATGAACTCAAGTACTAAGACATTTTGGGCAAAAACCTGTCTCTCTCTGCCAGGAAACTGAAACTTTGCAGGAAATTGATTTTTCAGCAATACAATGATCCCAAGCATGCCGCAAAATCAACCAATAAATTGTTAACTGACCAAAAGATGACTGATTTGCAATTTGCATCTCAGTCTCCAGACTTGAACCCGATCGTAAATGTGCCATTTGAATTGAAGAGGGCAGTCGAGAAACACGGATCGAAGGATCTGAAGGATATTAAAAGATTCTGTATGGAGGAATGGTCAAAGATCCCCCCAAATATGTTCACCAATCTCAAAACACTACAGAAGACTGTCTTCCTTGCAAGGCGGGTTGCGCAAAATACTGAAAACGGGTGTGAATAATTGTGACATCCTTTTGGGGAAAAAAAATATATTACTTGTTAAAAACATATTTTTCTCTGAGTAATTGTACTAGTTGAAAAATAATATATACCTGTATTCATTTAATGCAGCCTTTTTTCTTTTGCTCATCTTTATCAAGGGTGTGAATAATTTGGAGGGCACTGTATATAAAATTAGAGACACAAATGCACACATAAACGTGCACACACACACACACACACACACACAGGCCATAAACAAAGGAAGTATTCTCCCGGTGCTTAAGAGCCTTTAATGTTATGGGGCCCATCGCTCTCCTCTTGATGCGCCTGTTGTCACGGTGACAGGGCCCATAACGGCATTTCTGCCAGAAGCGTGAGGGTAAGAGGGACTGACACACCGCACACATGCACACACTAAACAGCCAGCATGCTCATCACTCCACATGCATTAAATCCCCCCCAGCCCTGAGTTAGACTGCGGAATACACTCTCCTCACGCCTTCCCTTCGAGTGGCTGTGTATCACATTCTCCTGAAACAACTAAAACATACATTCAGTTAGCAGAACAAGAGGCCACAAGTGGAAATTAGTTAAAAGCAAATTTTGCACGGATATTATATGTTTTGTTTTGGTTTGTTTGTTTTTTAGTTGTCAATGCCTGGAACAGCTTGCCAGGTCAGGTAGTAGAGGCAGAAACACTTGGGCTATTCAAGTCCAGGCTAGATACAGTACTCTTTAGATTAGGACATGACAAGCCTGAATGGCCCATTCTCATCATTATGTATTCTTATGTTCTAAAACCTCCGGTGCCCTCCCTGACTGAGCTCTATCACTGCGGAGCCATGTCTTACACAACCCGGCTCCTCAATAGTTCAGTTAATGAAACGCTATTAGTCCGTGTTAGATTAGTGGCTTTTTTGTACGTGTATGTACAAATATGTATATGTATGTGTAATACAATTGATCACAGTTTTAATGTAAATTGTATGTATTGCCAATGCACAATTTTAAATTGTTGACAATACAATTCTCTCTCTCTCTCTCCCCCGTTTGAAATCTTTTCCCTTGCTTGTGTGGAAATGGGGGCTGCTTGTATTGTATTGCTCCATTCAGCTCCACTGTGGTTTCCATGGTGGAGCTCAGCCTTGTTCACGGTTCCTTTAGAGAGAGGATTCCCTCCAACCAAAGATGCTCCCTTATTCTAGGTCCACTCCGGGTACCTGGGCGTGGAGTTGGCTACACTCAGGACGATCTGTCTCGCCCACAACGTGTGAGGGTCTTCCGCCCGCCTCTCCTCTAGAACTTACTCAAGCAAGCTTAAATGCACTGCCGTTTAAAGCCACTCCCAAAATCCACTTTCACGTTTCCCTGCACTGAGGAACATTGTTCCTCCACTGATCCTCTGCATTGTTCCTTCAAGGCTTTTGGAGACATTTAGCATGCGACCGATAGGCTAATTGAAATCAACTGATATAATCTAACTTTGTCGAATTAATCAGTAAACAACAAACAGTTGCCTGTGCAATGACAATAAAGGACAAGAAATTCAGTGTAAAAAAGGGGTATAACAAGCTGTTAGCACCAGATCTTTAATGCCATTCTGAAGCACTTCCTCATGCTAAAACTGTGAGTCAAGGGCTCCCATAACAGTCTGATCATGCGTGCACGCTCGCACGCATACACACACACAAACACACGCACGCTCGCACTAATATTTACATAAACATACTTCAGGGTGCAACAGCAGTGCCAAGTGTGGGAGTTGGAGCACCCTTGGTTTAAAAGCCCAGCTTGGTTTAATAACCTCTATGACACTCGCTCTCTAACCCCTCTTACTCCGTTTCTCTCTATAGCTTCCTTTCTCTTTTCTCCCTTCTTCTCCACTCTCACTCTCTAATCCCTCTCTCTCTCTCTCTCTCTCTCTCTCTCTCTCTCTTATCCATCTTTCTCCCTATCCCCCCTTCTCTCAATCCCACTCTCTACCCCCCCCTCCTCTCTCTTCCCCCCTGCTCCCTTGCCTTGGTGGGGGGAGGAGTAACCTGTAAAAAGTACATTATCTGCCCCCCCTCCCCCTGGTCGCGGCCTGTCTGATCTGGTTTAATGCAGTATTGATCCCTGTCTCTCAAGAGCACCTGCTGCAGCTAAGAGGCTGGGCTTCCCCCCCCAAGCCAACCCAACCCAACCCCACACTAGCGCCCCTAGCCTTAATCTACTTTCCATCGGAGCATATCACAGGTTCACAACTCAACGCAAACATTGTACAGATATTTGCTGAATTTAGTGCAAAATTGACATATCTGTTGTGATAAGCATCACAGAAGTATAAATGTAAAATTATGATAAAATCATAAGGATGTCTAAGCATACCAGTTCAACCTACACACATACACATAGCTGTCATCAACAGAAATGACTGGGTAAATCAATCCATTAAAAGGGCACAACAATTTGTCTATACGGTTTGTCTTCCTCCCCCTCACCACTAATGCCGAGCCCCCTCCCCCACCCCCCCGGGGAGATGAGAAACGGAGGCATCTTAAAGTGACTAATGCCCCGCTGCTGATGTTGCCAGCCTGTTGCCAGCCTCGTGTCCTCAAATTACGGTGCATTCCGGGAATTCCACAGAAGAAGAAGAAAAAAAATGGGCAGATCCATTAATCGTGCTGTCGGGAGCGTTCGACCGGGAATCGATAGGCCCATCACTGCCAGTTCAGATGACCCCCGTTAAGGCCATCCGTGACTTAAACATGGAGAGAGAGAGAAAGAGAGGGAGGGAGAGAGAGAGAGAGAGAGTTACGCACACCGAGGTCGTCCGTCATATTGTAATAACGGCTTGAACACGACTAGGGACAAACCACAAATGCGCTGCGGTTGGTCTTCTTGGCTTAACGCTGACTCAGAGCTGACACGAACGCCCGCACGTCAGCCGAATGGCCAGCACACAGAGAGCTCATCATTCGGGCCATCATTGAATACATCCCACAAATCATCGAATACCCACAAAGACCCTATTTAAAAGACTTCAGTCCCATTTGTCATACATTGCACATTCATCCTTTATGTTTTAACGGCCCTTTCATTTCGGTACTTGATGTCGTTTTATTTGCCTTGTCTCATTCAGTGTCCAACGGTTACATACAAAATCTCTGAAGATACTTTTTTTTTACCAATTTTCATCCCCTATTTTCTCTTAGGGAATTCCAATTGGGACTGCTCAGCCGAATTCCGTGGGCCCCTCCCATTACCGCAACGTCCTCTGTCAAATTTGGAAGAGTGACGACAACCATGTGCTCTCTTCCGAAGTGTGTGCTCTCGGCCGCCACGCCCTTTAACTCGGTTCGGCGGCTGAACTGTGCAGCCAGTGCAGGCAGGCTGCAGGTGTCAGATCGACCAGAGGAAGCTGCTCTCGTGTGCAGAGACATGTACAAACCTGAGTGAAACTAGGACCAATTATGCACCGCTCTGCGGGGCTTCTGGTCACAGTCAGCACTGGCACAGTAGCTGTGCTCTATAGCAGACTACGGGGCTCACCCACACTGAGAGCCAGTGCTTCAGGAGCCCTGCAAAGATATTCTCTAACTGTACTAAAGAGGAAAATAAACTGTACAGGTATATAGTTTGCATCAGAAGGTGATATATATATTGTTGGATCCCAAGGGGCAGGATAAGGAATTGGCTGCCTGACTCTTTAATTCTTGGGAGCCACTGGAGGAAGAAGAACTACGGTTCCCAGCTGCCTGCAATCCCGCACCTGAAACAAGTCAAGCGATTGGGACTATGGACAGCTGAAGGCCATTTTAGAGGTCGCCAAACCCCAAGGGACACCACAATATATATATATAACATAGCATAGCATATAACATAACCTGGACTACGCCAATTTGGCAAACACTTGGTGCATGAAATTGAACATTCTAAATGTGTGAAATAACAATGTAAGACATGATTATTTTATGACAGGTACAACATTTGAGTGTGTGCAATACAAGCGAGACTTCAAAGATTTCAAAAAGGTGTAAAAGTATCTTGACATTGTTCCGGGAAGGGCAGCAAGATTGGTTCTGGGTTATGAAGTTATGATGAAAGACTTCAAGCACTCAGCTGCTTCAGTCTCAACATAAAATAGATACAGGATGGATGTGATTAAGGTTGTTACGATTTTAAAAAGTATTTTTTTTTAAAATAGATTACATATGCTTTTTCAAACTGACTTGCACGGGAAAAGTTAATTTTGCCCTGAAGGTTTATTGATGCATGGAGTAGATCGCAAAGACCATATAGAGGAAGCAAGGCCTTGGGGTTGCAGACACAGTGCTAAATGCATTTGAGGCAGTAGGCCTTTTTTAACTCTCTTCTGTTCTTAAAAAAACACCATATACATGTTTTCATTGTTTTCTAAAAAAAGGGAAAGCCTTTTGGATTTTCTTTTTAATGATCAATGAACTCAATGAACCCTAGTGGGGTTAACCCTTTCTTTCCCAGGCCAGTGACACCAGACCCCATGAATCAGAGCGCGAAGGGGATTTCTGCTCATCTGCGGAGGTGGGGGAGTTTTCTCTGAGGCATTTCTTAACTCCGGTACACACTGCATGATTGAGGCCCCACATTCAGCTCTTTAAATTGCCCTCCGGAGTCTGCCATGACTCGGTGAAAGACGACACGCGCGTGCTGAAATCGCACCTCGGATGAACACCGTCAGATCCAGTGAGAAACATTTCGAGGGCCGTCGTTCTGGTGAGGGCTTTCTGAGCAGCTCGTGGATGCAAACAGTTGTAAAGTTCCCCATTCGATTACCATTCAACAATAATGTACAGTAATGAAAAAACATGAAAAGAAAACCCAGATAATATAATACGCCTTTATCCAAAGCGACTTACAGTACTGAATGCATACATTTTTCAGTATATGCGAACCCACATCCTAAGCGTTGTCAGCGCCACACTCTACTGACTGAGCCACACTTGTAATTTTATTTATTTATTAAAGTCAAGCCTTGGAGGGAACTTCCCACAGTGGTCAGGACAGCAGAATCACTGGCCATCTTCTGACCTAAGACTCTTTCATCTGCATCTTGGCTCCCCACCCATCACTGCCCCCCTCGCAATTTTAATTTTAATTGTATTAATTCAGGTTTATTTGTTTTGAATTTTCTTGATATTGGATGTCTCTGCATGCATTTCTTTTTTAAATTTGTGCCATAGTTTGAGGAATGGCGTAGTTAGCCTACGGTAGTGCTTTAGTGACGATGCGCGGAGACTCGCTGGTCTGGGAGTGTTGTTAAACCTAGTCTATGTTACTGTGCTCATATCAAGGCCGTAACCATGGAGTCAACATTGGGGGGGACCAAATCTGCCAAACCCTAAGCTAGGCTATATATTGGGGGGGACATTTTGAGCATATCTGAATATTGGGGGATGTCCCCCAATATATATGGTAATTTCGGCCTTGGCTCATATTACTCGTAAGTCACATTGTATTGTATTACTTGTATTGTAAGTCAGATTGTAAGAGTGTCTGCTAGCTGAATACAATGTAATAAAAGTCAGATCCTTAAGGACGTTTTTTTTTGCTACATTTCTTTACCTGATGCAGAACAACCAGCCACCACTGATTGAAATTAACATAACAAATGATCTGTATTTTGGCAGTGATAGGCTACTATGAACAGCTAGATTCCCACAACAGGTCCCTCCGCACTCTTCTTTTAGCATCTGAAGGCAAGCCGTGGGTGGCACACGAAAAGAGACAGGCTGAAAAGAGACCCCTGGAAATTTTAACGTGGGATGTTTTGCACACAAGCAGTTCAACTGAGAAGCAGCGCAGGGTTTCTGCTGCTCTTAAACTCCTACATCAAAAACACCATTCATCCTCATCTGCCAGCGCACTTTGTAGGACAGCGTCGATGGCAAGCGGGCGAAAATGCTGCCAAGCCGAGATGGTGACACGCTACACACCCACTGGCTATGCTCGCTGCCTTCACCTGCGGCACACATTGCGGAGCTCACAAAAGGTGTGTGGGGGCCTCGGATAGTGTACGGTCTAATGCACCGAGGGGGCGGCGAGATCCGTCTTGGAGGAGGCGGATCATCGCTGGCCTCCGGAAATTAGCGTGACCCAGAGCACAGGCGGCGAGTCCGTGGGGGAGGGCAACTCAAAATAAATAGAGGGTATAATTGACCACTAAATTGGGAGAAAAGCAGGAAAAAATCTGAAACAACAATGTAAAAACTGGGTGAACTGAGCTTTAGGGAACGCTGCTTCTGCTCTCGCTGATGTGTGTTCAGCGGCGTGACAGGCCTCACACACCAGGTGTCCTCTCTGTTTGCTGGGGGGGCTCTTTGTCGACGCTCCCTGTTAGCGGCGACGTTCACGTCTGGTTGCTGAACGTTTACCCGGTGTCAGTGCTCAGCCAGGTGTAAACATCTTTCCACATCGTGATTCAGCGTCTTGACGTCTGGGAGTGCACAAGATCTGTGACGATGCCTCAATAGTGTGTACACAACACGTGTTAAGACTGCTGTGGGGCTGGTGATCATGCCAATAATTACAATAAGTATGCTAATGCTAATAAATAAATAAATAAATAAATATATACAGTATATAATAATAATAATTTCAATGAACATAATAATAATGACTGCCTTTCTAAAATCCAAAGATTCTTGCCTCTTCACTTGATGTAAAATTGCTAGGGATCGACCTTTTTTAATAACCGCACCTGTCTATGAATACGTGAAAATGTGTTCAAATGTGGGTCTTAGTCAGGATTATGACAGTTCTAGAACATCAAGTTAAAGTAAATGCTGAAAGGCGCACAAAGGGGAGTGGAGTGGGGTATGGCAGTGTTAATGGTGTGTCACAACTGAAGGCCACAGCATAGTGACCGCTGGTCAGGGTGAGATGACCAGTGGGGTCAGAGTGACCTGAACTGGCGTGGTCACATTGGAGCAAATAGCTAATTCCTCCCCTGGTCCCCTCTCAGCCAATGGGCAGAACGCGCACATCACGGCCGTGACTTCCTCTTCCCCATTGTGAAGAAAACAAAACTGTCAACCTGACCTTAAAAAAATGGGCTTTAGACATGCAGACATAACAAGAGGTGAAATTGGAGACAAAAAATAAATATTTCAAATGTTTTAAAACTGTTGTTTATAATCATGCTGATTCCTGAATGGCGTTGGTCATTTACCAGGCAGAGTCCGTTGAGGGCGTGCTGCAGCCCTAGGGGCTATTGTTTGGGGAAGCCTGCAGAAACAAACCTAGTGAACCTGAAAAAACAATCAGCACTGACAATACCCCAACCCCTCCCCCTGCAACCCCATCCCCATCCCAAAGCTTCCTGTTGTGAAGCCGTTCTGTAGTTCTCTATGTGGTCAGACAAGGAAAAACCACTCTTCTGCTGTAGATTCCCCAAGCCGCCCCAACTTCCTGTTTTCCACCCTCCAGCCGGGTGTTTATTTTTGTCATCTGTTGCAGCTGGACTCTGGCCGGACGGGTTTCCATCTCTCCCCCTCCCTCTTTTTCTCTCCTCCCTCTGTCTCTCTCACTCTCTCTCCCCCTTCCCCCTGTCTGTCTCTCCCTCCCTCCCTCCTCCCTTGGCGATGTTGTGAGCATGGACCTAACTTGCGCAGGTGAGACTACAACAGCAGCAGGAAAAAGTTATTCACAAAGAGAGCGTACACCCCTTTATACCCCTTTATGTAACAGATGCGAAAAAACACAAGACGACACAAGAGGAGGCTGATGAGGCAAATTGCTGACAAGATTACAGATGGTGTGAATCGACGTTCTGCTTCCTGTGCGGCACAATTTTTTCCAGACATGACGTTCTGCTTTTGGGTCTTTGAGTTCTGGTTACAGCGCAAAACTCAGAGACAGTGATGACAAACTAAACATCGGTTAGGTCTTTGTTACACAACAGGGAGGAAGTACCATATTTTATTCTTTAAAAAAAGGTGAAAAAAAATAATTTTACAAAGGACAACCAAAGTGCATTAACCATGGAAATAACATTTTTTACTGGCTATTCCATTTCTATTAGACTATTCTTATGGTTCTACTCTCTCTTGCTTTCAAATGTGGATCTCAACCTTTTTTGGTCTTTGTGCCAATTCTTTCGATCTCTCGCTCGCAGCGTCTGTGACCCCTGAAGTCGCGGTGCACGCGCCTCACTTCCTGTCGCCCTGAGGCAGCGCGTGTCAGAACACATCCCAACAATGTGGGGGAATATTTCCTGTGTGACTGCCAGCAACAAGAGAGCAATTACCACCTGAGATCCACATCCACTCAACTGGAATAAAGAGTTCTTCTGAAGCTCGACGTGTACTTCTGTACTGAGTGCAGAACAGACCCAGAAGAGCTGGACCATTCCAAACATGGGCATGGGGAGAGTAGACAAGAAAAATACTACTCAAAATGATAAACACTGCAATAAGTGGAATGTTTATAAATGCCAAGAGAGTCTGTTTCAGTCGTGAAATTGCAGTATTCATTTTATTCCAGCTTCATAAATAAGCTAAATATCTATTATACACACCTATCAGTTTATACACTGAATAGTTTACTAAACTAAACCATTTGTGCTAAAGGAGAATTTTACCCATATTCAATTTTGTACTATGTTGTCCTTCATTCTTCTTGTAGGAATAAGTCCCAAAAAACACATTTTTGTAAAGGGGTTAAAGGTTATAATGAAAAGCCAAAAGGCAGGACATTCAAATGAGCATCAAAACCTTTAATTTCACATATGCACTAACAAGGTTTTCCTGCACACAGCCTTGACACCTGCTACAGCACTGTAGCTATGTTGGTCTACTGTACTTCAAACATCATCAGCTACTCACCACTGGACACGGGCAGGTTGCTTAGGATTCAAACTTTCTCTCAAACAGCCTAATTCATACTCTTCATAGGGATAATGAACCTAACAGTGGACTGCTGAAGAAAATAGGTTATTTTAAATAGGCCATGCATTTTTGCTTTAATCATAATTGCCACTGGACTGGTTGCTTGGTTTTCCAACCTGTTCTCTCCAATAGTATAATTCATACACTTCAGAGGAGTAATAGTGGATTTCTATTAGAATTATATATAGGTATGTATTGAATTCTGCCAATGATTGAATTATATACATATTAGATATATTGGCTACATCATGTTTATTTCACACAGATGTGACCAGTCCATGGATCTGTATTATATTGTGTGATTGAATATCGTAATCGCCACTGGACTGGTTGCTTGGTTTTCCGATGCATGCATGATGGTGCATGCAATTCCCGACCTGTCAGGTGCAACCCCCGGCTTGTATAGGTACGTAGCTGCCTAGCTAGTTTTCCAATCAGCCAGATGTGATTCCTGTCTAGTGGATGCTACATTTCATTCTAGCGTAACTTAGCTATAGTGAGCACAAAAGACTGTTTCAGCTATGAAATTTCAGCATATTTTTGGCAGATATAAGAATTATTTCCAGTGTTTGCAGTGAGGAGGTAAGCCACCTCAGCTCAGCTTCTGGTCAGTTCATATGAGACAGTGATGGACAGCACAAAGCAGTTCCACCCATTTCGAAGCATCAGTCCCCCAAGGTGAAGTACTTGGCCATTTCTTTTTTTGAAGGTAATGGGTGAGCTAGGACAAGTGGGTTTGCACCCTGGGTTCCCTGGTCCCATTCCCACTCCTTGTGCCCCCATTCCTGTTCCCTGCTCCCCATTCCTGCTCACTGTCTCAGGCTGTATGCTATCCTCGCCAAAGCTGGACACACCACCACCCAGCCCAACCAACTTCCCTCACCACAGAGCCTGGTGAGGAGGAAGCCCCCACCCCCTCATATCCCATTTAAAAAACATGGCCCCAAGGCCTCCCAGGTGGCATAACAGTAAGAGCATCCTACTAGAATGCAAGTTGCCCACTGCGACCAGGGCTCAATTCCCGGTTGCGCCAGTTCGGCTCTGGCCGGGAGTGCTGCTAGGGGGCTGCAATTGGCTGTCCACCCCAGGGAGGGGGGAGGGAAGAGCTCGTTGCAGAAAAGATTCTATCTGGGTGGAATCACGGTCTGCAATTAGTGAGTTCCATCTTGGAGGAGGTCGTTCATCGTTCCTGCCATGACAGGTATCAGAAATGGGCTAGCTGCGGGCTTGTGGGGGGGATAGTTGGAATAATAGAGGGTATAACTGGCTACCAAAATTGGGAGAAGAACAGGTGAAAAATTGAAAAAGAAAAGGAAAAAAACATGGCCCTGGAGAAGGTGGTGATGGGTGTTTGATGCGACTGAGTAAAATTCTCCATTAGCTGCCTGTGCAGGCATCTCCTTTTAATCACGTCTCCTGCTTGACTGGTGCCTCCGAGAAGCTGGGGCGTTGTCTGTGTGTAAAATGGGACGAGGCATCAAAGTCCCTTTAGCTACCGTAGAGCTGAGAGCAGCATATTAACTCTTTGAATACAAATCATTCCGGAGGCTGGCAATATAGCTGGTTTTCTGTACAAGGAGCAGTCCACACAGTAAAAATGCGTATTATGGCAGAGTGTGAAAACTGCAGGCAGGCTTGTCTAAAGCCCAGGGCTGAATTCGATGAATAAGTAATGCGACTGTATACCGTATAACCCGCGCAGGCACTGGCGTCTGTTGCCTGCTCTGTATGCCGTTACTCAAAAGCGCAACCCAATCCCTTCTTTTTTTCCCTCCTCCTCCTTCTTGAACACACAAAGCATTTCACCTCATTTCCCCCCGTTTTTTTTATTTTTTCCCTTGTCTGTTTAAAAAAAGAAAAAATCCGCCTCTGCATAGAAATGAGCCTCCGCCGAGGAGCGCTGATTCAGTGGCATCTGAGGTCTCCCACTGTGGGAAAGGGAGGGCGTCCGATGCCGCGCTTCCTCGGGGAGAAAGAGGCCCCCGGGCATCAACGACCGTGGAGGATTGGGCCTGTCATGCCTCGGTTTAGAATGGACCAAAGGCCGTCGCCCCTCCAGACAAGGGGTTTGCGTCCAATCAGACAACCGGTTTAACTTGACCGGCTAACAACAAAGAGTTTGGGTGCAATGAAATAAAAAATAAAAAATAAAAACACAGTCATCATTTTGTCCTTTCCCGAATTGGAGCATTTCACACCGGCAGGGTCTGAGGTCACGGTCCAGAGACGATCTGCGACTGAAGGTGGAGGTGGGGGGGGGGGGGGGCTATTAGTTGCCGCCAGCAACTAATAGCGTTCGCACAGAGACCGGAAGGACCGTAACGACCTCAAAAGACCCGACCTCAACTGAACCGCTGTGGGTTCCGTAACGCTCTCAGGGCGAAACATCGCCGCAACGGACGGATGCGCAGTCTGTCGCTCTGGCGCCAAGACAAGGTGTTCACGCTCCGCGTGCTTCTGTTTCTCACCCAGGGGTGAGTCCCCCTTTCACTCAGCCCAGCGGGGAGGAGTGAGCAGAACTGTGTCAGGGTAAAAATAGCCCAGCAATCCTGCTCCGGAATGACGATCATCCTTTTAGGAGGAGGCGTCACCGAACAGCCATTTAAAAGGAAATAGTGAAATTACAAAATATAAATCCAGGGAATAATTCGCCTGTTTTATAACTACTAGGGGAGGGGAGTAATGTTATAATAATAATAATAATAATAATAATAATAATAATAATAATAATAAGCATGCTTGTAAACACATTTTTGAGGTTTTGTTGTTGTAACAAGGAATTCATTCCGTGTGTAGTTACACATGTGATCAGGGTTTGGGGGTAGGGGGGGAGCGAAGCACCTACATTGTTACGTAACCTTGGTGCCATGGCAAGGTGAAAAGGTTGCAGAAACGTGATGAAGACATGGAGAGTCTCAGGAATATAAGGATATATGGAATAATATAAGTATACACAGAGGAATATAAGGATGTATAGATGAATATTAGGATATAGAAGGACTAACAGGGTCACTCATAACGGGGGAAGTGCTCCTCCGTGACGCCGACAGTAAAGCCGCAGCAGCAGCAGTGCTGGCGAGCACCGCGGGCCCCCGGTGCGTAAGTGAGCCAAGCGTCACCATGGTTACACATCTGTGGGCGGTGGCAGCTTCCACTCAAAAGGAGAGGAGAGGAGCGTGTCCCGAGCTGACCCCTCCGCCATTTATTTTCAGTCCAGAAGGCTCCGTCTTTATCTCTGCGGCTGGCACGTGCCCCTGACGCCCACTGCTTTCTGCTCTGTCTACCGCCCCCTCCTTTTTCTCTCTCTCTCTCTCCCTCTTATCACTCTCTCTCATCCCTCTCTATCTCTCATCACTATTTTTCCCTTTCTCCCTTCTCTCTCCCTCTATCATCACATCACTCTCTCTCTCTCATATCACTTTTTCCCTCTCTCTCTCTCTCTTTCCCTCTCACCCTTCTCGCTCCCTCTCTCTCTCTATCTCTATCACTCTTTTTCCCTCTCGCCCTTCTCACTCCTTCTCTCTCTCTGCCATTGCTCTCTGCCAGGTGGAAGCCAAGGTTGTAGCCCCTGCTAACTGACAGCTAAGGCCATCTCAGGATGCGGCTGGTGGGACGGTAGAACAGGAGCTGGTTGTTAGTTCTGACACTGCAGGGAGACCTGAGTATCAACTGCCACCCACAAAATCCCCTGACATCTAATACACGTTTATTTCCAATCCATTATTATATTTGCCTAGCAGGAGCCCGTATCCAGAGCAACCCACTATTCATTTATGCACAAGGATATTTTGCGGAAGCAATTTAGGTTAAGTACCTTGCTCAAGGGTACAACGACGGAGAGTTACAAGCCCTGTTCCTTAACCACACGAAGATTTGGTGCACTCGCTATATGTTCACGTGAAAAGGAGCATTGGAAGGTCAGTTAACATGATAATATGCTAAAAATAAGAGTACGCACCCAGTGGAAAACTACACAGTAATTGCATCGGATGCCTTTAAATTGTGGCATGTGACTCAAAGGGTCGAAAGTCTTAGGATGAACAGAAATACCGCACTTCCCATAATGGCTAATTACGTTAACTGATTTCATTACTCCAATATCCGAGTATGTGAGGCTTGACAACATTGGTTGAGACTAGTCTCCTTCATATCATGGAAAGAAAGCAGGGTTTTTGCCTTGTGATTTCTGATAATGTGGACATTTCAGTACATGTTCATTTTTATACTTAAAATGTAGTCTCCCCAGCTGAGTGGCTGTCTCATTTCATTAAACGGAGCAATTACACCGTGAGAGAGAGAGAACAGGCAATGATTACGAGAAAAACGTGTCGCATCTGTCGAGTTTCGCGCCAAGTGAGAGCTGTCTCTCTCTCATGTGGATCTGATAGGCTACGCTCTCGAGCGCTGACCTTTTTGGATCTGCCGGCCATATTGTAGCTCCCTGAGAGGATCGCTCTCTCTCTCGCTCGCAAGGGAAGTGGCCAGTTTCCACACGGTGTGAAAAACCCCTCATGAATATTCACGGGCACATGGCGGGGAAGAGACCCCTGTGTGTTTCCGCGCCCCGCTTGGCTCAGACACTCTGGCTATGCTCGCCTGCACCCTGACATCTTGGGGCTTCTCCCTTCATCGCTCCTTGGGGACTAAAAATGGCATGAGCTGAACCCCACTTAACACGTCCGTGTGTCGTGATCTTTCTACGTATCCACAGATGTATGCATTTGCTCTTAGCATAACAGTCAAAATATGGCAATATCGAAACATCGAGATGCGTACATTATACGTTTTTTTGTCAGGCTAAAGGCATGTTTAGATGCAAAGAACATGCAAGAAAGCACACAGTACATATCCTGAAAGGACAGTAAAACGAACATGGTTTACATTTGAAAAAAAGTCTGGTCTGAACATCCTTGGTACTATTATGATCGTTTTAGACATGCTTGCAGTGTGTTAAATGCCTCCGCCTTAGCTTGTTTCTAATAGCTCATTCTGTGTTTAAAAGCTGTCTTGTTAATCATTTCTCATAACTTGGGTGTCCAAAATCTTGGTGCCCTGCACATAAACCCGTGCCGGGAGGCACGTGCCATTCCCCAGCACCGATGAGTCCAGATGTGTGCCGAGCCAAGCCTCCCTCATCTATCACCAACGCATCGCTGGCCAATCAGGAATAGGGGACATATTCACGGAGCCTGCAAAACATAGACGTTTGTTCTTTTGAAGTTTGTTCTAATCTAAATTTGCTTAAGATGAGACCCTGAGGGTGGGGGCTGCTGGGTGGCTCATCCCATTAAGGCACCGCTCTAGTGTGTGGATAAGCTCCACGGTCTGGTGTCGAATCCAGAACCATGCCAGTGACTGACAGGCTCAGAATATGATTGGGCCTTCCAAATCATCCAAAAAATAAAAGAGGGTCCCAGTGGAACCCCTCTTTTGACCAGCTCTGGGTCACAGGAAGGAAACAGGCAAGAGCTGTAAAACCTCCTGCCACAAAATGCACTTTGAGGCGGTGGCGATTCGGAGTGCTCGGCCACCACGACATCTTTCCCACTCTCTGCAGCGTGCCGCATTTCAGAGGCCACGGTGACCTTGACACAAGATGTTCAACAAAAGGGTTTCACTGAGCACCATCGCACGGTGAAGGGAGCAGAGTGGGATCAAATACTTGACTGAAACATCTTCACCATTCAGACACCGGCACATCCTGCAGATTACTTACAACTTTCAAAGAAGCGCCTATGCTCAACAATATTCAGCACAAAATCCTTATTTCCTATGGCTGAAACATTTTGGTTAGCGAAACCAACCACTCTTTGGATATTGCCAGGGAGCTCTTTTCGAATTCTAAACGGCATCTACACAGTTACAGTACTTGAGATACATATTTGACCCGCGTCTGACTCGCGCAGCAGGTCTTAATGGGGGCGTTCAATTAGGCATGACAAGGGGGTGAGCAAGACGTCTCTGCAAATTTTTAAAGTGCATTTGCCCACTGTGGCACTGCCTAATTTCAATCAAATTTAACCACAGCAGGTATTGAATTTTACTGTGAGAACAAAGGTTTTTTTTTTTCCATAATCACAGAAACTGTGGTTACGTCTTGGCGGTGTGATTCCAGCACATTCTTTATTTGGAAGTTTGAAGAATATTTTGAGGGACTACGTTGGAGCTGCGTTTCAAACTTCAAACTAATTGGAAACACGACAATATCTAACTGTTTGGCCAGCAGCAAGAGTGAAGAGTTAGGAAAGCCCAATTCACACTAACAACCGGTGATTTGTCCATTTTTGACCATCAGTGATACATTTTTGCAGTTTCTGAGAGCCATTTGCAGTTTCTGTCATAGCATATGAAAAAAGTAACCCTGGCAATAATGTGTTATACACAGTTAAGTGCCCCATAGAATTTAACAGCATTCTTAAGACTCTTGTGCCTTTCAAAATCAAAGCCAAACAAATAGGGAGCAAATAGCACTCCTCTCCTCTGGAATGGAAGGTAATTTTCTTTGCCGGTACACACGTCCCCTGTAGCTCGACTATTGAATGAACTTGGTGAAAGGACTCCTTCCTCACACACCATGTTGCATCCAATTGGCATTGAGCGCCAATTACTGAAATCAACTGGCCCCAAAATCTGATATTGTAATCTTGCTGGCGGAAGGGAAGGTTTCCATGGAAACCTGACAGAGTGCCTCTCCTGGATTGTAAGGTTTCACATGTTGACCGCCACCCCACCACCCTACCCTGGCCACGGTCACACCTAATCGCTGCATGTTAATGGAGAATTTCTGACCTCCGGAAAACCCAGCCCCCTCCCCCCCAACGAAACCCTCTGTTTCCCAATTGCGACGTTGACATCGGCGATCACATGCATCCAACTTAAACTCTTAAACCGCTTTGCATAGTTGTCGAGGAGCCAACAAGCTAATAATATTACACAACAAGGTGTAACGACACATACCGTTCAGAGCGCTTTAAACAACAGAAAACACATTCACGATGCGTCCCGCTTGTAATCAAATTAAAATGTTTGTGCGAGTGTGTGCGTTTGTGCGTGTGCACGCTCGTATGCTTGCATGCATGCGCTCAAGTCCATTCTATGACGACCATTTTCCTAAATATGAAACAGCCCTCTCCGCAGCTTAATGTTTCCTACAGCAAGTTACAACTGTTTCATACTCGGCAGTATCAGGAACAACAAAAGGTCAAGCAACACCAGGCTTCAAGGATGCCGAAGAGGTCAACTGTGCAGGCGAGATGGCCAGTTGACCAATAGGAAGACGTATGACTTTTGTCGGCTAGTCACAAGGCTGTTTATTAAAGCTGCTGGTACATAATGATACATTATAAACTGGGGAACTGCTGAGTCATGGTGCCCCCCCCCCCCCCCACCCCTGGGGTGTGCCATGTGATCTCTGTGTTGTGAAGGTGTGGTGTGCACTGGGCTGCGGAGCGGGCGCGTTAACCACGTTATGTAAAGACGCGGTTACAAAATCCATCGCCAACCCCTGTGCCGGCATACACCAGCCAACCAAAAAACTTCACAAGGTTATGAAACAAGCCCTACAAAAATATGCACGACTAAAAATAAGTTGAGAAAAAAGTGCCACCTCATTGCTGGTTATTTAAACTACAGGCATATGTGGACAAACAAGCTAAACGTATAACATTTAATAGTACATGTGCAGATGTTGCTAATTTTGGTATGCACAATTACGCTCTTTCAATAAAGGTGAACACCCCCTACCCCTCCCCCAAACCCCTTGAATCGAGACGGGGGGAAAAATGCAGATTGAAACGTTTCATTCTGTCACGCGGATGCTAATTGTCCACATAAATTAAATAACTGACTGGTCTCAACTGCGCGCCCATGACCATTAAAGCCCTTCAGCCATAACTTCTGCACGTGACAACAGAAATAACTGAGCCATATCGACGTCCACCCTTCAGAGTCACTAAAACATGAGGCGCATAATTTACTGGCAACAGATGGACTGGTGTGTGCACTAGGGGCTCTTACGCAGGTAAAACCACACTGGATATGGAGCTATACAGCCGCGTAGAGCCGCACAGTGATGTAACCTCACCACTCCGTGGTGGACTCCACAATTTGGGCCCTATTCAATCCGCCCGCCACTGCGCTTCGGCCGCCATAAGTCGTTTCCACACACAAACAAACGACACACATGCGGGGCAGTGGCAGCTCAGCTTTACCAATGTCATGTTTTTTATTGGATAGCACTGTCGCCACACAGCAAGAAAGTCCCAAGTTCGAATCCCAGACGGGGCCCTTCTGTGTGGAGTTTGCATGTTCTCCCCAGGTCCGCGTGGGTTTCCTCCGGGTACTCCAGGTTCCTCCCACAGTCCAAAGACATGCACGTTAGGCTAATTGGAGAGTCTAAATTGCCCGTAGGTGTGAATGAATGGTGTATGTGCCCTGTGATGGATTGGCGACCTGTCCAGTGTGTATTCTTGCCTCACGCCCAATGCATGCTGGGATAGGCTCCAGCCCCCCCCGTGACCCTGACCAGGAATAAGTGAGTTAGATAATGAATTAATTAATAAAATGGACTTGCATCAAGAATACCCGGATATGGGTAGCCATAGCCTCATGCCTCCCTGCATTATTCGTAGACTGACTGGATTCGTACCCAACACTGGAAGACAGATCTGAAGAGTCAGTGCATATTTGCAATGACAATCTGTACATAGAGTATGTGTGTGTGTGTGTGTCTATGAGAGAAGGTCATAGTAATCACATAAAATTAAAAACATTCCTCCATTTTGGCATTCACAGTTCTTCAGAAAACACTCACACGTTGACCAAGCGTAGCCGGCCGAAATATAAAAATGACACTTTTTCTTGTAATAGACTGAACTAAATATCTTCTGGAACACCGTGTTTCCACGTGTTCTAACAAGGCAGCTGATGTGCTCAGCATGAGAGGAAGAGAAAGAGGAAAAGAGAGAGAGCGATGGAGGGGGGGAAAGAGATGGAAAAAGAAAGAGGGGGAGGGGGGGGGGGGGGAGAGAGAGAGAGAGAGAGAGAGAGAGAGAGGGAGAGCTGTCAGGGCAGCATGACATTTTCCCAGGCGGGGACAGATTGTTCTTAAGTGGAAGGTAGCGGGGCGCTGGGGGACGACGTGTCGCTCTTATCGCAGGAAGGCAGGGAGCACACCGCCGACCCCCCGTCGCCTCACAGGAACACCGTGGCCCATCGCTTCACCGCTCACGTATTAACACCTCACCAAAGAGCCTTTAGGTAGAGTGAGAAGAACGTGTGCTCACATACACACGCACACGCACACACACACAGACAAAAACACACACACACACACGCACACACAATCACACACACGCTAGATCTTATTCCATCTCTTCATTCGGGCTTCATGTCTGTCAGTGTGTGATGTGGTGCATGCTGTAAAACGACACACTCTCGTGTGATATTTCACTTTCAGACTTTCCATGCAAACCTGGAGGAAGCATGTCAGATGCACAGCTGACCCCCTTTTTCTTCCCAGTCAGATATCTGCTGCATGGCAACAACAAACCTTTGCAAAATCAATGTGTGAAAGAAAGAAGGAATGTGTGATCTCACGCACATACAGAAATGCAGGGCGTGTGATCAGACCCTCCTTTGAGAAACAGCGTGTGTGACCCGACCAGTCTACACTACTGGCCCTACTATGTGGTTAGGGGCCGGCAGGAGGGGTCAGGGGTCAGAAAGGTATTTTTAGAGGCTCACTTCATTGGCAGGGGTCTGTGTCTGGCACATGTGGCGATTAGCCTGGATGCCCCCCCCCACCAATCGTGTACACCGAGTACAAGGCTTGTGTGCCTCTGCCAGGCTGGTGAGATAAGAGCTGTCTGGAGGGTGGGGGGTGGGCTAGAGGCTATGTGCAAAGCTGACCAGCCCAAGTATGAAAGACAGACGGGGGGAGTGAGTGAGTGAGGCATGTATTTTATTAATGTTGTTTCTTGTCATGGTGTCTATGGCACAGGTGATCACTGGTTACTTGGGCGACACCCAGGGGATCCTGAGAGACTGCAGCGAGGTGGGGTCAGTTAAATCAATTCAAGTCAACTCAACTTCTATTTGTGTGGCACTTTTTAGATAGAGCGGTCACAAAGACGCTTTGCACAAAAACAACAAGACACCAAGCGTGAACCCCCCAAAAAGAAGAGAGGCAAAGAAAAACTCCTCAGTGGGAAGAGGGGGAAAGAACACATCTCAGGAGGAGCCCATCCTCCGCTGACCAGCCCGGGCGTCAGTAGTGGTAGTGGCAGTGGTGGCTAAATGTCCTTACAAGGGAAGGTCTCAAGGTGTGAAGAACCAGCCCAGTGTGAACCCCAGATCCTCTCTCTCCTAGGCCCCTGTGCATGTGGGGCTCACACCCCCACACGAGGAGAGGGCTGCTGCAGAATCGGGGGAGTCGGGGCCTGACAGTAACACTGACCCTGTGCCTCAGGGATGTCGGACTCCAGTCCTGTAGGGTTGCAGTGTTGCTGTTGCTTTTACATTTTGGGGGGTAATTTCAGCACTTAAGTACCTAAGTCATCGACTGGCCAAAGAGTCCACGCATCCCGTTCCAAAGGCCTAAGTTGGCCGCCGACTGAAAGAAAACCAGGAGAACCTGCAGATATTGCGGCCCGCTAGGACTGGAGTTTCACATCCCCGATGTGCCTGGATAACAAGACACAATGGCCTGGCAAGATGCGCAAAACAGTTAAAAATACTGCTCATTTCCTCAAACGCAATCAAAGATTTGAATTCCCGCAGGACATAACACAGTGGGATATAATTTTCTATTTACACGGCTCTGTGCCACTGGGAAAAGGGGCTATTGTCGCATCATCACAATTGGGAGTGATCTAATTTCTCTGCCAATGGCCAATTAGCGCAAGTGATTTATTGCTTATTTACTTGCCGGCAGTTTGATTGGCAGGCATGCGAGGTTGTGCTGACAGGCTGCCAGGTCTGGATGCTGAGCCAAGACCGCAGCAGTACAACTGCATGACTGGGGTCTTGTCAAATGCTGCCCCTCCCTGACTACGTTTATCTCTCAGCACTGCTGTTTATGCGTACTCAAATGATGGGACTTGCATTGTGAAATGAGCCCGATTCAAACTGTAATGGTTTATACGGGCAACTGCCAAAATAAAGGAAAGTAAACAAGTAAATGAAGGGTTCTGGCGGCTCTGTTAAGGCGTTGGGTGCATTTTTCTGGCATGGTTTAGGTCCACTCAACCCCTTGGAGGGAAAGGAAAATGCCAATAAATACAAAGCCATTCTGAGTGATCATGATTCTACGGTGAAGCATTTCTATCCAGATGGGAGCGGTCTCTTCCAGGATGCCAATGTCTCCATCCACAGGGCAACGAATAGTTTGATGAGCATGAAAACAATGTAAACCATATGCGATGGCCATCTCAGTCACCAGATTTCAACCCAATTGAACACTTAACTTGTTGGAGATTCTGGAGCAGCGCCTGAGACAACGTTTACCACCACCATCAATAAAACACCAAATGATGGAATTTCTCATGGAAGAATGGCGTTGCACCCCAGACTATTACAGAATCTATACCAGGGATCATTGAAGCTTTTCTGGAGGCTTGTGATGGCCCAATGCCTTATTAAGACACTTTATGTTGGCATTTCCTTTATTTTGGCAGTTACCTGAATGTTGAAGTATACAACATTGCTGGCACTGTCTAGCCGCAGCAACAGCAGGAGCAGCGATGCTGCACAAATAGGGGACGTCACCATGTGTAAAGTAAAGGGTGTGGTGGTTCCTTTAGACGGCAGTGCAGAGATGAGGGGTGAAGCGGTTCAGACCGGTAACTGCCGGGTAACTGGGTCTCGGTGGAGTGACGGAGAGTCCTGGCTGTCACAACGTGTCCCGTTTCCCGGGTGGGGGGGCCTTTTGAGCATGCACAGCTGGGGCCGCCTCGCTACGCCGCCCCCCGGGGGAGGGAACTGATGCTGCAGAAGAACATCGCTCTACCAGCCTCTCGCACGCAGCAAACACACAGTCATCGCCATGGTGATCTCCAGCAGCATCCGAAACACACACACACAGGCCCACATAGGGCTTCAGCTCCTTCACAGAACAGTGCTATACAGGGCTTCCAATCGGTCACAGAACCAGGCAGACTTCCTGGTCCTTCACGAAATGAATATGAAGTACACAGGACTTCCGGGCCTCCGGTGAGCTCCCCCATGCCGTTTTTCATTCCTGCCATGGAGTTCATAAAGAGGGTTCTCAGACCAATAGCTTACAGCACACTGACTTCCTGCACAGCAGTTTAACACAGCGCTCCAACACTGAGCCTCCCTCACCTCACCCAGGTCTGACTGACACCGGTGTCACAATGCACAGCATTTAACAACACGCTGTCACGATGACACCTCACACACAGGACCCAATCGGAGTGAAGTGCCGACGGACCGTGACTCAGAGTACAGCACGCTGTCGCCATGGCACGGTAAACAGATGATCAATCGACAGGTGTGAAATACTGTAAAATAAAAGGCTATTTGTCCTCCTGCATGTTCCTGCTTTCTTAAGAGGTAAAACATTTGGGAGGCAGGTGTGGGGGCAAAGCGTGTGAAGATGATATTGTAATCTTTATTGTACTTTTCTGCCTCTTTACGGAAAACAAAAAAATCTTAAAGGGTTAAAGGGTCACACACTTGATTCAATTTCCGCTCTTCTCAGCCACTCAGCACTCTCTTTCTCATCCATCTCTCTCTCTCGCTCTCTCTCTCTTCCCCTCTCTCTTCCCCTCTCTCCTTCCCCCTGCTCTGAAGAGCAGTGGAGGCTCTTAAAGCTGATAAATGCCCGCGAGCTCTGCAGCAGAGGGGCCATCGATTGAGGGAGCCGAGTGAAAGTGCGCCACAAGTCTGCAGATTAGAGTCTTTTTGGCTCCTGCCGAGAAGGACTCAGTGACCCAGATTCTGAGGCGCCCAGACATAATGATGCCGGTCACATGACCAGGCCTCTCAGTCATAACAATAACATGAGGAGTGGGGGGATGGGGGGGTTGAAGGGGCCAGGTTTGGGGAACCATGACGGCGGTGTCTGAGCCCACTTTGATCTCCTAACTCTTCACAGGTGGAGGGGGAGGTTCAGATTTCTACTCCAGGGGAAAAAAATGCCTTATTTGGAAACTTTAGAGATGCGAGCATTCCCTCTGATAGGGGGAGAAAGGAGGGAGGGCCAGGACTCCAAACTCCGAAATACTTTTTCTCCGTAAAGTCCAGCAATGGGTCAGATTAAGTAACAACTTCACACGAGGTCATAGCTCAACATTAGGTTTAGTCTTGATAGACTTAGGTCCATGTTATTTTATCCCATAATTCCTTGGCACATCCTCCTTGGACATTTAAAACAAATCTGCACCATTCAAGAAAACCCAAGGACCTCCATCACCCCAGACACATGAAGCCCTTTAGTGAATATCGGCTCTAGAGAAAGAAATTTGAATCAACAACATAAGCAAATGGAAGCTCGCAAACTTCATGTTAGGCACATTCCCTGTGGTTGTAGTTGTAATAAATTAAGGCCTCTCTTAAGTCCTATGTGATCTTAAGAGTCAAAATGCAGCCTGTAGTGAGGTCAGGCGTGAGCATACCTCCGGACCCATGGCAAACTCTGACATCTGTCTCCAGGCATTCTGGTGGGAACCAAAACAGCTTTGACAAGGAAGGGACATATGGATCCACCTCACAAATCTCTTCCATAAAATTAATCTCCCTGAACGCTAATGAGCTCAGCCCTCCCGTCTTCACTCGTGACTTCGCAGAATCCCCGCACTTCTTAAAGCCTGTTTGCACCAGCAAGTCTAAAAAAAAATTACTTGACTACAGAGATGCAGGAATGTAGCGAAACACAAAGGCTAGTCTCTGAATGAGTAAACCTTCGGTCTAAAGGCCAACGATGGCCACTGAACGTACAATCTTGAATCGTCTCACCCGCAGCAAAGCCAGAGTCTGCACGTAGGTCTAACAGCTAAACAACTTTCCCCCCAGAGAACAAAATATCGAAATCAAAGGTTCACGTAAACCTGATACAGTACCTTAACGTCAGTAGTGGAAATGCATCCATGGGAGAGACAACCATCCAGCATGGAGGTGTGAGGCCGTCTGCATGCCCCTCACACCCATGTACATATATATACTGTACATCAGGGGTGCCCAAGTTCAGTCCTGGAGATCTACTGGGCATGCAGGCTTTTGTTTCAGCCCAGCACTAACACACCTGATTCCATTAATCGCTTCGCTAACACACCTGATTCCAGTAATCAACTGCTCGTCAAGGCAATGAATGTTCGAATCAGGTGTGTTAGTGAAGGGCTGGAACAAAAGCCTGCACGGCCAGTAGATCTCCATGGACCGAACTTGAGCACCCCTGCTGCACATTAAGGCCACCATGGAAATACACTAAAAGGACTACTGTGAAAAAGCACAGGACTCTAGAACATACACTGTCCCAAACCCTCAGTTGTTCTCTTTAAATGTTCAATGGTAAACCTGGAAAACATTTTCCAAAAATCTTTATTTTTTATTCTTATGCTTCATTGCAAGCCAAAACCGATGAGAAACGCAGAGCCCGAGGGCAGAAGTAGCGCTTAAATTTCACTTTTAAGCAGTGAGAACAATAGCAGTGCATATGAATGCATGAGCAGAAAAATATATACGGGGGGTGGTACGATTTTTTCATCATGGAGTAGCGGAGCAAGATCTGAGGCTTGGTGTCGTGACCTCCGGTGCTCCGATGCGTACGTGCCGCTGTACAGACTTCCACTGCCCTGACAGAGGGGTGAGGAATTTGACAGCATCGCCCTGCTCCTAATTAACCAGACAATGCGAGGAGTGGTCAGGGGGCGATGGGGAGACACCCACCTTATAATTACTTTGTCGGGAGACAATGGTCTCGCCGTCGCGTGGGTTTCGGCCTTTGTCTCGACCGTTGGCTTGTAAACGGACCTGAATCCACTGAAAACAAGAGCAAGTTTTCAAGGGCATATTTTTCATTAGAATTGAATTTCAGGCTTTAAAAAATATTTATACATGTTATATCACAGGTACATGTGTGTATGTAAATAGATATATATATATATATATATATAAAAAATCAGCAAATGTCAAACACTGGGGGAAAAACTCCCACAATACTATTGCCTCCGCTAGTCAAAAAATAACAAAATGTGCCTTTCTTTAGTCTCCGCACATCCATTTCACACGTTCTCGGTGCGATCCCTTATTGAAACAGCGCAGCGTGCTTTTTGAAAGTGTTTCCACTGCACTGGGATTCATTTGAAAGCTCTGTTCGAGCTCTCAGCTCTCCCTCCAAAGCTGTGGCCTCATATGACTCCTCCCGCAGTCGGCGTGTGGCAGGGAAGATGATATTTAGTATGCCGGCGCCGGAGCGGGAGCCAGCGCTCTGAATGATGGATTGCCCTTGAAATATTCCCCCATCCTGGAGAACGAACAGGCAGCAAAGCGCAGACAGGGCTTGTGGCTCAGTGACGTTGAGACTTTGTCCCAGAATGCAGTGCGCCGGCGGTCAGAGCTTCCACCACGCGGCCTTGAGGGGAGTGTTCAGCACAGGCTTCCGCCTTGGCCCTTGGCCTCTCTCTCTCTCTCTCTCTCTCTCTCTCTCTCTCTCATCTCCCAAATCAAATGCCGCTCACTCTGAGGCTGGCTCGTTTCCTTGTCGTTCCACCCCCCAAACCGCTCCTCCACCCCCTGTCAACCACACACTACAACAGCTGGGGTGAAATGGGAGAATTACGTATGCGCGACCACTCGAAATGCAATCCGGGTAATTTACCACGTGTGCATTTCGAACCGGTATCGACGCAGCGCTTCCTCTGCCAGTAAATATCAGGGGGGCTGCGGGAGCGTCAAAGGAAAGGTTAAGGGGGGGGGGGCGCTCGAATAAATGTCAAATATACTACTGCAAGCGTAGTGATTTCACATTTTACCGCCAATCTGAGAACACCTAGAGAGTACGCGAATGTCAGCAGCAGCGGCCGTTCTCAGGAGCGGCCCGTCTCTCCCCCAAAAGGGGGGTTTCGCTGCATTCACCCCACCCTGGCCTTCCCGCACCCCTGCAGGGGACTGCCCATTAAAGGCTAAAAACAACATCTCAAAAAAACATTTTTTTCCCCCCGTTTGAGTGTGTTCACTGGTTTTAACTCTTGCAGTGGACGGAATGGTTTGCTTGGGGGTTTGGATTTGGGGGTTGCAAAAGAAAAAGAAAAAGGATCAAAAGGAATGCACGTGCATATCGGATTCCATTTGAAGCAACGAAGAGACAAAAGAAAAAGGTTCCATAAATGAAAGAGGAGGTTCTTCCAGTTCCTGTACTGCACCTGCCCCTCCTGGAGTGCGCAAACCCCCCTCCGTACACCGCACGCCATCCCTGAATCCCTGTTCGCCTGTAAATCAAGCACCATTGCGTTCTGTGACCGAGTGCATCTGTCCGATTTTCCTGCCTGCGATTGGTTTTATACAAAAAGACCCACGACACTAGAGGAAAAAAATTAGGGAACGATATACGACATCGTCCGTCCAGCTGTCCATCCCACCTTGCGGCAGCGACGAGCCCCGAGAACATTTCCCATGAGCTACAGGCTCCGTCAGTCGCTACGGGCGGCCTCGGCGTGCCCTCCGAATGGGAGTCCGGGATGACGAGACGCAATACCCCTCCACAGTCACACGTGCGACCAGTTACACTTTTACCTTTGCTAGGGGAGTGACCAGGGCCATCTGTCAGGACCACTCCCCCCCTCACCGTGATTGATCCAGGCTGGGGGGAAGGGAGTGACCTGCCGGTGAACCTCTGACCCATCGCTGCCTTTCAAGGTCGTCGCTCAGGGCCACCGCAAACGGTCACTGACCCCCCCTCCCACCCCCACATAAACACACACACGAGTGTCAGCACAGAGAGGATTACCAATCACATGCACTAATCGCAGCTTAGGCCAGAGCAGGACAAGCCTTTGTGATACCTCAGATTAGAGGCTGGAATCTCCTTTAATATCTCACTTTTTTTGGGCCGCGACCCGGAGAAGCGGCATGGGCACAGAGGCAGAGGCCATAGACATGGACATGTCACACACGGGCACGCACACAAACACGCACACATGCACGCACGCACCCACCCACTCAAGCACGCACGCACACGGGCCCAAAGCCCTCACAAGGCTGCAGCAGTCACATGGCAGTCGCAGCGGGGCGGCAGGCTCGAGGGCGGAGAGAGAGCTGTGGCGAAGACCGCTCTCGCTGCGATTTATAAATAATCTTTATATTTAGAAACCTCCCCCCCCCGCCCCCTCCACAGTCTCTTCTTTTCAAAGACGAGTCGTATAAAGGCCTTCCTAAAATAGCGCTCGCAAGCCTCAGAAGCGCGCGGGCGTAATGACAGCTCCGAGAGGCCAGCGAGTGCGCACGCTACGGCGGCGGCAGCGCGGCGCTCATCTCTCAGCCCGTCGAGCGAAGGCCTGCGCAGCGCTACTCCCAACACGCGCAGCAGCGCGAGGAGAGGGCGACAGAGACAGGGCCCGGGACAGGCCGGAGAACACGGAACGTTCTCAAAACGTCGCGGAAACGTTTCTGTTGCGACGCCGTGGAATCGCCGGCAGTGAGTGGAGCCGTTCATAACCTGAATGCACTTGCAGATTTGGGACGGTTCCTTTTAAAATACATTTACATTTTAAGCATTTAGCAGATGCTCTTATCCAGAGTGACTTACAAGATGTGCATTAATACAAGGTAAGAACAATCATAGTTAGCGCACAAGATCAGTGCAGTAAAACAGCGATAGACATCATTACAGGTGTCTGGGTATCATACCTGTAACACTGGGAAAGAAAAGGTTAGTGGGTTGTTTTTTTAATTATTATTATTTATTTTTTTTGCGTTAGACACTGATGAGCCTTCTTTTCTTCACTGGGTTTAGTCCAAAGTAGCCTATATACTTTTGTTCCACTCTCCCATACATGTCCCTCTAGTGCGGTGTTAATCCAGTTGAGGAACATCTGCAGAGGCTTCCACATATCACGGTGGACTAACCAGGGGGTCTAATCCAGCACTAGCATTAATCCGGTCCTATAAGGCTAACCCTATATGATTTGAGTCTTATAATTAGACATATAGCAATGGTACATTAAATACATTTACATTTTAACCATTTAGCAGATGCTCTTATACTCTTATCCAGTGACAATGTGTGCAGCTGCATACCATACCTGTAACACTGGGAAGGAAAAGGTTAGTAAATTGTTTATTTATTTTAATGATGAGTAAGCAGGGATACATATACAATAAGTATTGAACAAATAGACAGTGGTGATGACAATTGGCTAGATGTACAGAATTCAGTGCTAGTGGAGTCTGAAAAGGTGGGTTTTGAGTCTCTTGCGGAAGATCGCAAGTGATTCCGTGGTCCTGACCGATTGCGGAAGGTCATTCCACCACCGAGGGGTCAGAACAGAGAAGAGGCGAGACCGCAAAGAATGGCTGCCGGGTGCCCGGAGGGATGGAACAGTCAGTTTGCCAGAGGAGGCTGAGCGGAGGAGTTTGGCTGGGGTGTAGGGTGTGATGAGTGTCTGGAGGTAAGGGGGAGCAGTTCCTCTAGCTGCTTGAAAAGCAAGCACCAGTGATTTGAATCTGATGCATGCTGCGATGGGAAGCCAGTGCAGAAAGGAGAGTAGAGGGGTGACATGGGTCTGGGTGAACACTGCGATATGGCCCGAGAAGGACAGCTGGTCGTCCAGGGTCACTCCAAGACTCCTGGCAGACTGGGACGGAGACACTATGGAGCCTTCCACAGTGACTGAAGTACATAACATGGTTCAATGTGTTCTCTTCTTTTAGATTTTAGATTGACATCTTTGACTTACATAACTAGGCTTTGTGCAACTACTTTCAAAAATAACCCCTTCAAACCATTTCTCGCGTGAAACCAGGAACAGAAATGTCCAGGATGTTGTTCCGCCAGGGCGTATTTGCATAATTACGCCCAGGGAGTCCTGGCTGTGCAACAGGATTGGTTAGCTCAGTGACCCTCCCCTTTAAAGTCCACAGACTGTTGGAATCGCGGTGATACCAAGAGCTCTCTCCTTGTGAAGCTGAGTGTGGTTCTGCTGACAACCCCAGCAGCCTACCCACTCTTCCTGAATAAGACCAACCTTAACGCACGTGCACGCACGCACGCACACACGCACTCACCACCTCTGGGGGGGGAAAGAGGGAGAGAAAAAAAAAGACACACCTCGGCCATGTTTAGTCAACGACTGTACTTATCTTGGCCACGGCAGTATTTTGTTGACACACGACCAGCCACATGTGTAAATATCAAACTGTGAACTGTGCCTACACACGTGGGGAGCAGATAAACGCCGAGGGCCACAGGAGTGATGAAAGGACAAACACAGCAACGGAGGGGCTGTGATAGAGCACATAAAACTAGCCTCTACTCCAGTGTTGGTAAAACAGATAACCACTGCAGAAAAACAGTGCTAATGTGGCATTTTGGTTATGGATCTGAACTTTAAAGCAGAAGGATGCGGTCTGAAAGGCAGATCGGACACTGCATTTGTGCCCTTGAGCGCAGCACTTAACCTGAATTGCCTCAATAAATATCCATCCATACAAATTGACAACATTTTTAAAAAAAAGGAATAACGATAACAAATACAATTTAAAAAGGACACGACAGAGGAAGAGAGCCTCTGAATACACGGAAAATGAATACAAATAATGACATGGGGTAAGTAGGGGGCAAACGACCGCATTACTGCCCTGACCTCCTTACCCGCGTTTGTTATTATTTGACTGAAACCCGGATAACGGCATCTTAACAACGCAATGCGCATTTTTATCCATTGGCGTGCACAACCCGAGTCCACGCGATGTTTTCGTTTATACGATTTGATTGGCGGCGGCAGCGAGCGGCAACAAACCCCCGGGGCTCGTTTGGAGTAAAGAGTCGGGAGTGAAACCGTGCGCACGTAAACTTTTAAAGGCGAGTTTTAAACGGCGCCGATCTCTGCAGCGTCTTAGTCCATCCCAGAGATCTAATCAGCGTGCTGCCTATTTCCCTGGGGGGGGACTGGGGGTCAGAGTGGGGTTAATAATATCAGTACAGATTTACCTGAGCTGAGCTGAGCAGAGCCAGAACCGCTATATGGGTCAGGCGGAGCGGCGTAATTAGTTGAACTCTTCAGCGTGGCTCGTTGAGAGCGGATGGCGGCCCCCCACGGCCCGGCGTCTCAGAGCGACGCTGAACCGCGCGCTTGCCCACACAGCGACCCTCGTTGGAAACACAGACACGGGTCTGTGCGTGCGGAGCACGGGTCGTTCACTCGTTTGTGTGCTGTGGGTTTTTTTATTTCCCTTCAAAGGAAAGAAAGAGAGAAAGAGAGAGAGACCGAGAGAGATGGGACACAGAGAGAGAGACCGAGAGATGGGACAGAGAGAGAGAGAGAGAGAGAGAGAGAGAGAGAGAGAGAGAGAGAGAGAGAGAGAGAGAGAGAGAGAGAGAGAGAGAGAGAGAGAGAGAGAGAGAGAGAGAGAGAGAGAGAGAGAGAGAGAGAGAGAGAGAGAGAGCGTGAGGGAGACCCATATAGGTCACACACAATGCAGCTCAACTGGATTCGCTGGATTCAAAGCCTAATTTACGGGCCAATCAAGTGGCACCTGTCAATACAGGACAGGCATCAAGAGTACTTTACGACTTTACGGGTGAAGCCTTATATCTGAGCATTGTTCTCCTCAGCCGTCGTGTTGTGCGACGCGCGAACGTGACTCTCGCAACGCCAGTAAGCAAAGGCTCTCAGAGACGTGTTTGCACACGGGACACTTGAGGCAATCGCTTCTGCGGCTCCATATTCAAAAGGCAAAAATAAATAAAGATTTCTACAAAGTACAAACAAGCCAATTGTGCTTAGATAGGCAACTTGCTTAGATAACTTACTACAAAACAAAAAATAATAAATAACATGCAAAAAAAAGGGAAGCCATGAAGTTACAAGCTGATAAACCTGGCCCCAGATCAGATCAGAGAACAACACTCGATATGAAAGAATGCCACTGAGGCAAAGTGACTTAAATGACCCGATGGCCCATAAACGGAGCGCCCTACACCCATTTCCCCAGGGGAGTGCAGACAAACCGGGGCGACGCAGGTTCATTCCGTGTCCGTTGTCATCTGGTAGGAATACGAGGTTTTCGTTCTTGCCAGGCTAAACTGGAGTGAATGACTAAAATGACCCTTTGCAGCGTGGAGAGGTTTTCTAAATGGAGTGAATCATGGCTTTCAGAACTCCTGTCCCGCACCCCTCAAATCGCTTCACAACGCATTACACTGCGGAGTACATTACACATCACACTCCAGGGCTCCTGTTCAGGCCACAGCAAAACAAAGCTTGAAACCAATGTTTTTGTTTTTCCCCCCCAAAAAAAAAAAAAGGAATTACAGGCCTCCCACGTGGTCCAGTGGTTACAACGTTCGACGCTGGCCACGGTGACCAGGGTTCGGTTCCCCGTTGCGCCTGGCCGGGAGTGCCACTGGGGGCAGCAATTGGCTGTCCGCCCCAGGGAGGTGGGAGGGAAGCCGACAGGATGTTCGCTGCGCACAGGAGTGGCTCTGGGGTGTCGGAGTTACGGTCGACGGCTTGGCGAGTGCCATCTCGAAAGAGACGATGCTTCGCCTACGGCAGCAAACTCATAGTATGAGGGGGGGATTGACATGACAAAATAGCGGGTGTAATTGGATACCAAATTAGGAGAAAATGGGAGAAAAATCTGAAACAAAATGTCCTTTAAAATTTGGAAATACTACTCCCAAAAAATCTACTTTGTTGGACCCCCCAATGTCTATGTGTGGGGTCCTTGTTTAAAGCTGTGCATCTCTCTGCAGAGGAGAGTGCGTGTGTGTGTGTGTTTGCGCAGGGCAGAGGCATGGTCGGGCGATATCCTACGGGAATCAGGGACCTCCTTGCGCCAACGCCTTCCCCGCCGCACAGTCCTTTGTGTCTCTGTTTGCGCTGCCGGAGGAGCCCACCCCATCTCTGACATTTACCTCTCTGTTTAACCACCAGTGAATCATCCTCCTGCGCTGTTGACACTGTGATTAGCGACCACACATTGAGAGGAGGAAACAACAAGGGGGAAGATCGGTGGTGGTCGTGTAAAATGCATACACTGTGGTCATCTCGTTCGTTTTCAGATGATGCGACAGACTGTTTGTGTTCCTTCAACGGTTGGACAGGCCTGCCATTGGCCCTTACGCGGGTGTGTATGGACCCCTACTGTGCCATCTCACCGATGAATAAAACCGAATCGTTTTGCAATTCTGATACCCGCCAATTAAACACCTAGTACCCACAACTGTTTTTAGATAGTTTTTTTCGCTTTTCTTATGCATTTTAGGATGTCTTAAAAGCCATCGATAAACATATATCCTGCAATTTGCATCTGTAGGTTTGATCGACTGGTTAAAGGTTCTGATTGCATGTGCACATTTGACTGCAGCCCAGACAGAAGGCCATTTTGAATTCCCCCAAATGCAGGACCTGGTGAGTTTTAATTAAAACTGTACTAGGATCAATCAATCAGGTCAAACGCTGACAAAAAAATGTAATTAAAAACAGAAACAGTGGCATGAAATCTCTTTCGTTGGTCTCTAAACAACAATAAAACCAGCCCGGGCCTCATAAAACATGCCGTAAGGGTGAATTATTCATGAAGCCAACTTTAATGCGCACGAAAATCAAAACTGAACATAAAAGGTGCGACAGCAGGACTCACATATACATTTCCCTTTGTACCTCCAGGCCTGTAATGGTTTGAAAACAAGCCAACTCTGCTTACAGGAGGTTGATCACAGTCTGCTCATGTTGATGACTGCGCTCGAACGGCCCAGGTGAAAATAATATTATGACTGACAGAGATCTTACTTCTGTCTCCCGTACCCCGGGAGTACTGAAAGTACGTCGAGCTTTGTGCGCTGGTGAGCACGTCACCTCGTGTGTTGAACATAACAGGTGTTTAGGACCACAGTCGGGTCACTGACGCGCGACATTTTAATTCAATTTCCCCACCGACGTGGAGCACCTTTGCAAAACGGACAGCGCGTACCGCCGCTGAGGGAACAGCCCTGAGCGCTGTGACAGCAGACTGCACGGCATCATTCATGCGCCCATATCCAGAACGACGTGCACGTGTCAGCCATGTTTTACACATTACTCGTTATGCGGGTGAATACTTACCGGGTTGTGAACATTAGGTCAAGGGTACAACGGTTATGGCTCACCTGGGATTTGAACCTACAACCTTCAACCCCCCCAAAACCTTGTCTGGCTCTCTCTGATCAACTCTCCTCCTGCAGCCCTGCAGAGAGAGAAAGACATCAAACCCTTTCGCCAGTGTCTGATGCACCAGGAGATCAAAGGAGCAGAAACAGCTGCTTTGATCATGAAAGACAAGGAGGGAAGGATCATACGCACACACACGCGCACACGCGCACGCACGCACATACACACACCCCCTCCACTGCAGTCTTTGATGTTCGCCTGTTTCGCGGCACAAAAGTCACACAATGCGACCGACGCAATGCGTGGTATATTTGGCCTCGCGTGCTTGTGCCGCAACACAAACGATGCAGGGTTTGTTGTGTTTGTATGGCGGTACGATTGACACAACCACTCCCCTCCCCCTTCCCCCCTCCTCCTCCTCCTCCTCCTCCTCCTCCTCCTCCTCAACCCAACACACCTGACAGGCCTACAGGTCTGCTCACCCAACCAGATGGCTACAGCTGACACAAGCCGTGCCGGAGTAAAGGGAAAATTACCACAATCACCAAAACACCAGCCAGGGCTGTTTGTTCTCCGCAGGGAGAAAAGGTGGAAAAACCTTTCGCACAACTAAAGGTCAGGCCGGTCATACCAACACAACCTTGCGTGTGTATGGGTAATCTAAACCACTGGATAATCCTGGAATGTGTATTGTGTAAGTAGAGCCAACGAATAAAGAGAAATGACCTTTGAATAAAAGTTCAGTCAGCTGGAATTCAATCATGATTATGCGTCACTGTAGAATAGTTCTTTGGAGCAAAGGTAAATAGTGTCTTTTTTAAGAGGTTTAACCTCCACACATACTTGGGTTTCCAGATAGCAGTATACTAATAATGTTAACAATGTTGTTGGCGTGATTAATATTAGTAGTAGTAGTGTAGTATTCATAGTAGTGATAGCTGAAAAAAAGGTATCTCACGTAGAGCAATAATATCAAAAAATAATATTGTTATTGGTGTGAATAATATATTTTTATAGTAGTAGTAGTAGCAATAATGGAAAAAGCTATGTCACATAACACGGATCACAGTGTGGAAAATTCAACACAAATATCCCAGGAGCGAATGGAAAATATAAACAAACTCAGAACTGATAAATGCTGCGCTGAATGTCAAGGTGATCCCGCCAGTGGAAAGTTGCGATAGCGGCTACCGCAGTTTCTCAGCACGTGTGCCAGGACAGAGGGACCAATGGAAATCACCAGGGGAGTGTGTGTGTTTTGTTTGTGTATTACTGCTTTCGGTTAATAAACAGGTAATCTGACGTCGTGTAAATGCTTAGTACTAAACTGTGTATTCATGAAAGCCAATGGGAAATGCTTACTTGATTCCCTTTAAAACACACCAAACCCCATCTAACTCAAGACTTCACTAGCCATCAGCACGACAGAGAAACAAAGCACAACATTTTGCCTATTAAGCAATCCCTTGATCCGACCCACTCTGAACACGCTGGTTCCCTTGTAGACAAACGCTAAAATAAGCAAACCCATTTCTGGGAAAGAGCAAAGAGAGAGGGAGAGACGAGAGAGAGAGATACAGCAAGGGATGAGAGAGAAAGGGTCTTTCCAGGTGTTCTTTCTTTTGAAGGAGGGATTCCTCCTCAGGAACAGGCAAAGCAATCAGCGCCCCCGCGGTTGCCATGCCAACCCACTGGTTCTCTCGACTGCGAGTGCTCCATGCTGTAATTACCTGTGTCTGGCCTCTCTGTAATTACCGCAAAAAAATGGATTTCTGCTTTACTTCCAGAGGAGCAACCATTTGCATAATCTTCAGTAAAATAAGTACCTTGATTTGTTTTGAAGGTCACGTGTGTGGATTGGGAAAAAGTAACCCCCCAGAAAAACAGTGAACATTTGTACAAATGTAAGTAGTGCAGCTCCTCTCTAGTGTGTCCAATACTTTCCTGAGAACTGCTCAAACAATCGAAAAAGTCCAAAACATGTTCTACATCTAATGCCTATGGCACAATGGTGTGTGAAGCAGTAAGCATATGACAATCACCTGATCCCCCCAAGGAGTGAACTAAAAAATAAATTAATCACTGGCTCTTTTACCTCACAAACACTTTCCCATTACATCACATTTTATTGTTGTTCCCAGAACTGACCTGGCTTTTGTAGTTGGGCTAGAACAGAATGTCTGGGAGCTCTTTCTGTGTAGACAGCCCCAACACAATCGTGACAGTGCTGCAATGTTTCATTTTGTTCCCCCCAATGTTTTTTTATATGCCCATGAATTAATTTATTATTCAAATCAAATTTGCTTTTGTGGTGCTTCAGAAGCCTACGAATGAAAGCCAATAAGTCAAGCAGTCTGGCAGAACATGAAAGCGATGGAACCGCTGACGGAAAACTACAAAAGCTTTTTCAGGTTGAGTTCTGTCAGCAGAGCAAGGGGGACACAGGTAGAAATGAGTTAACGGTAAATTCCACACCGACGTCAGCCATACGACTTGACCACTAAACCCGCTCTTCGGCTGAGTAGTTCTGGGAAAGCAAGGAACACCTCCCTGTTCCCGCAAGCGTGCTCGTGACCAGTGTTCAACCAACCGATGCACCATTTTAGTTGTTTCTCTGTCCAATGAAACACTTAAAAATATTAATACTGTACCACCTCTAACCACTTTCAGGGATTGTTTGTACTTTTCCACCCTTGTGTTTGGTTTCAGTTCAGTTTGTGACTGGAGCAACCCCATTCACCAGGTCTAGGCCCTGTCCACTCTACCAGGGAAGGGCTGATGTGGGTGCAGGCTTCGGTTCCAGCCCAGCACTAAAACACCTGATTCAACTCGTCACGGTCACGGACGCACGCACGCACGCACGCACGCACGCACACACTATATTCTTAGACTGCACCCATATACTGTATTGTGCCCTTAACTAATTAGGTGCATATGCTTTACTACTCATTCAAATGATCAATATGTCATGTTCTTCTTTATTCATCTGAGGTAGCAATCAATTTCAACAATGGCACTGTATGAGTACTGGGCTGGTAAATGCGAAGGTCTCACCTAGTGCTGGCAACCCTTAGGGTCATCTTCCACTGCAAGAGACAACAGTTCATTTGTCTAACCGATGAGCGTGCGATGCCTCACTACTTGCGATTGGCTTGACGTTGTCGGGAAGGGTCTGTGTCACCGTGCTCTGTGCAAGACGAATGCTCACTAAATACACTGCAGTCGCACGATCGACCAGAGGAGGCGCTCTTGCACAACAAGATGAACCCATTCCATTCCGCTATTACATTATACTCTACGCATAGATATTGATTTTAACATAGCCTTGCATTTCCAGTTGTACTTAACACCTGTGTCCATTGGGCACATTTTCAAACGTGACCTTAGAACTGCCAAATTTCACCCACCCTTCACCCACGCTCAATGCAGCTTCACAACCCACAAGACACACAAACACACACACCCCTTTGGAGCCTCGCAAACAAACACAAACCAGCACACAGATATACCAACACAAACATACACCTACTATGTAAATAAAACCGTGGATGGCAATGCATTACTTCTTAGCCTCCCTGACATCCTTTCCCAGAGCCACTCACACACTTTAGCCTGTATTTTACGCATTAGCCAATCCGCTTTCACAGGTAGGTATGTCTGAAGACACGGAGTATGGATACCAAGCCGAAACACGTCAGTCTTTTTTTTTTTTTTTGCCTCTGTGCTTTTTATCGATGAAGAACATTGAAAGACGACACTTGTTGATTTCTGGTTGGGAGCATTTTCTGACTTTCAAATACCTACTCACTTCAAGGGCCTTGCTCAAGCAGAGAGCTGCATTACATTACATAGCACAGCATTACATTTCATTACATAGCACAGCATTACATTTCATTACATAGCACAGCATTCAATTTCATTACAGTATCTAGTATGCCAAACACCAGGATTTGAAACCTGCAGCTGCAAGAAGTCCCGTTCATTAACTACTGCCTCGTGCTAGGGTTACCAAGGAGCCCTATTCGCTGTGCACGAGACCGGACGTGTTATTTTGACATTTTTTACTTTGGCATTACGCGGATTTCCTTGGTCGCATTCGAAAATGAGGAAGCGGGAGAGCAGCCATCCCGGTTATGTAGTTGCAGAGGCAAAGCAGCAAAACCCCGCCCTCTCTCCACCGCACCACGATTGGGAATTTATTAGTGCTACAAGTGGCCTCGGGGCTGTTCCGTGCCCTGCTTTTGGCATTTACTATAAACATGAGCTGTTTGGGACATCATGTTACAGAGAAACAGTAAAGTCACTCAGGTGTTAGACAAGTGTTTGGGGCGGTTCATTAAGGTCCTTGCAAAAAAAAAAACTAATAAATATATATACATTTAAATTCAATTCAATTCAGATATTTATGATGCAACACACTGTGCTAGATGCTGGCAAGTAGTGATGGATGAATGATCAAAAAAATGGGTGGAGCCCATATGGTAATATGTGACCTTGGCTCAAATCAGTAACTCACTGACTTGAACCAATCGTTGTACTTTGCTGTAAAGAGCAAAACCTTTTGACTGCTTGACGCAAGTCAGTGATTGGAGACACGAAGAGGGCAATCTCCTAAATGAAAGTATGTGCCCATCCCATCCACTACATACAGTACATCCAGAGACTGGACTGGCGGAGGAGCGCCATCGGTGGAATATGGTGGGCTGTGTGTCCAGGCTTCTCATCCACCTGGAGCCAGAGGAGGAATTCCAGGCCAGGGACACTGCCATATTGTAAGACTGATCTTTAGAACACTCCTAAAGTGTATTTTAAGTGTGTATTCCCATCACCCCAATTACCAGGATCATGATTATGATTAAAACGACCCAACGCAATATGCATCACATTTATTTGGCACCAATATCGAATGAGGTGCGGTAACTGTCTGTCTGACTGACTGACTGACTCGTGAGTCACAAAATGAATACGAATCTGAGCATTCAGTCACAGCAGGAGCTGTGAAAAAACGAATGGGCGAGAAGCACCGGGCGGCCTGCGAGACAGGACAAAGAGTCACACCTGACGGACGGTTACACAAGGCCGCTGGATTATCGGATATTCCCGCTGTTATGCAACGTCCTTTCCAGACGGTAATCCAAAAAGGACTTAGGAACCGGGCCAAACCTATTATCTGGAGGGGCGTTGCACGCTCCCCATATACCGGCACAGTGCGGTGACACGCAGACAGCGGTGAGGAGCCCGGGCGCCTGCCCACCTGTTCAGAAACACTTTCGGCACACAATGTCCGAGGCACTGTTGCCAAAAATGATCCTGATGCAATTGCAATACTCGCCTTGATGCTCAATGCCAAGAACAATCTTTTTTGTCATCGACTTAACAAATGGCGTATGCAAAGGACTCTGTTCCGTGCTCCACCCTCCATAGCCCCATTTCTGCTCTCAAACAGGGCAACCGTCACCATTTCATAGGAACCCAGGGAAAGTATATGGTTGGACTTCCCAAAACTAATTTACATATTAGCCTACATTTATTAATTTGCCAGACGCTTTTGGCAAATAGCACCGATTGCAAATAACAAAAATGACTAAAAGCACCAGAAGAGAGTAGACACCAACGCCATCGATATTGAATTCAAAGCTGATACAGTTCATTCATCAGCATTCCAGGGCTTACAATCTTGATGTATGCTAGGTACATCCAACTAAACATTTGCTGAATTTCAAACACCTGAATTAAAAAGAATAATAATTTAAAGATCCAAGCCTCTTTTACATGTTAAGTGAAAGCAGAGTTGAATTGCTGACTCTTTTTCAACTGCAGGTGCCCTTTAACTGGTATGCTACTACAGTAAAGTTATGTTTAAAGAGATCCAGTTAGGGACTAAATGATGGTACCCAGGCTAAATATAAAGCTGGTCAGTAGGCCTCTATTGTGGTCATAGGCGAACAGCACGCTCCTAGTCAATGCTTCGCTTGGTTTTGCGTGTCCCAAAACAGCCTGTAAATTTACAGATATAGATCGGCTCAACCCATACCAAAATATCTGAGCTCAATGACGGCTTCTCAAAGCAAGAACACAAGCAAATAAAAATATTGGGCATGCCGGACACCCAGAAAACGCTCATCCCCCACCCACCACCAGCACACACTGTCATATGTCTTCTCACCCAAGCAGAAAAACTAAATTTGCACTTATAATCACTTGCATTCACATTCAAGTGCCGAGGTGAAAAAACGGACGCATGTGAATTTGTCCGACGGTCCAACCAGAACCTCAACGCCAAGCTGAAATAGCACGGATTCTATAGAACTTCCACACCGAGCCAAACCATGCACAGGTCAAACGGCCCCACAGGATGGGGGATTTAGATCGGCAGGATGTACCCCGCCACCCCATCGCACAAGAGGGATCCCTTGATCAGATGCCTGCAACCCGCCTACACCACCAGCAGCATGATGACGTGTAGCCCTTCCGCTCAGCTGAGAAACTGCAGAGTGAGAGGCAGAGGTGGCTGGCAGTGAACACTTGAAGGAAATGCACGCTAGCCTGCCTTCTACTGCACTGGCAGTGATGGGTCCAATCTATAAACACCATTAAGCATTCCAAATTGAGAGATATGTTTTTTGTTTTTTTTCTTAAACAAGGAGAGCAATTGTGGCATCAACAACATGCCTGTCAAAAACTGTGAGAATTCAAGCTGGAAATAAAGAATGCGAACTGGTAACAGACAGAAACGGACACCTCAGACATTTGAGGTTCATTAATTCACCATTCGCCCCCATTCTTTTGTTTATGTATCAGGAGCACTGCATGTTACTATGGTTTCTAATAATGTATCACATGATGCCCTCTTCCACAATTAACCCTTATCTCGTGACTATCTGTGCAGTCACACAGATCTACAGAGCCCTTCACAAATAACATTTAACATGTTCTGTACATCTCTTTAGTTGGGGACATTCACATTGGTTTTTTCTGTACTTTTTCTGTACCAAGAACAAAGTAAATGCAGATGGTGCTTATTGGGTGCATTTATAAACCCTGTGCATCCAACCGAACACTTTCTCTGGGTTCTGTCGTTCTTCCTCGGAGAAACTGTTCTTCAGCATTAAAAATGTGCTACTTGGAAGACCAGGAGCATAATCTAGTGCAAGAATGAGAAATCTCAAATCCTCTTTGGCGGGAAAGGAGCCGTTTGTTCGTGGGCATCAGTTTTCTGAGCGGGGCAGTGGCCAAGATCAGCTGGTCCTTATACCATCTGGGGCAGGCTCATCGTGGACGCAGATGATTCGATTAGTGCATCCGTATGGCACAGAGATCTGTGAAGGGCCCGCTCTGCACCGATGAACCGCAGAACAAAGCAAGTGTACATACCGCAGGCCACACGTGGGTCAGCGGACATTGCCTGCAACGTGTGACGCACAAAACAAAAAAGACAAAGACCAGTCCTCATCATAAGACCGGCACGTTTATATACCAGTGCCTATAAACTATGAACGCTGCACTCATGAGATTGAATTTCAAAGTCTGTTTTATGAGACCCCCCATCCCCATATCTACAAAAAACATTTATATAACGCAGGTATATATCATGATAAGGTCCCTCTGGGATTCCTTTGGTCTTGTACTTTGGACCCCTTTGCCCTATGGCACACACGTTGGCTGACATTGCATGGAAAGATAAAACTTTCCGATTCAAAGCCAAGGTCATGTCAGACTCAGGTGGGTTAGGAAAAAGAAAAATCGCATTAGCTGGCTTCCAATACTGTGTAAAGCTTCTAGTAGCACAGCACATTTCCATTACTGCGTACAACTGCAAATATTTTCCCATTTAAAGGTTTTTAAAAAGTGGCTACACTACAGGTGAAGTAAATGTTGGATACTTTGTCAAGACTATTCAGTGTACCTGGTATTGGTCTGGAATTGTACATACCGTGCTTACCGTACTTTCAACTGATGAGCACCGTAATAAATATGTGTAGGACATCCAACACATTCTCCCTCTATATGTTGGGTCACCAAAACAGAAAGAATCTGCCATACCATTTATTTAGTCTTTGACATTCTCCTACAGGGGGCGGAAGCACTGATTAACATTCACACGGGACACTCTTAACCCTCACAACACACATTTTATGAATAAAACATGCCTGCAGCCTTTCGAAACATAGTATGTCAAAGGCCTTGGCATCTCTTTGCTGTGCGAGTGGTGCACCGTCCCTCCTGCATGTTGGTGTAGTGCCAGAACTCACAGGCATCTCACGTGTTGCTAATGGTACCACCTGGCAGATTTCCAGTTTCCAGCACAGATTCCGCCAGCAGCCTGCAGATCACACCACAGTCATGCCCTACAGAAATATGTTTAGACCAGAATCCACTGACTTCATATATGTGTATTTAGGAACCCTCTAGTCCAGGGTCAATCAAATCACGGGCCTCCAGGACTGTCGTTTTTCCACCCCTCCCCCCTTTACCTGGGAGTCAGGTGTGAAGACACTAGTGTAATTGCACTAATTGTTCAATTACCTACCCGAGAGAAAAGAAAACTAGAACCGAATTTGGATTTGTAGGCAAAGATTTGAGTACCCTGCAGTTAGCTAGACAATGATATACATATATATATACTATTTTAAACCAGCCTTATTCAGCCACATAATATATCAGTAAATCTACGGATTCAACACAGTGCCAGTGTAAAACAGAGTGTGCATTACTTAAACAAATCAAAAATATCTTCCCCTCTTCCCTTTGTTAATGTAGATGTTTTCTGAGGTACACATTTGCTTTACTTCCATATTTTTTTAAATTACAAGAACGCAACAAAGTACCAGTATAAAACAAAAGGCTTAAGGCAAGTGTGAATTATACACAGAACAAAAATGTCTCACCCTTTTTCCTATGCCATTTCAATGTTTTCCCAAGGTTCACATGTTCATTGCTTCCATATAAAAGCTAAAACGTATAGAACAATAACGATTTAGCTGGATAAAAGCAATCGAAACTTAACTTTCGACTCAATTCCCTCAATACGATACGAGTAGGCCTACTTTGGAAGCCAATTCCTTGATAGACTTCAAAATCATTTACCTCAGGTGGCCTAAAACTAGCAGTTTTGAGTTTTATCAATTAATTTCCAGAACCCAACTTGTCATTATGTAGACGTGTTTAATACACGGGAGAGCTGATGCGAACATAGAGACACTATTCAAACGGGGGGCAATGAGTCCACGGCTGAGAATATCTCTGTTAATCTATTTTGCCGCGTTTCAGCACCCTCGTGCCAGTTTCCCATGCGGCGCTTCCCGAGGCAGACATCTGCAGAGGACTGCAGAAGAAAGGAGGAGGGGGAGGGCAAAGGCGCGTCTCGGAATTCCCGCCACGTGCACTCAAATCCTCCCACTTTATGTTAATAATCATTTCCCGGTTGGTCCGAAAAAAAAGATACGGCACCTGGAGTCGCTACTTGATTGGTCCGTATCGCACTCCCCATGCAAATCGTGGTCTATTTCGCTAATGAAACGCAATGCAAAGCCCTCAGACAAGAAATCCTTGTGCGTCTCGTACTATGCTAAAGTAGTGCGTGTAATCTTAGTAATATATTATCATACGAATAATATTTAAATAAATGTATAACATTCGGGTAGATTTAAAACGTATTTGAGTTCGATAGTGTAGGTAATGCATGGATGGGATTCCGATAAAGTTTTAGTAAAGGTTATGCATAGTTGGCTAGGCGGAGGAATATCTCCACCCCTCCACGCGTCAAAATATTGGCGTTAAGTAGGGGCGACCTCACGAGCGAAAGCCCAGACTACAGAATACGCTAGCGCGCGTATAGCGGTGATCGTGTAAACCTATTGTCAATTTGGACTTTTCGCGTTAATTTAATATGCGAACGGCTTGTTTCTCAAACCAATGCTAACTAATAAGGAATCTGTTTGTGCAGTTCCTAAATTTTAGCTTGGGGGAAATTTATTTTAAGAATCATTTTTTCCTTGGATCTACAATACATCAACGCTTGTCCCAACCCTGCGGTGGATTTAGCGCACTGGATTGAGCTGTCTAGCTAGAAAAAAATCGGCAGCAAACTTGGCTACAGTTGACATTTGTTCCTTCAACGAAATTGGACCATAAACTATTGATCACTGGACTTTTGCAAACAAACGAGGGAGTTGTTTTGCATACGTCTTAATATGCTGTTCGGCTCATTTTCCCAGATTTGCAGCCCGACGACCATGGATCACTTGCCGGTGAAAATACAGCTTCAGCCAGGTATGGGGTTTTCCACAAAAGTTACTAGCAAACGATTACACGTCGGTACTTCACTGTGTTCACTGCAGCGCATATTGCTAAATGGCAATTATATTTATTTGCATTCAATAAATCAGATCAGTGGATATCATGTTCTATCGTTTTTGGTGACATTGTTATTCGCTTGTACCGCTGGCAATGAAATGAGTGTGGCGGCGGATGGTATTTTGATTTCGCAGCTAGCAAGCTAACGTAAGCCAAGTCGTGACCTTAAAATACTGAAGCCATTTTGACGCTCGCGACCAAGGTGCCTATATTTTTGCTGAGTACAAAATATCTGAATTTTTGCTGTTTTGTTTTTACATTCACAGTAAAAGTGGAGAAGGAGCCATTTGATAAAGTCTATCAGGTGGGATCGGTACTGGGAAGTGGCGGGTTTGGAACGGTCTACACCGGTAGTCGCATTTCGGACGGATTGCCGGTAAGGGACCTCTTCTCTATATTTCCAATACGGCGATAAGAGCACATGGCGCTAAATCACAACAATGCATTCGGATTGTATGCTCATTGATTTTTTTTTTGTCGCTCGTTTCAGGTCGCCATCAAGCATGTGGCCAAGGAGAGGGTGACCGAGTGGGGCACAATTGTAAGTGTAACTACGATTGTAACTAGTATGCCTTTCTTCAACCACACTACGTGTGAACAATTCGCCCCTACGTGGCTAGCGAACGTAACATTAACCCCGTAGTGTTTTTTTGTTGTTGTTTTACAGAATGGCGCGGTGGTGCCTTTGGAAATCCTCTTGCTGAAGAAAGTGGGTTCCACGTTTCGAGGAGTGATCAGGCTCCTGGATTGGTACGAGAGGCCGGACGGCTGGCTCATCGTCATGGAGAGGCCCGAGCTGGTCAAGGATTTGTTTGACTTTATCACCGAGAAGGGTGCGTTGGACGAGGAGACCGCGCGGGGCTTCTTCCGACAAGTGCTAGAAGCCGTGCGCCACTGCTACAGCTGCGGCGTGGTGCACAGGGACATCAAAGACGAAAACCTCCTGGTGGATCTGCGCAGCGGAGACCTCAAGCTCATTGACTTTGGCTCGGGAGCGATTCTCAAGGACACAGTGTATACAGATTTCGACGGTACGCACGCAACGGGTTTTTTTAATTCTCATTTATTATATTCGTCATAAGTGATTATGTGCCGAGAGACCCAAACCTTTTCCAGCGAGGTTTGTAGAAATGAGGGAAATGAGCAGCTGCGTAGTTAAGTGAGATTCCATTTTTTTCGCTTTTTTAAACCAGCACCCTCGCAGATTGTAATACGCTTTGCTGTAAATACTAACATTAGCGTGTGGTTGTGTCAAACTGTTGGTAGAATGATGGATAAGGATGGTTAAGTTTGAATTGTCGTCTATTTAGTTGTTTTTTTTCTAAATATTGCTCGTTCAGGAATGCTAAATGTGCTGTTGCTAACGTTTGCATGGAATATCAGTTGTATAAATTCGAGTTGTATTGTTTTTCATTCGGTTGGTTCACGCTGCCATGTAAAATCAATGCCAGCTGGCTTGCTAGGTACTGTGCTTTTCGATCGTTGCAATTTCAGTCTCATACATGCAAATCGTGCGTTACAACCTCCCATTTAGTACTATGGAAATACGCTCAGCTGACACATCTGTTTGTTGTGAAATCCGAGCACACAGTCCACGTGATGGCTTACGTCACAGATTCGTGTTTTTGTTTGGTATCCAAGATAGTCGTGCCCTTGGAGGGGGTGTGGGTGTCACGCAGCTTTGTATTTCTCTCCAGTGGGGAAGAGACTGGGCTTTGTTTAAATAGAGCAATGGTTTCAAAAGGTTACTCACATAAAAGGAATGAACCTGCGTTTCCAGACGCGCGTGCCCCAGAATTAGCCTTTGAAACGCAGCTGTGAAGTTGGGGGGGGATTTTCGTCTGAGTTTTTCCTGGACTTTATTTTTGGTTCGCGGGCTGTTTTTAACAATCGGCGGCTGATCAGGGTTTTGGTTGGGGGAGAGGGGGGTGTAGTTACACAATGTCTGTCTGTTCCCTGGCCAAAAATAGCTCTGTTACAAAAATGAATAATGTTCTCTGTGCTCCAAAGCATTGTTTCATTGTGTATAAGATAATGACAGTTAAAGACAGCAATTGTAACCCTGTAACATTGTGACTAAGGGCTCCCTTTTGTTTGCAGGTACAAGAGTATACAGTCCTCCAGAGTGGATCCGCTACCATAGATACCACGGGCGCTCGGCAACTGTGTGGTCACTAGGCGTGCTGCTGTATGACATGGTCTGCGGGGACATCCCTTTTGAGCAGGATGAGGAGATCTTGCGAGGCCGTCTCTGCTTCAGGAGGAGAATCTCTGCAGGTGCGCCTTAAAAAATGTGTTCATTTTCAGTTAAGGTCTCGTAGTCTTCCTAGCCTCTGTCCAAACGGTGCTGCAGTTGTCTAACCCCCGTTCTCCCCCCCTCCACCTTTAGAGTGCCAGCAGCTGATCAAGTGGTGCCTCTCCCTGCGGCCTTCGGACCGGCCTACGCTGGAGCAGGTCTTCGACCATCCCTGGATGTGTGCAACTGAAGGGGCGAAAGGCGAGGACTGTGAAATCCGGCTACGGACCATCGACACAGACACGTCCAGCACCAGCTCCAGCAAGGAGAGCCTCTGAGACAACCCCCAATAACTTACCGTTTCCTCACGGGGGGGGATCACCGCTGTTTGGGTGGTCTTAACCAGCACTTATTTATTTATTTTTTCATTTTAATTTGTTACAAGGATAGTCTACGGCTCTGGGGAATCTTCCTATCCAGACATGGATATGAAGAGAGCTGGCTGCTCTCATAGAGCTTGGACAACTTTATTTGTGTGGTTTTACTTATTTTTTTTGGTTTTGAGTGCCTTTTTTTGAAAGCTGCTTTTTTGGGGCTTTTTCCTTTTTTTCTTTTTTGCCCATTACCTGTGTTTGTACGTTGCACACTATGGGGTGGGGGGAGGGGTGTCTCTTTCCACCCTATGCAAATTACAAGCCCAGTGTGGGGTCGTTGGTTAGGGAGGGGGCAGGGTCCTACAGACTGTGGAATACTTGATACACTCTCGTTCACACTGCCTCTTTCTTTGCTGCTCACTCAATTCAGCCTGAACTGGCTTTCAAATGAGTTTCTCTATTTATTTTCTATAAACTTTTTGTACTCCTCTGAATGTGTACTGAAGACCTACCCCTCTCCTCCCAATATTTCACCTATGGGTGTTTGTAGCCCCTGGAGTCCCATGTGTTTTTTTTGTTTTGTTTGTTTTGTTTTGTTTGTTTGTTTAAAAAATATATATTTTAGTTTTCTCCCCCTGCCCCATTTCACTGTTCTCTCTCTCTGTGTCTCCGGTCCAGGTCTGTCCTGGTGTGGGGTGTGAAAATGCACAATCAATGCAATATTCGAGTTATGTATTTTAATAATATTGTATAATGTATTTCTGTACATTTTTTTTCTTCCAGTGTATTTATTTTTATGATTATGTAGACATTCCACACTCTTGTGGTTATTTATTTATTTATTTTTGTCTCGGCCTAAAGAAAGAATTCCCCAAATTATTACTTAAAAAAAAAAAAAAAAAAGTTTTTTTAAAACTTGGCCTTTTGTTTGCATTCCGGTAAGAGAGGAGGGAGGGGAATTGATTCATTTGACATGTTAATATTCCCGATATAGAAAGGTTGTTTGGAAGAAGTAAGGAAGTCAAGTTTTACCTTTTATTGGAAAAGTAATGAGTGCAAATGGTCAATTTCCCTTTGCCCAGCCACCCCTTCGAGGGCTGTATCTAAAAATTGAACAATGCTGTTTTGGATAAAGGGTTTTAAGTTATTGAACCTATATATATATATATAGTCTCCTTTCACTGAATTCTTGACAGCGAAATTTAATTTGGGAAGAATTATGCCTGTTACAGATGCATTGCGGCCCAGTGTTGGAGATGTCTGTCTTGTTTCTCTACGGTTTGGCAGTGTGAATTACAATGACGGAGAGCCTATTTTTATACAGAAATTTCGATTAAATCTTTTTTGTACATAATGTCTCCTGTCTGGTCTTGATTGTGCTGAATGTGTTCAGATGTAGCTCCAAGGAGTCTGCCTGTCTTCTAGGTTTCCTCATCTTTTACATTGCCCTGTGAAGCCATTTTAAACTCCAGCATTAGGCGCTGTGTTGAAGTGCCTGGAATGACTGTAAATAAAAACGCCTTGTACAACATAGCGACCGTATGACCTGCCATCACAGCTATGACCATGCCAAAATTGTGTCTTTAATAACCAGGAGGAACAACTACTGAAATCTTACTGTTACAAACTACATGGCAACTGAAATTACCACTATTCTGAGCAAGGAGGGAATAAATGAATGAATGAATGCGAAGGGCATTTTTTATCCTTGGTGATTAACTATTCATTTTATTAAAGCTACAGATTTGAAATGAACCAAAACATCCACTTCTCTACTCTGGTTTTGTTCCTGCTCTTGCCCGAAAAATATATTCCAGTACATATTTAATGGGACGAAAAGAACTTCTAGTTCAGTTCAGACAAAAAAATGGAATGACCCGCTAGGGATATGATCCATGAAAGTGTTTTCCCCCAGAACCTTAAAACCGGTTGTTTGGGCCTGTGTGACAGCTTTGTTAGTGACGGTAATCGATGAGCCAGTTGCCAAGAATGGGAATGACCACGATTGCTCTAAATCCGATGGGGTAGTACTGCCCCCTATAGACTAACAAATGCGTTCTCGTCTACTTCCATGCTATATTAAAGGGCACCCTGGACCGTTCTCTAAAAAAACAAAAAACTACCTCATAATGGCCGATTAACATCTATAATTAACTGAGGCTTTGAATGTTTTCTGGGGAAAAAGTCAAGTAGTATTTGAGGATGAACACTGGAAAGAGAACGTTTAGTTGAATGCCTGAAATGCACACACAGGTCGATATCCTTTGAGGCTAACTGAAATGTTAATGTCTCTGGGGTTTATTTTCCATCCTAGCTGCCTTTATTGGTTCCCCCTATATCAGTGATTTTAGATTTTGATTAATCCACAGCCAGTTTGGAATCTGAAGGTTCTCTGTACTGACGGCACTGCTTTTTTCATGGCAGCTGTCTTGGTTGTCTTGGTGATATCCTAAATTGACATATAGCCATAGTCTCAACTTTGCCACACTGTTGCAGACACATTCTGATAATGTTACATAGGCGCATTGTGAATTGTAACTGCTGCCAAATAAAATATGGGTAAGCAAACATACAATGTATGAAATATCACAAAAAAGTTATGCACAAGGGAGAAAAAAACATTAAAACAAAAACAAATTACAATATAATCTCATTTTCACTGACTGCTTGGTTAAGTAGCTGTGTTGTTTTCTCTGAATATGTTGTCAGCTATTTATTTTAAGGGCCATGGGGAATTGAGCATTGTCTTTGTGCCTGTGGGCTTTTGACATGTAAATGACCTACTTAACTCAATCAAGACGCCTTCTGTCCACGAGAAGGGAGAACACCCTCTCATCCTCCATTGGCTCATCCTCACCCTTAAAAATGGCCATACAAAAATAAAGATTGATTGATTGATTGATTGATCCTGTGTATAAAAGTTACCCTATTCGTCTTACTCGCCGGGCCCATTTCTGATCAAAAGCAACATTTTGCTGTAAATGGAACACCAACATGCAGGCTAAATGCCTTTAGATGTTAGCATGAATGAAACGGTTGTTTCAACTCTCTTTTGTTGATTTGTACACCTACGCAACCAAGCAACTGATTCTTCAGGGTTATTTATACACATGAAATGTAGCACTTTTGGAGACAAAGCTTTCTCAAATATAGCGCCGCGACTTTTGAATAACCTCCCCAGGAGACGTAAGGACAAGTCCAAACAAATGTTTTTAAAGGGAGGCAAAAAACCTATTTGCTTTTAATGCTTAAGGCAAATGTTTCTAATGGCCAATAACTGAGTATCTAAATTATGCATTTTGTCATTGCTTATTAAGTCTAGGTACTGTCCTGCTTAATAGTTTATATATATACTGTATATATAGTGAATTTGAGTGATCTATATATATTAAACATGTATTATATATACTTCACTATATATCTATATATATATATATATATATACTGTATATATATACACTACCGATCAAAAGTTTTAGAACACCCCTTTTTTCCAGTTTTTACTGAAATTTAAGCAGTTCAAGTCCAGTGAATAACCTGAAATGGTACAAAGGTAAGCGGTAAACTGGTTAAAACAAAAAGTTTAGGTTACCAAAAACTGAAAAAAAAATGTACATTTTTTGGTAGTGAGTAGTTTCATACACCATCAAAAGGCACTTGGAAACTGGAGGAAACTCTTGACAGGAAGAAGTCTGGCAGACCCAAAGCCACAACAAAATCAGAAGACACGTTTCTGAGAGTCAGCAGCTTGCATGATAGGCAGCTCACAGGACAACAGCTTGAAGAACAGCTTAACACTGGTCGAAGTAAGGAAGTCTTAGTTTCAACTGTATAGAGAAGACTTCGAGCTCCAGGCTTGCCTGGGCCATGAAGCACCGCCAGTGGACTACTGAAGACTGGAAGAAGGTCTTATGGGCCGATGAATAAAAATTTGAAATCTTTACATTTTGAAAGGTTTTTGTAGGCCGTTGAGTAGGCGAAAGGATGGTTCCTCAGTGTGTAACACCAACTGTCAAACATGTAGAAGGAAGTGTGATGGTCTGGGGCTCTTTTGTTGGATCCAGAGTCGGCAACTTGCACAGAGTGACTGTTAACCCACATTAACCCATTACTTCTTCCCTGAAAAGGGCCTTTTTTTATAACTCTGAAATTTAAAGTTTTTGGTAACTTAAACCTTTTTTTTAACCTCTGGCAGTTTACCACTTACCTTTGTATCATTTCAGGTTATTCACTGGACTTGAACTGCTTACATTTCAGTAAAAACTGGAAAATGGGGATGTTCTAAAACTTTTGACCTGTAGTTTATATATATAGTACAGTATTGTTTCCATTTTTTCCTTCTTTTTGTTGTAATCGTACGAAGTGCTTTGAGATTAATTGTGCTATATAAAATAAAGATTATTATTATTATAATAATAATAATTATTATTATTATTATTGTTATTGGCTGACACTGCAGCAGTGCAGCCGGAACATGGGGTTATTTCCCAGCCATGCGTTACAAACAGAGGAAGAGCAACTGGCTGAGGAGAATACATTGGCCTGCTTGCTGAGGCTGTGGCAGCCACATGCATCACACGCTCTGTGCAATAAGGTGTAGTGTGCTCACTACGACACTGCTCAGTTCTCAAGTGAGAGACATTTAATAGGCTAAACTGTTGTGGGAGCACTTAAATGGTTGTATGCATACACTGAGAAAAGACACCAATAAATATCATACAACTGCATTTATTTAGAAAGATAATTCTGAGCAATAGACAGTAATAAAAAGCAATGGACACAATGGCAATAAAAAAATACATATATTTATTCCAGTAAACAGGCATCGATGAGTACAAAACGCAATTGTGATATAAGCCACAACACAGTAAATACCCAAGTGCAATAACTCAGAGCATTGGAGATTCAGCATGCTTCAATGTCCGCCTTCACAGCACTCAAGGAGAAATGCCAGGAAAGCAAGACCCTTTACAAGCTGAACCAATTAGCTACCACTCATATAAAACAGCTTGATCCAATAAAATAGTAGATGCAATTTAATTCGCCATTAAAAGATAATCAACGTGACATGTCAATATTCAAGCAGAGTTTTCCAGCATCGTTACTCCAAAATATATGGACAGCGAATGTACTGGGAAGGGAGTTTCTCCCACGGTAGTGATTTAATGTTACAGAATTTCCCATTACAGGTGGGACCAGTCCCTCCTCGTGAATTACACCTGTTTTCCCCGGGGTTAGGTGATGAATTTGGTTTGCGAGGCAGTCCCTCAAGTCGGAGCGTGGCAGCAGCTGACATCTCGACAGACGTTAGCCAGGAGGAGGCCAGATGGGGGAAATCGGGGGTTTTGTGGGCGCAGATGGGGTGGTGGGCGAAACGCAAGAAGGCGTTGGCTGTACCCCGAGTGGCTGGGTGAGGGAGAGATAGAGAAACAGCCTCATGTCCTGTAACCACTCCACCCCCAGCCCCACCCCCACCAACTTCACACCAGCAACGACGCTGCCAAATACATCCACTACTCGCCCTAGCGTTCACTTTTCTGTACAGCTCGCACCATTTATACCAGATTTGATATACCACATTTCTTAGTGCGCCACATAAAAATCTTACTATCCAGCATGTGCTTTCTATGCCACCAACTGTATATCTGTATATGTTCTCACTGTCATTTGCATTTCCTGTAGTGTACCAGCCAGGCCACCAAGGAAGTGTGCCATATTTAAAGTGCCATTCATCCATTGATATGAGTCAGAAATTGTGATGGATTAAGGTACTCTCTGGACTATGGTTATAAATTGTAGCCTACTTATTTTTGTCTGGACTATGGCTATGAAAGTAATCTGGTAGCCTACCTATTTCACATGCCTTTTAATGTCATTGTAATCAGCATATGCGTGCGGCCTATGTGCCTGTACACGTAAGCGTTAATATTTTTCAATGCCAAATTTGAGCTACTTATAACATATGACAATAATTGGTAACAGCTGACAGGCAACAGGGACTGGGAATACATATATATATACGCTCAGATGGTCGGGTCATTGTCCCCTCACCACGTGCGATGAAGTCCCCGTAGCATCACTACAGACAACATGAAGTGCTTAGGAGCGTTACTGTGCTGAGGCTTGACTCATCTCTAAAAGGCTTAACAGACTTAAAAAGAAGCCACTCAGCAAACGATCTATGTGCTGGGGGTACTCATACATAAATGCTCCATGACCATGTAGTGACGCAGTACGCTTGCAAAGGAACATAACTGTTCTAGAAATCTTTCAGGGCACTTTTAAGCACATCGAGTCCTGCGTTTGGGTGCGGTTTATATCCTCTGATCTCCAGAAAAGCTTGACTCCAGGTTTCAGAGCATGGCATGCAAAGATGGTCTGACTGCTGACGATGTGTTTCTGTGACTCTGGAACTCCTGTTGCTGACCAGAACTTCCTGTGGTTAGGAAGCATAGAGGGCAGAAGGGAAGCCGGTCTAGCTGTAGCATCCAGTTGGTAAAAGTGCAGATGTTGTTTTGGGGGTTAAAGAACATCTTTTTTGTGGTCATCTGAGAGAAAAGAGCATCTTCATTGTTTTGCATTATTTCGCATAGTACACACGCATAAACACAGCCCTTCAATATGAAGAAATTACCAAAATCATTTCAAATTAATTTTCATTACAATTAAAATACAAATGTATATTGTGACAATACATTACTACAAATAAGAAGAAAACACAAAAACGTATATGAGGGGCTATGATGTTAAATGAATAAACATAAATACAAATATTTATGTCCCTGTTGTGAGGAGCCTCAGCAGTGGGAAATCGCAGCTGAAGATGGCCCACTTTGAAAACAGCTTGCGTTTCCAGATGACTCTGTCAGGGGCCTCCTGCTAATGTCCTCTGCCTCCCTTTCAAAATGTCCCCTCTCCTGAAACCACATTAACCTTCCGAGATGTTCAAATTTAACGTAATCTGCCTCTGTCAGTATGCTTTTGTGTGTTTTATTTTGTGTTTATACCATTTTGTATAGCTCATTTTTTCATAGGGGGGCGGGTCGTCTGCCTACTTGACTATATGACTATGATACGGTAATTTTCCCCAGTTTCATATTTTTACACATACCAGACAGGAGGGTGTGGGTGGGTTCAAAAAACAGGGGAACATGTGGGTCAGAATGGGGGGAAAGGGTTTATTTTGGCTAAACTATTTCTCTACAATTTTGTATATATACAACAAGAATATGAAAATAATATACCCACATCCGTTAGGTCACTGATAAAAATGCTGGACAAGCCTAGTTGCTTATAATTATGGCTAGCATGTCTGCAAGAGGAGACCTCTGTGACTTTGAAAGAGGGATGAATGTTGAGTTGCATTTGGCAGGAGCTTGAATGACCAAGACAGCTTAACTTGCGATGTTGGACATAATATAGTTTCTCTTGTATCGGTTTTTGTGTGTGTGTGTGTGTGTGTGGGGGGGGGCTGGGGGATGAAGGTCAGGGCACAGAACTGACCCAAGGGTTTGGGGTTTGATAAGATTAGGTTTGGAATAGGGTGGGAGGGGGCTGCTTTATCCAGCAGCACTGTTCTTCCTGATTGAGGTCATCCTCTTCCTCATCAGCAGAGTTCAGAGCGAAGCACGCAGGACCACATCCCCCTTCTCGCTGCCGGAGAGGAAATTACAGGCATATGCCGAGCTGCATCTCGGGAACACTGCCCCACCCCCGTCCCCCATCCCCAACAAAGTGGATAAGAGCGTGTTTTAGACCGGAGGTAATGCATGCTCTTGGTGCAAATCGTTTTATCCCCCGGGCAACATCCTCCAAGCCCTCATTCATTCACATCCCTGACCCCATTCACAATTGTGCTCGGTTCATGTCCTGCGCCATTCAAAGAAACTGACACCGCTTCATCCGCAGCGATGTTGCTGTCCTGTCGTACAATGCGCATGATTGTTCCAGGGGTGACTGAAGCTGTTCTGTTCTATGTAGCTAATTTTGTTACACGTGTGTCTCACGTGAATGAACCAAAGTGACAAGTGATCGTCCGATTGCTATAAGGCCGTAGTTGTGTTATCTCTTCAAGCCCGACGCTGTTGTGTGTAAGGTGCGTGTGTTATGTCCTTCGGTTGATGATAAAATGAGATCCTGACTTGATCCACTCACAGAAAAGCTCCCATGATCCCAAGCCACTTATCAGGAAGGGCAGGGATGTTCCCCAGTGTCCCGGCCAATTTCTGACTGGCCCTCAACATGGAGATCCAATCAGCCCCCAGCTTGATTTTCTAAATAAATCCCTCCCTCACCACCTCAGCAGATGTGTGGTGAGCATTCTGATGCATGTGGCTGACACCTTTCTTGGATGAATTATTATTATTATTATTATTATTATTATTATTATTATTATTAATATATAATTATAATAATAATAATAATAATAACAATAATAATAATCATCATCATCATCATCATTATCATCATCATCATCATTTATTATTCAAATAATAACCACAGTTGTAGTCTTCATCATCACCATAGGCATGACATAACCATAATATTCAATAATCATATGCAATGAAGTCATCAACTACTCTTTGCATTTATATAACACAACTGCTGAGGCTTTGAGGTTCTCTCACAATTAAATTCAAGGGTGTCACAAACACATTCAGCGATCGCCAAAATGAAGTAGGACAAGCTGTTTGTGAAGGGGAAAAATAGGGTCAAACTTGAATGTATCAGTCAGGTTTTGGAGAGTTGTCGCTTGGATCCAGGCCAGTGTATTCTCCCAACCTTTCCCTTCAGTGCAAATGAATGGCTTTGTCACTACCAGTTACTCTCATCCTGGAAAGATGAACTTCCTCTGCTCCTCTCCGCCTACATTGAGAGGTTTATCTTCCCAACAAGAATATCCTGGGTAGCACCCAGGCGGATCTAATGTCGTCACGGATCGGGCGTCCTTCAAACGTGAGCTACTTGACAAAAAAACGTTGTTGGGAACAAACGGCCGTGGTTCTGAGTCTTTCTTTCTCAGAGGTCACGCTTCCACTGGGAGAGTACCACAGCTCTGGCCCTCTCGATGGTGACACATTCGGTTATTTGAACAAACTGTCACGTGCTTCTTCATTTGCAGTGCATGCCATTGAATGATGTTGCTGTGCCCTTTGGCAACTTACAGGCACATATTGAACTAATGTGAAAAATAGAATTAACATTTTTTGAATGTCATATTAAAAAGACACGCCCACAACCTGTAACAGAATATGAGGAAATATGGGATTCCTCAAAGCAACAGGAATAGTAGACCACAGATTTTCTATAGTAACCAGATGGTCAGCTTCTGCGTTCCTTCCATCACCTCTACTTCCTACTACTCTAGGAGGTTCTGGAAGGTAACAGAAGTTTCCGGTGGCTGTATTACAGTTTATGCATTGCCACCAATGTTGTTATTGTTAACTTCCCTTTATGAATATTCATGCTTCAAGTTTAATCAAATTATAACGGCTTCAATGGTTGGGGGCCAGAACGTTCAATATTAAGAACCTGGAGCTGACAATCTGCTCAGTGTGTGGAATCTGTGGAAAAACTGACCCAGATGTGACAGGAAGTGTCCATTCCCATCATGCCTCACTCGATTGCATGTGATTGGATAAAAGTGAAAAGCCCAAGTGATCAGATACAGTACACATTTAAGTCATTTTCATCCTGTTTTTAACAAAACCTGTGCTGTGTTTTACAGGGCAGGGCAGGTATGACGCAGGAGGGAATTTTAACATGATAGCTGCAACTTTGCTGTTTGTGTTTTCTACACATTATAGCATTTTTAAAATCATTGTGCAGAAGAAACCTAGGGCATGTAAATACAGGAAAGGGCGGTGGGCCCTTGTGTTGCAGGTTCAAAATTTGACATATCATTAGCTGACTATGACCCAGAATGCACATCAGCAGGACACAATAAAGCAATAATACGCAAGGGGGTGTGTCTTGTGGCCATTATTGGCACGACATGATGTGGCCTGAGGTGAAGCCAAGGACCTTCTGAAATAACGATTGCAAATAATGATCACAGCAGAACGCACCGATGGAAACAATGGACCAGATGGAAAGAAAAAAAGAGGGAGAGTGATACAAATATTAGCAAAAAACTTTGTTTTCTGTTGTTTTTTTATTGCGATAAAATATTACATTACTGGTCAATATTTACATTGTCACGACAGCATCCAAAAATCATCACCATTCTGGATGCAACATTCAAATGAAATGTTTTATTCCAGGGTATTGGGCAAGATTTGGCATTGGCAGTAAAATGGGGAAAAGGCCAATCAAAATGAAAGAGGGGGGGTGGGGTTGGTGTAAGGAGAGGAGAAAAGATACAATAAAAGGGACCTTGAGTACTCAATCTGCAGCTGCAGAGGTCAAAGGTCACTCTTGTTTCCTTCCCCTCGGTTTCCCTTCTACCTAATCTCCCTCTATCACACTGCCGAAGGCTGAGCCACTTTGGCCAGTGAGATTGAGCCATCCTCGCAACTCATTTGAGTCCTTTCAGCTTCAGGGTCAATTGTAAATGTCAAATAAAAAATAATTACCAGGGCATGTGCTCATTGCGTTATTGCATTACATTCATTTAGCAGACCCTCTTATGCAGAGTGACTTGTTCTTGCTCCTCTTAAAAAGGAGCCCTTCTGTCTTTATTCTTGATACCCAAGGTGCCCTTCCTTTTGAATTGTATAAGCCTGCTCAAAACTTCTGTTCATTTACGAACAGTGGCATAGTAATTTCCATCATTTAAAAAAGAGGATAAAGAAATCAAATAATCACAACACGTAAAGGTCAGAAATGATTTGTTGATGAATTGAAAAATGTTGGTCTGCCTTTCTGGATGCCTTTCTGTCTGTGGCATCTAAATAAATTGTTAAATCAAGGCTAACTAGATGCACAACAGGAATAGCTCAAGATCAATAATTTATTGTAATTATTGAGCCAGTGCTACGGGAACAGCTCGTAAGGGGAAAAGTTAGAAACCTTTATTCAGGACGACTTGTATAGATAATATATATATATATATGTTTTACAAAAGATCAATTTTTTATGCACCTGAAAAATCAAAGGCATTCAGGTCATGAACTTAAGTCAAGTCAAGGAAGTTTACAGACCATAGCCCTCTTTGGTTAAGGGTGACCAGATCAGTGTCATCTGGAATCCAAACCTGTAACCATCTCGTCGCGTGGTGGTATGGCATGAAAGGGTCGTTTCCGCACTGGACATTTCCCCATTGGTTGAGAAATGGAAAAACTGCAGCAGTGGCACCCTTGATACTGCGAAGCTCACGCAACGCTTTGTTTCTGGTCCTCTGCGTGCTTTTCTTGGCGAGGGCCCATGATCTAGTCTGTCGACTCTCATCACTTGATGCCCAGCAATGAACCCTGTGTCTCTGGGAGCGGCCAAAAGGGGCTCCTCCCTTCCTCTGTGATGAAGTTCCACTACAGAGCCGTGCGATTCCACTGGAACGCTGGATGATTTCACTCTTTCTGTCTGTAACCGAGGCGACTATTCACAATACCCAAAGCTCTTATAAGGTCCTAGGCTTTCATCCACAAGTTTACAGGTTCAATTCCCGAGTGACCCACTGCCGTTGTAACCTTGAGCAAGGTATTTAACCAGAATTGATTCAGGAAACATAATAAATATTATGATGATGATTATTATTAGTAGTAGTAGTAGAATTACATATCATAAATTATGTTTACATTTACATTACATTTTAGGCATTTAGCGACGCTCTTATCCAGAGCAACTTACACAGTTTGCATTTCTTTACACCCATTTTATACAGCTGGATATTTGTTTACTGAAGCAATTCAAGTTAAGTACCTTGCTCAAGGGTACAATGACAGTGCCCCCATCTGGGAATTGAACCAACAACCTCTTAGTTACAAGTCCAGCTCCCTAACCATAACACTACACTGCTGCCCCAATGTTTAAGTAAAATATAATCCCATCGAGTAATACTGTCAGCTAAGCAAAGATAGCTTCAATAACGTGCACATTTATATTAAAAAAGATACGACAGTCAGTGAGCATTTCATATTGATGACCATCTTGTCAAATACAATCTGAACTGCACTGGGTGTTAAAACAACTCCAAGCACACAGTCAAATGATCAAGTCAATACATGTGGTGGAAATTAATATGAGGCTCAGAGACCTAAGTCATCGGCAAATCACTCACTGCTACCGTATTTAAGAGAATGACATCATCAGTGTGAGCCAGTTGCCTGAGAGATGGCACGGTGGCACAGTGTTATGTTTGGTTTTGGAGGCCAGAATAACGGTGCTGGCACGCCACAGGGTAACAACATCTTATAAACAAAGCAGTAATGTGCAGTCTGTCGTCATGGCAGCTAGGGTTACTGGCCAGGTGTTTGCTCATGGCTAATTTAGGATGACATCATCACCTGGCACAGACTAAGTGTGAATCCTCTCCCAGCTATGGACAGAGAGAAAGGGGTTGAGAGCCTTCTTGACTTTTAAAATGGCTTTTTATTTTTTTAAGAGGGCATGGGGATAAGCACAATATACATTTTTTTAAGAAAAAGAAAAAGAAATAGAGAGAAACTCAAGAGAACAAGAGAAATTGATTGAGGGAGCTTTGGTTTGTCCTGTAATGAAAGCACCATTGTAATTAACTGATTTCTTGAGGGAAAAAAACACAAAAAGACATACCCTGAGTACTCAATATGCAGCTGTTGAGGTAAAAGGTCACTCTTTTTGCCTTCCCCTCATTTTCCCTTCCTCCTAATCTACTTCTATCACACCACAGAAGGTCGAACCACTCCGACCAGCGAGATTCTGTTCCGGGGGTTTGTGTGTTTTTCACCTTCATCGTTGTCATCGTCATCATCTCCCCTCTGCTCGTGATTGAACACATGCTGGATTGAGAATGACCTCATCACCTGATCGGAGCTAGTGCACAGCAAACCCTTTGTCCCCAAACCCCAAACATCTCACAGAGCAGGCACAGGCTGTTTGGCTAAAGCTAATTTAACCTGTAAAAAATCTGTCTTTTTGGATATTGTTTTTGGTACAAGCTGCGGTTAAATACACATATTCTGCCTTACAAATCTCAGGCCAAAAGTAATGGTGCAGTGGGTTTTCCACTTCCCATCATCAAGCGGTTCAAATTAGATTAGTATTTCTCTGTAGATTTGATCTGACCTGAGCAGCCCAAGGCTGGTGAAAGCCATTAGCATAGATTGAGGTGAAATTGTACATGAAATCAGATGGAATATCTGCAAGGAAACAAACAATACTAGTAGTTGGCAGGGCATTACAGGGCAAGATATGAGTGAGAAGGAGATTACCCAGAAGGTACTGGGGTTCAACAAGAGGCCATATGCTGAGTTATTCAATTGCATTTGGTGTATAGAAAATAATAATAATAATAATAATAATAATAATAACGAATATGTACGCTGACCTGTGAATTTACTTGCTATCATTTCAAATCAATCACAAATCAATCACTAATGAACATCCACTGTTCTTTCTCACATGCTAAAAATAGCATGCTGTACCACTCAGAAATGCTAATAAGCCCCCCCCCCTCCTCCAAAAAAAAAAAAGCCTGCATCACCATCAAGCGCATTTCTCCAGAGAGACAAGTCCTGTCCTGGTCCTTGTGGTTTCGTCACATTCCACGTGCTTCGATCGCCGCAGAGGGAAAGTGACTCAGAGGTTGTCATTGAGTCGTGAGTGCGCGAGGTGATGCATCAGCCAAACGCAGTCACAATGTGACTTCAGAACATGTGACTGGTCAGCTGCAGGGGCATTATCATATTACCAAAGCGGGCAGTCTTTTTCTGCAATGGGATCACAACCTATCATTCTAACGCAGCACGGTGTGCCGAGATTATTAAACCGTCTGGCCTGTGTGACTGGATTAGTGCATTCAGATCCTAGAGGGGATGTTGCAGTTGTGCTCCCAAGCAAATTCAGTCAGTTACTGCATTTAGATTTTAAAAGTAATTGAGATATTTATTCACCAAGTCAAATCCAAGTCTGAGATGTCTGAGATGTCTCTACCTAAACCAAAGTGTGAACAATAATATCGATAATATCCATCACTGTGACCTAAAGACGTGTTCTCAATGAACTGATTTTTAAATGTATTCAATGATAACTTCCATTCATGCATGGACAGCGAAGTCACTTCCATCTTTATGAAATTACACGTTTTGAAAGGTAAGACATGATAAGAGATATTTACACGAGGGAGTGGCTTGTTAATGAATATGTGTGAATAATGACAGTTGAAGCACACCGGAGACCCAACTAATATAAGGTGGCATTTAGACCCTTATCTTTTTAGTACTTCAGAATTTACAGACTTCATTAAGGATCAATGGACTATCTGTATGGAAAGCAATGATACAGCAGATATACCCACTTCTGCTTTATGGAAAGCAAGAAAGGCCTTTCTTAAAGGTGAAACAATACAATACTCCCCAGCAAAGAAAGAGAAATCTCAAAAGGACTAGGAGGATTTAGAAAACAAATGATCTTGATCTTGAACAACATTAAAAAAAACATCAAATAAAAAGCTTTTAAAATAATTACAAGCTATCAGATCAGCTCTAGACCAACTACTCACACGGAAAGCAAAAACCTATTTTTTATATACCAAACACAGGTTCTATGAGTTAGGAAGTAAGCCACTGCCATGATTGGTAAAAAAAAAGACCGATACAAATGTGATTTATTTCCTTCTGACCCAGAGACCTCTATTCGCACTCTTATTGAATTCATTAATACATTCAGTTCACTCTCTGACTATAAAATTCATTATAATAAATCTAGACCCTTGGGGAATTTTGGTGACACAAATGCCTTTGGTCAACTTCCCATTCAAGTGGTCAACTTCAGGACTCTGCTACCTTGGGGTTAATATATTCACCAAGCTTCAGGATTTGTACAATTTGAACTCTGCACCAGCACTGAGATCAATCAAGAGTGCCCTTGACCGGTGGATGGACCTTCCAATCTCATGGATTATTAGGATTATAAGTCTTATCAAAAAATTATGTTTTCCCGAGGCTCTTATACCCCCTTCAAATGGTTCCGATTTATCTATCAAAAAAATACAAACTGTTCAAGAGTTAAATAAGCATTTTCCGAAATGTATTTGGCGTAGGAAGAGGGCAAGATTGAAAATTGATAAATGACAAATGCCATATATTGAAGGTGGTCTGGCCCTGCCAAATTTGAAATTCTATAACCGGGCCTGTCACACCGTGATAGTCTCAGAATGGATGCACAAGGCCACTGGGTCAGACTCATGGGGTACATCCCCATACTCACTGTTCGGTTTGGAATGACATGAACACATTTTTCAGCAGGCCAGGTTTCTCATCCCCATTAACGCCCCTCATTAGAAATAAAGCATTTTCTGAGAATCAGTGACAGTATTTTTCATTGCCAGAACAAGAAAGGGATACAGTTCATCACTTATTTCATAACAATACCCTACTATCGCTTCAGGAAATCCAGAATAAGTTTTGCATTCCAAACTTTAAAAAACTGCCTTTTTTGGGGGGGTACTTGCAAGCCAAACATTTTATTAATGAAAAGATTCCGTTCCCACCTGATGGTCCAATACAAACTACAGTGGAGATGTTTCTATTGCAAAACTCTCACCCAAAGCATTTTATTTCTTCATTTTGCTCTCTTATGTACTTAAACATTGATGGAAATCCAAGAGCTATGCTCATAATATGGGTAAATGATTTGGGGGGTAGTCCTGACAACCAGTCATGGACTAATGCACCATTAGAAACTGGTTGAATATTTAAATGTAATAAAATACATTGTATGTGTTGTAAATGTAAAAGTGAAAAAGGCACTTACAGGCATTTCTTTTGGACATGCCCATTCATCAAGAATTTCTGGTCAAATGTAAAAACAGAATTGAGTCGTATTTTTAAGTGTGACGTAGAGACAGACCCCTGGTTCTATCTCATTGGTATGGAGGGGAAGGCAGTTTGTCTTAACCATATTCAGTGAACCCTCGCTTTATGTGGCCCGCAAATGCATTCTAATATGTTGGATTAAAAACCTCCCACCAGGGCCTCCCGCGTGGTCTAGTGGTTTCAACGTCCGACGCTGGCCAAGGCGACCGGGGTTCGAGTGCCACCGGGGGCAGCAATTGGCTGTCCGCCCCAGGGAGGGAGGAGGGAAGCCGACAGACGTTTGCTGCGCACGGGAGTGGCTCTGGGGTGCCGGAGTTACAGTCAACAGCATGACGAGTGTCATCTCGGAGGAGACGATACTTCGCCTTTGTCACTACCGGTCACAGGGCTACGACAGCGAACTATGAGGGAGGGATTTACCTGAAAATAGCAGGTTGGCTACCAAATTGGGAGAAAAAAAGGGAGAAAATCAGAAAGCAAAATATATATTTTGTAAAGCAATGCGCAGTTCTTCCAGTCGAGTGGTTCAGCGCTCGGTTAAGAGAAGATGAAGGCCCTTTCCAAATACATGGCAGGCTTTCTTTTCATGTCTCCCTTTAGAATTGTCTAATACCCTCAGGAGTGCCACAATTAGTGTAAGATAATACGCTTGTGCAGGCACCCTCTTCAAGGTTTTATTGTGCTCAGCCATTGTTTGTGAGGATTGAGACTTTGTGTTTCCCTCAGGAGCTGGGCACAGCTGGTCCCGCCCGATCACGACCCAGAACGGGGTGCTGCCGTTGTGTCGCCATGGGAATTTGATAGACAGACAATGCGACGCTCTGAAATTTGTGTGGAATTGTGGTCTCGAGCTTGTGGGCCACCATTCCTTGCATTAGAGTTTCCGTGCGTGGATTTGGGAGTGGTTCAATTCCAGCCAACCCCAGCCCCATCCCTCAGCTCTGTGTCGGATTGGGTAGCGGACTGCCGATTAGCCAGGGCTCAATTACAGAGCAGACATTTAAGGAGGTGCCTTTTTCTTTTTTTAAAAAAAAAAAATAATAAGATAAATTAATTAATAAATAAAAGCCAGAACGGGAGCCGACTAAGGGTTGATGATTTGATTCTGAATATAGGAAATGAATTGTAGCTAATAAGAACTAATTTTTGTTTATTTCTCCTTTTTTTCTCTCTCTCTTTTTTTTACTGACTCTCTGGCCCCAACTCCTGGAGAAGGGGAACCGGAAGGATCTGTATTCTTTATTTTATTTTATTATACGATATCCATCCATCCATCCATCCATTGTCTAAGCCGCTTATTCCTGGTCAGGGTCGCGGGGGGGGGCTGGAGCCTATCCCAGCATGCGTTCCGGCGAGAGGCAGGAATACACCCTGGACAGGTCGCCAATCCATCACAGGGCACACACACCATTCACTCACACACTCATACCTACGGGCAATTTAGACTCTCCAATTAGCCTAACGTGCATGTCTTTGGACTCCATCCATCCATCCATTGTCTAAGCCACTTATTCCTTGTCAGGGTCGCGGGGGGGGGGCTGGAGCCTATCCCAGCATGCGTTCCGGGCGAGAGGCAGGAATACACCCTGGACAGGTCGCCAATCCATCGCAGGGCACACACACCATTCACTCACACACTCATACCTATGGGCAATTTAGACTCTCCAATTAGCCTAACGTGCATGTCTTTGGACTGTGGGAGGAAACCGGAGTACCCGGAGGAAACCCACGCGGACACGGGGAGAACATGCAAACTCTGCACAGAAAGGCCCCCGGCCTGGATTCGAACCCGAGACCTTCTTGCTGTGAGGCGACAGTGCTATCCACTGCACCACCGTGCCGCCATTATACGATATATATATATATTTTTTGCTTTATGTCAACAGCTGTTTATTGTTGTCGGTTTATGAAACATTCACAATGAATGCTGTTTTGTATATATGCTAACATTGTAAAATCAATCAAATATTATTATTAAAAGTAATAATAAATGATAAGAGACGATGGGGAAAAGCACCCTGTTCCATGCTCTTCCATCGATGTGCTGATGTCTCAGATTTCTGCTCCCTGGCAGAGAAGCCCTGGCCTTTAGCTCATCATTTAACTTAAAAAACCCCCACAAAGCTGGTTTCTGTCTGCCGCAAGGCCTCATTAACACCAAGCTCAACGTTATTGTTACATACGCGCATGCCCACACCTTCGAGTGTGCGCAACGCACACACTGACCTGCAAGTTAATGCATGTGCACACACACACACACACACACACAGACACACATACACACACACACATACACACACACACATAAACACGTGCCTTCTTCATAATTCATGTGGTGGTTTTCATTTCCCTTGTGCTGTTTTTTATTTTATTTTATTTCCCTGTACCTGAATTGGGAGAGGAGAAGTGAGGGGTGAAATGTGAGAGGCCATAGACAAATTTACTGAAGTGATACAAACACAGGCTCCCCCAGCCAAACTGTTCAATAAGCAGGGTTTGTCTGAGCCCAGCTCAATGCTGGTATGGCCTTAGAGATTACAGAGGTTTCTGCACTGGCGGAACAAACTCCCACTGTTCTGGGATGAAGGTCAAAGTTTTTGGGGGCGGAGAGATTGTTTTTGTGAATAGACTGCTGCCTTTATCCTTTTGTGTGTATCTCCTCTACCTCCACATCCCTCTTTCCATCTGTGCAGTATCCCGCCCTCTCTGCCCCACACACTTTGTCTATCTCTCTCTCTCTCTCTCAAGGATTATGGTTTTAGTGGCATGGCAGGGGCTATGCAATGTTTCCGAAGCATTTTATAACATGAACATACAGACTAACCCTCTCTCCTTCAAAGCCCCCGCCCCCCCTCTGTGATACAGAGCTGGACAGTTCCTCTACATCGAATGACCTTGTCTCCGTGTCTCTCTGCTCTCTTTATCCTCTGTCCTGCTGCGATGCACAATGAATACAACACACATAAGCCTGACTTCCTTCCGCAGCCAGGAGTCCATTCTCAGAGTCCCCAGCACCCTCTGCATCCAGCACTCCCATCGCACGTTCACTGCATCATGCATTTGTGTGCAACTCCAGTGCAGCAATGATCCCATCCCAGATATTCATAGAATATTTAATTCAGAATGCATATTATTCAGTGGCTTGAACGACAGCTTCAAAATTTACACCAAAGAACAGAATTAAAATAATGAAAACTATAATTGTGTGTCCCTGGCTTTCCCACTTTCCTGGAATACAAGATAGAAGATAACACTGGGTTTGGTGTTGGTGTACAAAATATTTGTGAATAAAACTGAAGTGAAAAATCCTGGCTTGGTCTGGTTTGGTTTGGTTCAGGTGCCTAAAGTATTTACAGTGAAATGACCTTATTTTATGTTGTACAGGTGTGTAAAGTATTCACAGTGAAAAAGGGCTTGTTTGATTTTGTACAGGTGTGTAAAGTGCTCATGTAACACCGTTGGTTCTGCCTGCAGCGAGTTTTGAACTGAGGATCTCGACGTGAAAAGATCCCGCTGAGCTAAAGACTCAAGTCCCCGACTCTGGGAACTAATCATACTCTTATCGGCGTCACCCTTTGCAGCAGACGCTCACGCACTCAACTTTAATTCACGCCTTCTGAGCTCCGCTACACTCACAGTGGAAAAAGGCCTGGTTTGGTTTGGCTCGGCACAGATGAGTAAAATATTCACAGCTGAAAGGCCTCATACTTGTTTACGTGTGAATGAAGCATGTGCAGTGTCTTGTAATCGATGTATGAAAGACGCACCAACGAGGCCTGGTTTGGTTTGGCATGGGGGTGCTTACAGAATGCATAGTGGTAGGGGCCAGTTTGGTGTGGGCGTAAGAGCAATCTTGAAGCCCAGTTTGGTTTGCTGTGGGTGTGTTGGTCACGCAGTGCTGCCATCTGTTCGAGTGGGAACCCAGGAAGTGAGTCAAACGCACACAGCTGTCCACAATACCCCAGCGTTAAGGGGTGTGCTCACATAACACATCACATAACACACGATTCATACTGAATGGCAATGTCTGTCCCTTTCCTTGCACTTTGTGGAAACACCAAACCTCGGGTCAACGCAGATGGAAGAAGCCCCATATTGACAACATCTTTAGCAATAGCCGTTCTTGCATATTTGGAGCCGGCCGTGTGCAGATCCACTTTGCATTATGACAGGCGGTGGCCAGCCCTGGTCTCGGAGAGCCGCAGCATCTGCTGGATTTCATTGTTACTCAGCACTTATTTGAGCTATTAAATCAGTTGAGCAGCTTCCTGGGTTTTCAGGACCAAGGTTTGCCATTCACATTGTATGCTATGTGGACGCGTTAATCTTATTATCAGAAAATGTAAGCGAGGGATTGATTTTATATCACAAAAAGAGGACAGTTGAGCAGACGACTGTGAGGGGCGGCTTCTCGTGTTTACTCTTTGCACAAGGATGTTGAGAGAGGACACTGCGTCACACGGCACACTGACCACGCTCAAACCCGACGCCAGGTTTATCTTGACCAGACCAACGGAGCACCTCCTTAATGCTCAGAATTTGAAGGCAAGCCCAGGTTTTGATACGTAAACATGACGCGGGTCTCACGTTTCTCATTCAGCTGGGACGTGTCTAGAATAATGTGAAGAATTCATATTCACTTAACCGATAATACACTAGGATGGCAGGTATCTTTTTTTTCAAATTTGCCCTCAAAATATCTTTTTTGGCCTCTTTCTAAAATAAATGAGTTATCAACGCATCACATTTCATCTGGGTCATAATGGCTAAAATTCCTCGAAGACTGTGCTGGTATTGTTATGTTGCTACAGTGTCACATTGAGCAGTGAGAAAGCTGTGCATCGGCAGGGATTGCCACCATCCTGATTTAGTGCTGGACTATGTTTCTTGAGTGTAACTTTCAAAGACATGCAATCCCAAGAGCTGTACGCAAGGCCATCATTTATCCACAGCTGTACAAGACCAACAAATAACAAGCACACATGGCAGTGGAGGCCAAGGTTGAAAGCATAGATCCAAATATTCACATTGAACAACTTTTGTTCTGTCCTTGGGTGATGCGCTCACCTCACATGACCAGTCTGAGTGGGAACATTTGTAGAGCGTCATATTGAATTTGACATAGGGGGCCCTTCACAAAAACAATGATTTGTGTCGTCTGTGTTGCACATCAGGAGAAATCCCTACTATCACAGTAGGGCTGTTGTGGGTCTCCTGTTTTCCAAGTATGATTGACCTGGTCCCCATGGCAACAGATGGGGGGGGGGCTCTGATGGCCCTCACTTACCTTTTTGTTTCCAGGGGAACAGGCTTGGTGCAAAGCAGAGAGCCTCTGTTACCAATCATGAAGTCCCCCCCGTGTGTGCCAGCAAGTGAGGTGCTAGTAGTAGCCACAGAGGGGAAATTATTTTGGGGTCAGGAGGGGTAGAGACTACCATGTGGGAAGGGTCCTACATCTGTTCCTATTTAGCCTCTCTCCCTCCAAAAGCCCAAGTTCTGTTTACAAAAAAAGGGTACAGGTTTAAGTGTGGCCTTGGAGTCGAGGAGGAGAAAATGAGTGGTGACCTTGTCTGGTTGATTCACCTTGTACAACAATGTTCTACGTGGAAGAAAAAAATTACATAGTAAAAAATCATTTTCACCAGTCCCCAATAAACCACAGGGGAAAAAATGTATGTTTCAAAAAATATAAACAAACAAAACAAAACACATGCACGGACACATTCAAAAAATCACATCCACTTTATACAGTAATATAGAAATGAACAAAACGCAAGCATTCATAAATGAAATAATAATAATGAGAGCAACCATAGATTGCATTATGTCATGCATCTCTTATGGGGATGTTGAGATGAATAATAAATAACAAATAAATAATAAAATAAATTAATTAGTGAATGAGTGCACCCCATGAGAGGAAAGTATATTTTGTGGCCATCCTTATTTTCTTGTTTTCTGTGTGTTTTTGCACATAGAGGCACCCAAGGTATCTAAAATAAAGCAATCATTAATTTACTGTACTGTATAGAGGATGTTGAGTGGGCCGAGAACTGAGCCAGGTGGAACATTTTCCCCAAGAGATTGGTTCTGTAGCTCTTCACTGGCAGAGGTGTTAGCTACAGTGACTACTGAATGAAAGCGGACATAAATGATTTGTTTCATCCCCGTAAGAGATTCTTTCCACCACTGGCACGTGAGGAGCGTATGTACATATAAACAGGCTCGCTCTGTCAGAGTGCATCATGAGTAGAAAGGTATTACTCTGGGCAGGAGGAATGGAACACATTGTAATCAGTTAAATAAATCTTGCATTCCATCACTTGAAGCAGGACTCAGGATTCTTTCACTTCTATACTAAAGGGAAGCAGAGGTTGCCAGTGGGGACAGGTGGGGGCAGGTGAAGAAGAGAAGCTTTGGGGTCTGCCCAAATATTTCGCTTACATTTCTGTCCCATTCATTCCTCTAGTTGGCAATCATTCAGTCAGTTATTTACAAAAACATCCTTAGGAAGGGATTAAAATGCTTGAAATGCCAGACATGTGTGTAAGAGATAGAAAGAGAGAGAGAGAGAATGAGGCAGGAATGCGGAAAAGGCAGCGCCCCATTTGCTTGTTGTTTTTCTTCTGCTTAAATGGGCCTGTGTTCCAGAGCCTGCCCATCCTGCTGTGGTGCGCCTGCGTGACGAGGGAGCACCCCGGCCATGGAGCTCCGCAGGCGTGTCCCAGGACCCTGGCCATGTCGCATCCCGCCAGTGGCATCATACGGCTCCTCGGCGGTGGGCTGGTGTGGGTCATCCCTTCAGCCTAGAGCCACCCGGCGGTTTGTAGTTGTAGGGGCGAGAGGGCGAGAGGACGCCTGGCACATAGAATTGGAACAGGGAGCTTCTTCACACTTGTTGAAAGCGGGTACAATACCAACCCATGATTCTGTGAGCTTGGCCATAAAATCTAATATTTTTTCCCAGAGGCAAAAAAAACCCCCAACCATTTTGAGCTTGAATTATTCATATTCGGGTGTTTGAGTCAATAGTCTTAAAAGAGTAGACGTTTCCTTCATTTTCTTCAGTGCTCCGCAAACGTGTACACCAGCTTTAGTATACAGCTTTACTAGTTACTTAGTTTAATCCCAAGAGGAGGAGAAACAGTGATCACTGTGCAAAGGCTTTGGTATAAAGTAGCATACTGAAATGTTCCTCCTGGTAACAATGTAACACAGCGGCATTGCATCAATGTCATAGGCTACAGTTAGCTGGCTATTGTGAATATTTTGTTGTGGAGATGTGCATGTTTTCATACAATGTTCTAGCTATGTAGCTAGATCCTGCTTTGTGAACCACCCCTGTGCCATCTGTTATTTGGTTGTGATTATTAGTGATTTCACCTGTTTGCTCGCTGCTGTTCAGTCCACTAAATGCCACCAACAGCCCTAAATATATCAACCCTTCAACAGTCAATGCGTGCTTCCTCTCACTCAGTAACATTTTGGTAGTCTGCAATCTTTGTGCCTGCCTCTCTATTGCTTTGATGAATTTATGCCCTAATATGTTTTGTTGTGCTCAACTTGTCTAATACAATGTTCCACATCTATTGCCACCTAGTGGAGATGATTATTATATAGTGAGATTATTATTGGGATTATGGAATTTCCCAGTGTCCATATTAAGGGCCAGCTTCAGTCCATTATATATTACACTCCTGAGCCAACTCCTCGTGCCCAGGGTCATGTTACCTGCCGTATTTGAGTCATGCCATGATGCTGTGGAGCAGGGTACCTCAAATCACGGTCCTCGAGCACTGCCGTTTTTCCACCCTTCCTTTAGTGGGAGTCAGGTGTGAAGACACTCTGGCCAATCGATTGCATTACTTGTTCAATTCGCTAACTGGGAGAAAGGAAAACCAGGACCGAATTTGGATTTGTGGGCCAGATTTGAAGAACCCTGCTGTAGAGGGTGAATCCAAGCAAGGGGAGGGGATTATTATGCCCTCGACCGCCCCACTCCCAGCCTGTCCGTAAATCAGCAGATGAAGGTACCAATGACTCTTTGTCTTACAGGCAGGAACAGCTTTTAAACACCTGGAAAAAACTGGAAGTACAGTGGACAATTACAACATAAGAACTTTCAGTTAAGAAAGTGGAATTCAGTCGTAATTGTCATCCGTTTGGAATTCAATTGTAAAATGGACTTGCCATGGTTTTTAAGTAAACCGGATTAAAGCGACTGTGATTGCACTGTGATGTAGTATCACAGCAATCACGTGTGATACAATCAAGAGCTTTACTTCACTATCAGTCAATGAGCTGAGATTCATGAAGGTCCATGCAAACAAGTTTATTTCTTTTAACAAGTCTTATCCCCTGTTTTATCTTTTCCCCCAATTTGATATGCTCAATTGTGCTTGTAGGCCGGTCCCATCGCTGGAATATCCTCCATGGGGAACATCACTACACCAAGGACTCCAGCTTCAGTGAGGCAAACCACCTGGGCGGCCAGCAATACTTTTTTGTTGTCTAAATGTAAACATTAGCAACATGGGCTGTTAACATTTTACCTATTATGTATAATGTATGACATACACTAATTCACCAACCAGCGTAGTTTGGCATAATTATATCCACTTATCGAGAGAAATGACCTGGCTCCACAACTCGCTCCCTACAGAGAATCCATATTTGGGAGCTTTTTTACTAGTCATCCATTGTGGCAAGATATTTTCACTGCTAGATAGTTAGCTATTTATCTTGCTCTCTTGCTATATACAGTCAAGCCGGAAAGTCTGCACACCCCTTTCACCCTCTCCACGTTTCATTGCGTTACAGACTTATTCTACAATAGATTAAGTACATTTTTTGACTCAAAATTCTACACAAAATAGCCCATAATGACAAAGTGAAAACAGGTTTTTAGACATTTGTGCTAATTTATTAAAAATCTAAATGTAAAATATCATATGTACATAAGTCTGCACACCCTTTGATATGACACCCAAAAGTGAGCTGAGGTGCATTTTGTTTCCACTGATACTGCTTGAGATGTTTCTACAACTTGATTCTAGTCCACCTGTGGTAAATTTAATTGATTGGACATGATTTGGAAAGGCACACACCTGTCTATATAAGGTCCCACAGTTGACAGTGCATGTCAGAGTAAAAACCAAGCCATGAAGTCCTAGAAACTCTCCATAGACCTCCGAGATAGAATTGTGTTGAGGCATAGATCTGGGGAAGGGTATAAAAACATTGCTAAAGCATTGAAAGCACCCAGGGGAACAGTGAGCTTCATCATTGTGAAATGGAAGAAGTTTGGAACCACCACAACTCTTCTTAGAGCTGGCCGTCTGGCCAAACTCAGTAACCGGGAAAGAAGGGCCATGGTCAGGGAGGTGACCAAGAACCCAATGGCCACTCTAAGAGAGCTTCAGAGTTCCTCTGCAGCGATGGGAGAACCTGGCAGAAGGATAACCATCTCTGCACCACTCCATGACATCAGCTGAAGTGGAGAGGGTGAGGTTTATTAAGCCAGTTAAACAGGGGGATGATCAGACAGGCAGTTTGAAACAACCGTATCGGGAATGTTCTTAAGTTCCAGAGGATCCTTAGAAACCATAGTGAGTCAGGATCGCAGATTAGCGTCTCGTCCTGAAACAGCACTTAATTGAATGATTAAAGCAGTCTGTTACATGGTTAACCTTGACTGGTTTCCTGGGTATAAACTGATTGCTGATTTCACGGTGAAAAAACAAAAACAGCCACCCTGTGGCTCTTCATGGGTTGGGGGACCCCCTGCACTGCTGGCTGCAATGCAGAGACTATTTAACACACTAGTACAACAACATGAATCATGTATCAATCATGAAATGTATAAATCATTATATTATGGATCTATATAAGACATGTCGATATTTAATACAATATAAATATCTGCAATGATTTGTAAATGAGACAAGGCTTATTTTATCTAAAAGTAAAATATGTCATTTCTAAAATATGTAAACAAGAACAAAATATTCTTAAAAGGGAAAACCTTTTTTCTGTTTAGTTTAAGGACCCCCCTGGGACTCTTTCACAGACCATTATGACTTGCACATTTAAATTACGGTGACCCCTGCTGGAAAAGAATATAAGTGCATCTGTGCGTCAGTAGAGAGGTTAAACCTGAGAGCGTAGAGTTATCATAACAGTTCCTCTTCACCCACGCCAGACGAGGGGGAAAATGATCTGGACGGGATGTAAGTTACTACTGTGTATAGTAAGTTACTGAGCTTAATTTAAGTCAAAGTCAGAATAGTGAACATCTCCAGACACGCCTCTCTTTTGGGAAAACCCCTCCCTAGATGCGTAACTTGCCGGAGGGGCATAATTCCACAAGTACAAAGTCTGAATACGAACAGATATTTCCACATTGCGCGCATTTAACTCGACTCTGAACAGGGCCCTAAGCGAATGCAGGTTAGTGTTGCGTTTGAGCGTTCGCTGATAGGACGGCATGCGCATATGATCCACGCTGACACTAGTCGTGGAACGAGAGGTGTTTAAATGAATGGGAATGCGTTGTCGTGGAGATGGCAGGGAGTGGGGCGTCACCCAGGCCTCCCTTGGGGGGGCTGATATATGCCCCAAACCTGCTGACCCGGCACTGCTTTATCCCAGTCATCAACGTCTCTCTCACTCCCCCTCCCTCTCTTTTTCTCTCTCTCTCTCTCCCCTTCCCTCTCCCTCTCCCTCTCTCAGGGCTGATTTTACTGCCATAGAATTGTAAGTGGAGGACATTCGTATAAACATATACAATGCTATAAATTGCTTCTAAATGATCACAAATCGCATTCGAATTATGTCAGACCCTTTCCAGTCTCTCATTCTCTCTGTCATTTGTTATTCCACATAATTTTGTTGAAATGTTCTGAAAATACATGTACAACTCTTTGCATTCTCATCAGCCACTGATTTCAACAGAAACAAAGTTTGAGGGCTTTGGGGTAAAATGTGAGGGTAATGTGAACCAGAGCCTCGGCTTTGTGGCCTCTCTCTCCAGTTCTGATTAAAAGGTTGGCAGGGCGGGATGTGACACTGCTTTAAAGAAAAGCTACATTGCCTTTGAAATCAAACTCACTGTTTCCTTGCTCATGGTCCACGCCTCACAGTGAAGTCTGCTTCGCTACAGTTGAACGACATTTGCTAGGTGGTCGAAATCCTGCGGGAGGTTGAATTGTTTTACTGAGCTCCTATACGTCCTCCAAGGGGAACAATTTTATTGAAGACCCCACTTGAGTTCCCTTTCCACAATAAACAAAACCATATGAATTAATAGTGGTCAGGAAATACATAAACTGAGAGGTCTGTTTCATATTTAGTGCTTTTTAATAAATGATGAAATAACAGCCACTCACAACCGGGGCTCCTAATTTCTCTCTTGTGGCTGGTGGAGGAGGCTGTGGGGGAGGCGAGGGGGAGTGAAACCTATCTTAAATTATTCCGGACTGTGAAAGGAGACCAGACTATGAAAAGACCATTAATGCGCCAAAATCCCAGTTAAATCAAATGAATGTATGCTTACTGATACGGTTCCGGGACTGTGTTCTCACACAAGTGTCTGTGGCACAGACAGCGATGTTGAACATCGTGCAGAAGTTGCCATGGTGACAGACTTGGTTGTGACTGTAAGACCAGGCGTGCTGGAATTATTCCCCTGCTCGTTATCATTTTTATTAGTTTGGGGAGGACTTGCTGTATTTTAAATGTGGTTCCGTCTTTGTTGTGTAAACGTTACCATTCGTGTTTTGCTTTACATATTGCGATTCGACACTGCTGTCTGAATTGCCATCGTTTATGTGAGCGTGCTCAGCAGTTTGGCCCTGAGATCAAAAAGGTGAAGAGCCAATCTGCCTGACCTCTGTCCTCAGCTACCTCTGCAGAGAGAGCCGAAATCACCGTGCCTACTGTCCTCCTTTTGTTTACTTCCTGAAGTTAATTAAATAAGCATGGACTTGGCTGCTTACCACCGGTTCGTGGAGGGACAGCATCGCCCCACCCACCCACCGACCCCATCACCCCACCACCCCACATTGCATTCAAGTGCCCTCCAGTGATAGGTGATTAAAATGGATGGCCATGCCCTTGGTGAACCCTGGGGGCCTGGGTGCATCTCCAAACTGCCGCTCAGCTGTCCCGACGGAGCCTGCCTGCGTCCGCACTCGGACGCGCTCCATGGCCCGACTTCAATAAGGCCCCGATTTGCCCCTCTTCATCCGCCACGGGGTTTTGAAGCGGAGCCATGATGGCGGAGGGGAGGGTGACCACATGAGAGAGGGACGCAGAACAGAAGCAGCTGCTCCAGCTGTGTTCCCCCGCCTCAGGCCCAAACCACAGCCCTCAGAGCCAGGAGGAGCAAAGGGATTTGCTGAGCCCCGCTCCCTCTCCTGCAGTTTATTTCAGGTCAGGTCCCACTCAGCATTGTCTGTAATGGCCCCGCCCCCTCAGCCACACCCCGTCCAGTCAGGCACTCCCCCTCCACCTCGAGCAAGTAAATGAATTAATAATAAGCACATAGTGCTTCCTGTCAGATTAGAAGGAAGGACGTTAATCTAATTGTTGCCTGCTGTCTTTTTTGCTTTTCTTTTTTTTTGCTTTTATTCCCATGTTACCACTTGTTTATTGATTGGTTTCCACCAGAAAAAAAACCCTTTTGGATTCTTGGGAATCAAAATAGAAATAATCTTTTTTTTAAACTTATTTTTTTTAAGTACGAGACATTGATTAAAAAAAAAGATAAATGAGGATAAAAAAGGCATAGCTGTTACATGAAAGAATGTCACGTGGGCTTGAAGGTACACCAGCATGCTCTGGGCTGGCCGGTAAAGCCCTTGCTGTCCTCCTGTCCTTTTGAATTGATGCCCAGCAAAACAGCAGCTCTTTGCTGGCTAGGAGCAGACCACAACAAAGCAAACATAAGAGCTAGCTGTGCGCCTGGTTTCTCCGTTTCTGTGGAGTTTTATGCATCACTGAAAGAGTGGCAGTTTCTCTCTGCAGACCAACAGGGTTTTTGGCCTACAGGACAAAAGTGTTTGGCTAGAGAAGGGTTTTTCTATGCAAACCTCTCCATGTTCATCTGTTAACTGTCTGCTAAAATTGGCAGAAGCAAGCCTATTCCCGCAAGTCATACCCCCAGCATGAAATAGTCTGACCCACAGTTATAAGTTGGAGAGTTCTGTGGAACTTGCAGGCAGACTTGTTGGGACTGAGGCACATACTTTCCAGGCCAAATCACAGCGATGACTCGGTGGGCCGTGGAATGACTGTGATGCTGTTTGCCCGTTTTATCATGCCACGGCATTGCCAGGACCTCGTCATTAATCACCGACTGCCAGTTCAACGTTTTCATTACATTACAGGCATTTAGCAGACGCTCTTATCCATTTATACAGCTGGATATTAACTGAAGCGATTCGGGTTAAGTACCTTTGTTCAGGGGTGCAACAACAGTGCCCCACCTGGGGATTGAACCTGCAACCTTAGCATTACAAGCCCAGCACCCTAACCATTGTACTGCACTGCCACCCAACTGGTCCACATTGGTCAAATGAACTGAGTGAAAGTGAACCTCGCTGCAGTCAGCTTGGGAACATTGAGTACATCAGCAGCACCTAAGGGCTCCAGGTGGAACATAAATTGACAGGCAGTTAGAAATGTAGGAAGGTGCTATAGCATTTAGGCAAATAAAGAGAATGTAGGCTCTGTACGCAAATAAGAGGATCTTAAAATCAATTCTAAAAGCCACAGGGAGTCAGGGCAGTGCAGACGGGACAGGAGCAATGTGCTCTCTCTTCTTTGTATTTGTTACAAGTCTAGCAGCAGAGTTCTGAATAAGTTGTTGTCTCTCGATGGATTTCTTTGGGTAAGGAGAGTGTTACAATAGTCCAATTAGTTAATAGTCCGACTAGAAATAAAAGCATGGATCAGCTTCTCAGCCTCCTGCTGTGTTAAGAGGGGCCATGCTTGGGCAATGTTTCTTAAATGAAAGGAAGAAAGCGGTCTTGGTCACCTCATCTTTAAAACTTACATCGGAATCTAAAATAACACCCAGGTTTTTTACCGTTGATTTAGTCTGGACAGCCGATGAAAAAGAGTGCCTCTTATGGATTTGGGGCCAAATAAAAGTATCTGTCTTATCCTCATTTAATTTTAAGAAACGATTGCTCATCCTTTGATTAATGGCAGACAAGTTGGAAGCCGGGGGAACTTTAGGGTCATTAGGCTCAATGGAGATATACAATTGAGTGTCATCTGCAAAACAATGGAAATTGATTTTTAAGTCGACTGATATTACCTATGGGCAGAATGTACAAGGAAACATCTCATTAGGGAAGACAGCAGGGGGCCAGTATGGTGTACACATGATGGTTCTGATCTGTTTCTCTCATAAATCATCACCGTACCATAATGTTCACCCATGTCATATTAGATCACTCTATTCCCATAAATATAATCTCATCAATTAAATCCTCACCCTTCCCATCCATATTATTGAAATTCCCATAAATCCCCACATCTCAGTGTATATATATATATATATATATATATATATATATATATATATATATATATATGTGTGTGTATGTGTGTGTGTGCGTGTGCGTACTGCTTATCCAAATGCCAAATTTCATCACGATTAGTCTTCATACCATCTCATATCTCAGAGTTATTGCAATTCCACCACACAAAGAAAGCAGCATTGGAGCCTATCCAGAATGGCCGAGGATAACAAAAGCATTGCGATGGATTCAGTTACACAAAAACTAATATGAACCCCTTATAAACACAAACAGGCACATACATGCACAATCGCTGTATGGGCGCTTTGTCTGGTAGGAGACACTGGAAAAGTACTACGGCGAAGACAGAGGGAGACAGAAGGAGGTTAAAGGGGAAGAGCGGCAGATTGCATCAGCAGTGGAAAGCTCCAGAAGTCTTTGTCTTGTTTCGACAGGTCCCCCTCTGCCTCTGTGGCTACAGGCCGTTTACAAAACATCCTGAGCTCACCAAGCTCACTGGAGGCGCCAGGTGTCCCACCCACTGGGACAGACAGAGGGAAAGGAGGAAATTGGGACAGACATGTCCATGTTTGCCCTCCATATCTGACACAAATTGCACAATGAGATTTGTGTGTGTGTGTGTGTGTGTGTGTGTGTGTGTGGAGGGGGTGTTAGCTCATGTCATTCCAGTAAAAGGCTGTGTACTCATTTCATTTCAAACAGGGAGGTTGGATATTTCTGTGTGAGTCATGTAGTCACAGATTCATTGACTGTATTTCTTTTGTCTTATGTGATTATGGCGCCACCATGTGGTGACAGTTGAAAACTGCTACAATGCTGTTTTGAGTCGAGGTCCTGTTGACAGAAATCAAACATGCTCATCTTGGTTGCCTGTAAAACACTGTGACGTACTGCTTATTTCCTGCGTTATTGAGTCCTGTAGCTCTCAAAGAAGGAGTGCTCAGGGCTTTAAAAGCAGCCACCAAAGACATGCTTGCCCAAGGGGAAGACCCTGTGCAATGTGCACGCAGGCATCCTGCCCACTTACCGTGATCTGCCCTTCGTCCAGCACACAAGAAAAACAGCGGTCAATTTGGAGGTAAACGTTTAAAGTCTTGACATAACACCGTTTAAACTGCAACAACGGAAATGTCTCCACAAGCGTAACATTTCATATTATTCATTACAGCTGACTTCAACAAACACGTGCGAACGGGTGCTTGGGTGGTCTGTTCAGCTAAAGCGCTGGCTCTTGGTGCAATCAAATCCTCACCATGCCAGTACCGGTGCCACGCCCTGCTCCTCAAACCCGTTAAGAGCAGAAGCCCCTGTCCCTGCTTTCAGCATTTACTTTCACTGGGTGGTGCCTGCCCAGCCAGCTCTCTCTCATCAATGCTCAACCAGAGAGACTATTTGTGAACAGACCAAAGCTCTATAGCAATACATTTTACATTACATTTTAAGCATTTAGCAGACGCTCTTATCCAGAGCGACTTGCAAGATGTGCATTAATACATGGTAGGAATAATCATAGTTAGCGCACAAGATCAATGCAGGAATACAGCGATAGACATCATTGCAGGCATCTGCGTACCATACCTGTAACACCGGGAAGGAAAAGGTTAGTGAATGGGGAGTATAGTGTTGAACAAGTAAACAATGAGTATGCTCCCACTCAACTGGACTCCTGTCATTCACTACAGCTTCAAAATATACCTTCCAAAGATTCCAAGGAAACCTCATACATGTATTTCTGGCTGTATCGTTGATTATTAATTTATTAATTACTTATTAATAACTTTGTTCTTTTATTTTAATGTTTTCATTCATTTATTTTAAGACGGTGCTGCCCAACAAATGTATCCACTTGGGATAGTAAAATGATCTACCTACTTAAAAACATCAACAGCGTCTGCGATTGGTGCAAAGCATCCATGGTTGGCTTGGCACATGGTGTCCGTGATTGGTGCAAAGCCTTCATGGTTGGCACACAGCTTCCGTAATCGAGAAAGAATGAACCATCATCTTCCTGAGACATTTCTTGACACGCATGAATGTGACAAATGGATATTTTAAGAAGTCAGATGCACCACTTGGTCTGCTCAGTTGCTGACCAGGCATTGATCTGGTGTAAAAGTGTTTAAGCAAAAGCATCTCACTGTGAAATGACCTCACTGAACTTCACTCTCTCAGCTGGCTTTCTCCAGAGAGGAGGAAACGGAGTGAGAGCGCCCATTCAGTGGACTTTCTGTCTGCAACATCTACAAACGTATGCAGTATTCTGTTTTTGAATGGGAATCGATTGGATTTGTTCCAACGTTGAACTTGAAATAGGTGAGTGGTAGTTCAGAAAAATGGTCGTTCATTGGGAGCTTGGGAGAGTTGGGAAAACTAGAGAAACTGATTCCTCACGCATTATGTGGTTCAGTTCTGTGATTCCCTGTTACTTATGCAGAGAAAGAACATGCTGTTCCTCTGCTTGTTAAAGTACCCAATCAATGCAGGCCAGACAAACATCCCCCCGGTATCCATGGCTACAGCTGCACCTGCCGTGGCCTGCCCTGGTTCTGTCTCTGCTGCACGCACCGTTGTCATGGCAAGGTCACTTGGAACATCCTGCGCAGGCCCGTGGAAGCGGATGAGTGACAAACTTTAGAAGCCGACGCCTATTCCTTCCTCTCCAGTAGCGCACTGGGGTTTAAAGATTCGGCCTTGCATTAACGATCGTGGTTAGGGTCCAAGGGCCCAATCGGATAGCACAGATTGACTGAATCCTCTTCAAAGGTTCAGGCTGGGAAAAAAAGAGACAAAGATGAACCTCCTGTGACATCTCTTTAAAAGAGATGCATTCAAGGTGTTACTCATCAGTATGATGAAAGGTGGGCCAACGTCTTCCCATTCTCTGTGTCAGTGCTCCATCATCTCTTGAACCGTCGGTTCTCAAACTGCTATTCCTATTCCACTGGCTGCAATCCAGACCCTCCAAAATCTCCAACGCTTACTGACTGAGACCAAAGAAAGATCATCACCTCAACACCATTATGTATCACCTATGGCCAATTATGACAGGTAGGCCATGGGAAGTTTCCTCCGTAGTTCATTTGTATCATTATCAATGATCGACAAATGTGTGCGCATTTTACCTGCAAAGTGTTGGGTTGGTATCGTAATGCACTGTCAGGACCACTAGGTGGAAGCAGATAAAGTTTGCTGAGAGGCGTGTCACTCTGAAAGACCACAAGCTTGCACCTGTGCCTCATCATTATCAACATTAATTGCACAGATGGAAAACAAATTATATTAATCAAGTCTGTGTAGAAAACTTATTCAAATTACATAGGGCATACTGTATCTCTAGATTTCTGGTTGTCAACACACTTGCTGCTTATCAATAGATATTGTGTGCATATATATACACTACCGGTCAAAGGTTTTAGAACACCTCCATTTTTCCAGTTTTTATTGAAATTTACGCAGTTTAATGTTTCAATGTACTCTGAAATTAAAGCATAGAACAAATAAACAATTGGGGATAAAAAATAAATCATGGAATCGTTTTATTTAACTAAATTTAATCTAAATTTTTGACTCATCAAAGTAGCCACCTTTTGCAGATATAACAGCCGAACACGCTCGTGGCATTCTTTCTACAATGGAAATCAAATATTGTTCGAAAGTTCTTCCCAACACTGTTGGAGAAGTTCCCACAAATGTGTTGCACTTGTAGGTTGCTTTGCTTTCACTCTTCTGTCCAGTTAATCCCAAACCAACTCAATGGGGTTTAAGTCTGGTGACTGTGCTGGCTATTCCATGATTTGAAGCCTATCGTCTTGTTCTTTTCTTCTAAGGTAATTCAGATTTCAATTTTTGATTAATCGGTCCATAAGACCTTTTTCCAGTCTTCAGTAGTCCACTGGCGGTGCTTCATGGCCCAGACAAGTGTATATACTGTATATATACATATTTGTTTGCTTGTTTGTTTGTTTGTTTTTAATTCAGCAATTTAGCTGTGACAAATGGTACTGTGATCCAAGAATGTCAGGTGTGTATGACCATTTAAGACACCAAACTGGACTGGCCAGTTTTAAGCAAAGCACACGGTTTTAGGTCACAATGGAAATTCTATAGCCGCGTGTAAACGCACTTACTGTGACAGAACAGAAGTTCCAGGAAGCGAGCACAGCACTGCTGCTCTCCTTTACTTGGAGAGTTTCCTCTTTTTAGAAGTGGTATGTCAAAACACCACCACAACACACAGATAATATTGTGTGTTGTGCACAAAAGAGCACAAAAGAGGGAAGCAAAGTTAGATAGGCTCTGAGCTTAGTTCGGTTTTTTAAAATGAAAGTTTTAGTTTGTTTTAGTTTTAGTTTTAGTTTTAGTCATGTCTGGACTACTGCAATTCCTTGCTGGCAGGCCTTCCGGCCTGTGCCATCAAGCCACTGCAACTAGTCCAGAATTCTGCCGCTCGCCTGGTGTTCAACTAGCCAAAGTTCACCCACGTCACCCCTCTACTCTCCTCTCTGCACTGGCTCCCCATCGCAGCACGCATCAGATTCAAGTCACTGGTGCTTGCTTTTCAAGTGGCCAGAGGTACTGCCCCCCCATACCTCCAGTCACTCATCACTCCCTACACCCCACCCAGACCCCTCCGCTCCACCTCCTCTGGCAAACTGACTGCCCCATCCCTCCGGGCGCCTGGCAGCCGCTCCTCGCGGTCTCGCCTCTTCTCTGTCCTGGTCCCTCACTGGTGGAACGACCTCCCGCAATCGGTCAGGACTGCGGAATCACTTCCAATCTTCCGCAAGAGACTCAAAACCCACCTCTTCAGACTCCACTACCACTGAACACTGTCCATCTAGTCAATCTGTCGTCACCAATGTTTACTTGTTCTACACTATATAAAAATGTAAATTAATTTTTTTTTTTTTTTTTAAACCCCACTAACCTTTTCTTTCCCAGTGTTACAGGTATGATACGCAGACGCCTGCAATTATGTCTATTGCTGTATTACTGCACTGATCTTGTGCGCTAACTATGATTGTTCTTACCTTGTATTAATGCACATCTTGTAAGTCGCTCTGGATAAGAGCGTCTGCTAAATGCTTAAAATGTAAAAATGTAAAAATGTAAATGTAAAATGTCGTTTATGATGATAATGATAATGATAATGATGATGATGATGATTATTATTAGTAGTAGTATTATTATTATTTATGTTAAAATATATCAAACGTTCCACACTAGTTTCTCATTTAATATTATTACCCTTGTACATCAGTCTGACTTTTCAGAATAGACATCCAAGGCAATCGAATCTGCACAAACACACACACGCACACGTGCGCGCGCGCGCGAACACACACGCACACACAAACACACACACACACACACATACACACACACACACACACAAGCCCCACCCCAAAACAATCCCATTCATAAACGCACTTACAACGTGACTCTGCGCAGTCCAATGAAATCTGTGGTGACGTATATGTTAACTTTGACCTCGTTAGGCATAGCGCGCATCATGGCGGAAAAAAGAAATGATTCGGGATACTATCTGCTGATTTTGTTGATTTCTGTTGTCTTCCTGCATTTGTTGATATGTCCTTTTACAAAGGTGGAGGAGAGCTTCAACTTACAGGCGATCCACGACATTATTTACCACAGACTAAATTTAGATAAGGTAAAACAAAAGCAGTGATATGATCCACTACCACTGTCGTTGTAACTAAATCGCTAGCAACCGGCTATCAATAAATCTAATCAATGTTCTAGCCAGTTTTCAGCGATTAATGTCATATTCCCTCGTGTCAGCCCAGAGTGTTCTGTAGCTGGGGGTGCAGCTCATTAGGCTAGTGTTTGATGTTATAAGTCGATGCACTTCTCATCTGGCAAACTAGCTAGATCGTGTGGTTGGAAAGGTTTCTGCTTTAATCCATGTCCGATGGGTTAGCTAACAATGTTTTTCTCTCTGTTACAGTATGATCACCATGAATTCCCCGGTGTGGTCCCACGAACCTTTATTGGACCGTTGTTTATTTCTGGGCTCTGCTCTCCGCTGACATATTTGCTGTCATGGCTGGATGCGTCCAAATTTTACACGCAACTACTGGGTAAAAACTTGTGGTTCATGATCTAGTATAGCTGAATTGCTAACTTGGTAACATAAAATAGCACAACAGGAAGACCAACGAGTGTGGTTGTTATCACTTGATGCATCATTTAGATTAACTATGGCAGTTTTTGACCTGTCCCTCTCCCTTGACTAGTGCGAGGATGTCTGGGGTTGTGCGTCACCTTTGCGCTGTGGAGCATGCAGCGGCAGGTTCGGAAGCAATTCGGATCAACGGTAGCTGCGCTGTTCTGTCTCATCTCTGCTTCGCAGTTCCACTTGATGTTTTACAGCTCAAGGCCTCTTCCAAACGTGTTTGCTCTTCCAATAGGTATGGTAGTGTGACTGCATTCTGTGTCAGATAATTAATGGCGACACTTGTCGGTTAGCACAAGGTAGTCTATAATTCTCCACAGTAACGGGAAACAAACTAAATGTGATTTGGACCGCAGTCAATCTCTGCGCACAGACCATCTTTCGGAAAAAAAGAATTAAATTAAAAAAATGATTCTGCATTTTCAGTCAATTTGCACTTTCTTCCCGTTGCAGTTTTGCTAGCCTTTACATCCTGGATGCAACAAAGGCACGGCTCGTTCATTTTTCTTTCTGCGTTTGCCATCATCGTGTTCCGCTCAGAACTGGCCCTTTTCTTGGGTCTCATGCTGATTATGTCACTGCTGACCAGGAGGCTCGGTGTGTCACAGCTGCTGTACTGTGGTGTTCCAGCCGGGATTGGCTCTTTAGGTGACAGGTTTGCTTTTGTTACTACTGTCCCTTGGTCTGTCATTATTGAGATGCATGCTTTTTGCTGGAGGGGCAAGGATATTGGAGATATTTCATGTTTTGTTTAAAATGTTTTACTTTGTTTTTCAGCTTTCACTGTGTGTGTGGATTCTGTTTTCTGGAAACAACTGCTTTGGCCTGAAGGCCAGGTCCTGTGGTACAACACCATCCTGAACAAAAGCTCCAATTGGGGAATATCCTTTATGTTGCCATGCTCCCAGTGGGACCACATATACTGAAATATGTATGCATTCACTTACATACTGTAAATTGCTTTGGATAAAAGCATCTGCTAAATGGCATGTGTTATGTTATGTTGGCAATGTTGTACTTGCAATATATGTTTGATTTCATCGGTCATACGGCACGTATTCAGCATTGTCGTTGCCGTTGTCAATGGAGAAATTGATTGAATTTGATGCTGTCAAATTAAATTGAAGGTAGAAAGACTTCGACTTAGGACAAATACCACGGCCTTAGCAGGGGTTTAAACCTCAAGTATGTATCACTAGACCACCAACTCTTATCGTGACTGGAACAGCTGTTCCTAATCTTGCATAACCTCACTTACTCAGACATATGGACTATAGAGATCGCATAAAAAGTGCAGGATGCATAGTGCATTTATAACATGTGTAAATGTTTATATGTATACACGTACAATGATTTTCAGAAGATGGACTGTGTGGGAATTGGGGGATTAGGTGGTTTTTTTGGAGGAGGAGGAAATGCGTTGCCCTGTCATTGTTTCTGATGCCCAGACCCGCACGGTGCCCCCTTGACTTCTCCCCCTCAGTAAACCTCCCCCTTCCTGTGGTACTGGTATTCTGCTGTGCCGCGTGCTTTGGGCAGCACGCTGCTGTTTGTCCCGCTGGGCCTGCTGGACAGACGTACGCGGGTTCTGCTGGTCCCCGCTGTGGGATTTGTACTGCTCTACTCCTTCCTGCCCCATAAGGAGCTCCGTTTCATCCTCTACACCTTCCCCGTCTTCAACGCAGTGGCTGCCCGGGGCTGCTCCTTCATGTGAGAATGGCACTGTTTTGTTTTTTGCCTTCAGTTACTGTTTACTGTGTCAAGCGTCCCTCTCTTGCTCTAGTGTATATTTAACATTTCGTCCGTAAACAGAGCTGCGTATTTACTTAAGCTGTTAAGGGGTGGGATTTGAACTTCCAACTTTAATTCTAGCACCGTTTCTTTTTCTTTTTTTCTTCCCCTGCTGGACTACTACAGCCCGTCACACAAATTGAGTGGTCCTAAAGAGATGCAGAAAGGGGACATGGCCTGAGGGTGTCTGTATTTATTTTCATGAAGCAGTATTATTTGTTATGCTGATTTCACACACACTCTGCCTCTTTTTTGTTGTCGCAGCCTGAACAACTACCACAAGTCTTGGATGTATAAGCTGGGCTCCTTTGTGGTGATTGCTCAGCTTGTGCTGAACGCCGCCTGCTCCAGCTTGTCCCTGTATGTCTCTCACCACAATTACCCGGGAGGAAGGGCCATGGAAGAGCTGCACGTGTTGGTGCCAGCCTCGTCCGGTGAGCGAAAGGGAAAGTTCACCATGATGAAATGGGGAAACGGAGAGGCTGAAATGACGTTTGTGGTTTACGCCTGAGAAACAGGCCTGCAAAGATTGTGCCAGATAAAAAAGGAGAAACGGTACACATTGGGGCACAGTGTTGTACAGTACATCGTGTAGTTTGACATACATTTTAACTTTTTCCCCCCTCCCCCACACGCCCACCACAAGACGTCTCGGTTCATATCGACGTGTCTGCTGCACAGACTGGCGTTTCACGCTTCTTAGAGCTGAACGGGAACTGGAGGTGAGTCTGCTTTGGTGGAGTTTTGTTTCACTTTGTTTTCCTGTTTGTAGGGATGCTATGAAACTCAAAAGTTAATCTGTGTTCGTCTGCTAGATACGACAAGACGGAAGACCTGCTGCCTGAACACCTGACAATGAGGAGCTACTCCCACATTCTGATGGAGTCTAATCTTACCAAGGTGGCCCTGCTGAAAGGCTCCTATCGACCTTTGGCCTTCATTCAGGGGTTCAGCAAACTGGAGATCATGCCGCTCCACTTCCCACCACTCAGTGTCAGACTGATGGACAAACTGGTGCTGCTCGAGTCTCTGATCCCAAGTGAACAGGACTAAAAGCAGGATTTAAAAAGTATGTATGTATAGCTGCAGATTGAAGTTACATTAACCAAAATTCAAGCTATGTTCTTTCATATTCCATTTTTATGAATTTGGGATCATAGGCAGGTTGAAAGGCAGGTTGAATTTCTGACAGCTTGAATTTCACTGGTCTACAAAAAAAATGTTTTTCTTTCTTGCATGGACTTTGGAAACTGGTTTGGCTCATTTTGGGCTGCTGAATCCAAATCTGAGCTCAGATTTGCTCGATCACATTTTTGTGCTATCTATGCTCCATATTCATGGATTTTACAAAAGTTGACCATCCAGTCTGGCAATTTTGGTGGGGATAAAACGGCAAAAGCTTGATTATTCTCACCAAAACTACTTCATTTAGGGCCTTAATGAATTGCTGTTTTCTCAAAAATAAAGATTTTTCATAGTTCAAAAACCTGATGTGATAGGCAAAAACTAATGCCAGATTTGGATTCACCCAAAAGTTAGCTAGAATCCGTTGAAAAACCCCATGCAAGAATAATCGTGTTGACCGGTGAATGGTTTATCTCCATTTGGTATTTAATCTAGGGATACTGTAGCAAAGAAGTTGACAATCCAGAAAACACCTTTAAGAGGATTTTTTAAAATTAAGTAATTAGGATTAGTAGGTGGTCACATACATTTTTAGTAAAACATTTAAAAAAAAATCTAGTCTAGAACTCAGTACTGTTCCCTGGCAATCCATACTTTTTCTGGTTTTGCTTCTGCTCTGGTCTTCATTTTAATCCTTGGAGTGTTTGACAGGCTGCAATCTTGAAATATTTTGGGATGCAGTCAGTACGTGAAACGGCTTCATTAAGACTTTTGAAGCTTAAATGGTGCCGATTTGTACGCCTTGGTTACAATACGCTCCCAGTATGGCAGATAACATTCTTGTCTTCAGTGGGCAGAGCTAATTGATACCAGGTCATAAATATAAATAAACAAGAGCCACCTAATCGTTAATCATAATAAAGACAACCTAATTACCATATACCTACAATTGCATTTTAAATGTAATATAATAATACATTTTGGCTATATAATAACATGGCTAATGAAGTAGTGAAAAATAATTAGGTTGAATGTCCTCTATTAATACTAAACATGTTGTAGCCCAGTGAGTACATTTGTAAATAATTTCCTCCCCCTTCTGGAATTTCACTTGAATAGTATTCATCTAAAACTGATGGTTTTAACCGTTCTTGAGCAGCAAATCTTTTGTGGTATTGCGGCTGTTGAGTGCCTCACTGCTGGATGAGAGACACCGCAGGACCATGGTTAAAAATATTGTATAATACATGCCAGGTATTGTCATTAGCAGACTGATGGCGGTAGTTGTGTAGTGTATATCCTTTTGTTTTTCACAATGGTTTTAATTTATAGACCAAAGACATTTACAATAAATTACAGAATTGTGATTTTCTGTCATGATTTTTGTCTTGTGAGTTTCACAAGTGAACATACAAAAAAGCTGAATGCCTATATTGCTATTTTTTTTTGCCATTCCTGTTTTTAATGCTTAATTTTATTTGCTTGCTTCACTACCCCATAATTAGTTTTATATTGACAATATTTGCACTGTTGTAGAAGTTGTATCAGTTTCCTTTTTCATGTAAACACTGTTGCGAACACTGTTGTGCTCAGTTATAAACCAGAGATCTACAAACATTTCTCTTAACAGCAGAATGCACAGAGAAGAGACTGCCTTGTTTTTCATATTCAAAACCAAACATGTAAATGGCCCAGTACAACACTCTGGCCACAATTTCCAGCCTGTTGAAAGTTGAAATCTCCTTTACCCAGAACAAGAGTCCGGGCCCATTTTCTTAAAGCACCTTGGACTAGGAATGCTGAGCTAGGATCAGATTACTCCTGTCAATGTCACAGCCTTCCTTATCTGTTGTGAGCCAAATCTGTTTCTGGATTTCATTCAACTTCTGTTTCCACCATTTACCCTGGCTCAGTTAGCTACTTGGCTATATACCGATGCCAATTCACTTGTAGATTTGACCAGTGGTTCACAAACTTGTTCCTGGGGACTACGGAGTAGGCCGAGCCCTCACTGACCATAGGGGGCCAATTATGGCCGATATATTTTTCCTGCCATCACGCCCTCTGATATGTTCTCTGATGGTTGAGGTGTGTATATGTGTATGTATATATGTGTATGTATATACATGTAAGTGGCGGCACGGTGGTGCAGTGGATAGCACTGTTGCCTCACAGCAAGAAGGTCTCGGGTTCGAATCCAGGCCGGGGGCCTTTCTGTGTGGAGTTTGCATGTTCTCCCCGTGTCCGTGTGGGTTTCCTCCGGGTACTCCGGTGTCCTCCCACAGTCCAAAGACATGCACGTTAGCCTAATTGGAGAGTCTAAATGGTGTGTGTGCCCTGCGATGGATTGGCGACCTGTCCAGGGTTTATTCCTGCCTCTCGCCCCTCTGCATGCTGGGATAGGCTCCAGCCCCCCCGCGACCCTGACCAGGAATAAGCAGCTTAGACAATGATAGACAGTATATACATGTATAAATTCACAATTTTTGAGACACACAGAGCTGACAAAGATTCTTTTCTGGACAAAATTGTGACGTTCAGTCATTGGCTGATCGATTGATTACATGACGAATGGCCACTAATTACTCATTTGTCCAAGAGAAGACATCAGTACACCTCAGACGCCATTTAAGTGAATTATTTGGTGAGCTCAAATTTCACACAAGCAATCAAATGGTAACATGGTATTTTCATGGTATATTAGGGTAAAAAATTAATCTGCCTCCCTGCTTGCCTAAATATCCAAGCATTGGTCTTAAATCGTTTGACCTCTACTGGGTACCCACCATGCATGCTGGTACTTGTTAAAGCCAGTCTGTTGATCGATTAAGGTTGTTGGAAACACACGTTTAAATTCTACCATATTTTTTCCTGAAACTTTATCCTTACAATTTGCTTGGTCATTTAAATGTTTTTCAACATATGGCTTTGTTTCAGTGACCAGGTGTCCACTCTTTTAGCAATTAGAACCCCACTAATTTCACCTGTCAATATATAATTGGATACATTTTAAATTCAAACTATTTCTAAATAATTAATTTGTCATATTAATTGAATTGAATTGAACATTGGATTTTATATAGCGCTTTTCAAGGAACCCAAAGCGCTTTACAACGATAGGAGCAACTCACCTCAACCACCACCTAATGTGCAGCACCCACCTGGGTGAACGCGACGGCAGCCATAGTGCGCCAGTACAAACTCACCACTCTTTTCGAGAAGTGCCATGGGATCTTTTATGACCACGGTTTTTACCGTCCCATCCGAACGACGGACATGTAGTCCCGTGGGATCGAACCCACAACCATGGCATTGCCAGTGCCATGCTCTACCAACTGAGCTACAGAACTACACATTAATTACAGAATTAATGCACATTACATAAAATTAAAGGGTTCGTTAGTCGGACTGATTCAAAGTCCTGTGATGTGAACCTGGAACACTTATTCTTCATGGCATGCCTATTTTTGAAAGCAGGCCTCAAGTGGGTAAATCATCCTTAAATAGACATTAAAAGTGTCTTAAATGTAAAAAATTCAGGTTGCCATTATGGTTGGAACAAAAAAACCAAAAAACAGCATACACAGTGGGTACTGTACTGCCAACTAGTGGACATAGAGTAATTGTATTATACAATGGGGTCATTTCAATAAAACAATGTACATGGCTCATTTTAATCCCTCTTCAACTGTCACCTGCATCTCTGTAAAACACTGCAAAGCACTTTTCCAAGTGAAGGCACAACACCGAAGGAGTCCGTAAAAATACTTTGAGTAGCCCCCCATTTTGGTTCAGATAAAAGGCCAGATTCAGTGCCTCCCAAGAACACAATGTCCTGAGACCAACCAAACAACACTGTATTCACAAAGTGTTGGTTGTGACTGCTTAACAATGCTTGAAGTATGTTGTCTGTTGAAGACAGCATGTTCTGTAGGGACACAAGAACAGCCTTTAGATGTCATTCATGAGCTTATCAATAAATGTAGCAGTGAGTCAGCTCCTAGATTTAACATTTCATCCAAAAGATGGCACCTCCTACAGCATAGTGGCCCCATCATTGCACTGGTAAGTTGCTTTTCACTTGGCCCAGAATGCCGCCCCCCTACTTGCCCATCAACACATCTGGGAGCACCCCAGTGTTTCCAGGTTCTCCCATCCTTGTGTTAATCTGGCACAGTCCCAGTTGGCTACCACATGACAGGATTAGCCTAGGAGGAAGCGTGGCCTCTTTGGAGCGTGTCCCTTTCCCCACCACACAGGACAAACAGGTTATGGTCCCTAGGCTTTGGTGAAAAGCACCACTTGTGAAACTGCAGTCGAAACACTTCTTGTTAAACAGGACTAAAGCGCCACACATCAGTTGCCAACACTTCACTTGAACACATTTGATCCTCTGGAGCACCTATAAGTCGCGTATCCTGATACAATCGCTTCTGAAGCACACGTATAGTTCTGAATCACACGCAGCTTCCCCTGTTAATCCTACATCTTTTCATTTTTTAACTGTTGTATAATTGCCTATAATAGTCCTTCAATTGACAATGAAAGCTTAGTCTGCATATACACATTGAAATTCAAATGTATGGCAAGAATTTCATGGGTTTTATTCTAACATGTATCAGAAATGGCAGGTTGCGTGCAAGCAGGCAAGGACAAGTGCTTCTAAAAACAAACTACTACTACTTGTACTACTATTGTATTGCCAATGAGCAATATCAAATTAGAGAGGTTAAACCACAGTTCAGGAGCAAAATGGTCACTTAAAAACGCCTCAACACCCCTGTCATGACATTTTGACTGACTTGGGTTCAGATTCAGGATAGATAGTGCTGAGGCAACTGAGAAGCTACGCACTGGGCCTCTTACCAAACCGCATTTTTGTCAGTTCCTTAAACACAGGAAGGGGGATAAAATACACCACAGGCATCCACACAGGAAGCAGGGTTGACACACACACAAAACCAATTACACAGGTGGGGCAGAAAACCAAAATACAAGTTAACTTTTTTTCATTTTTTATTATTTACAATTTACCACAAAATTAACATAGTTCCAGTATGAATGCTTACACAATTATCAAATTCTGTGAAGAAATTTGTATTTATAAATGTACAGTACATTGCATTAACTCAACAGTGACCCATAATTTATTCCCTCAGAAGTAGACTTTAATTGTGCTTAAGAAGTATATTTCAAACAGATTGCTTAAACTGTAAATAAAGCAATAGATTACATTTTCTTTTTAGAAATATTTCAGTAATTTTAAAAGAAAACTAGTTCTAACTGACAGTACCATGAGCCACAAAATCACAATGAAAGAATAAAGTCATAATTTGTATTTTTTTTTTTAAACATCTTTCAGTCACAGCATTTGTTTTTGGGCCATGTACTCATTTATAAAAACAGTCAGTGTCTAGGTTCTATGATACATACAGTGCCATCCAGAATTATTGGCATCCTTGGTAAAGATGAGCAAAAAAGGCTACGAAATTTTGTATTTGTTGTTCATCAGCTTGATCTTACAAAGAGATTTCTCATGAGAAATCTAAACTTTAACTGAAGTTTAAATTTAAACAAAAAAACCTTATCAAAACAAACATTTTTCTCCAAAGCACGCGTCACAATTATTGGCACCCTTAGAAGTTCTTCTGAACAAAATCTAAATTAAGTATATTCCCACTCTTAAGTAGTCATCAAGGTGCATATATGAGGTGACACACAGGACAAACTCTTAGTCATCCATCAACATGGGGAAGATCAGAGAATACACAAATGAAATGAGACAAGGTTTTTGACCTTCATAAATCAGGCAATGCCTGTAAAAAATAGCTACAAGCCTGAAAATACCTGTCTCCACTGTTAGGGCAATAATTACAAAGTTTAAAACAACTGGAGCTGTTGAAAGAGGATGCAAGTGTATTTTGCCCCCACGCAGTGAGGAGGATGGTTCGAGAGGCAAACATTTGAGCTGGTTCACTAAGAAAACATGTGGGGTGAGTTAAAGAGAGTCCACAAGCGGGGACCAAGGATCTGGAGAGATTCTGTATGGAGGAATGGTCTCTTTTCTTTGAATAATTTTATTTCAATTAAAACTTAGATTTATCTCATTTTGAATGCAAGATCAAGCTGATGAACAACAAAGACATTTTTTCATAGGCTTTTTTGCTCATTTTCACCAAGGGTGCCAATAATTCTGGAAGGCACTGTAATTTAATGTACTTATAATTTAAAGACTACAACTTGATGAACATCAGTTAAGTATTTACATCACTTTGACCTGAAGTAGTTTGCATAAGGCACACAAGGAGAAAGATGACAAAAAAAATACAGCAACAAGTATTAACCCCACATACAGCTAGTTACACACTCCCTCCCCTAACAAACTCTACCCAGGGTTGCAGGCTTATTTCAGCAGTCAAGTGTTCCAACAGTAGTACAAACAGAACATGATTACATTTTCACCAAATGCTCCACTTATTCAACTCAAATTGGTCCAAACCTTCCATGAGAGATGCCTTAAGTCAATCAGTTTCAAATGTTTGATTAGGTTGGAGGGACAGTGATTCAGAATTCATGTGGGTACCTCAAAGATTATTCCGATTCAGACCATTGGAGGCAAATTAAGGTCTCTGAAATAGCTTGAATTAAATTTAGTACTGAAAAAATATCAAGGGGAGGTTGACTTTTAAAAAGATGAGGTCCTCCAAGTTTTCCAGCAGTGGCCTAGGCTGACCTTGGGCACAGTTCATGCTCGCTGTGCTGAACAGCGTTTCTGCCGGGACAACACTTGGGGGGCAGCCCACATACCTAACGGCCACTTTGGCCAGGTCTGGCCACAGAAACTTCTTCAGGTTCCAATAATCCAGTGGATCACAGCTTTGATCGAGTATCTCTTCCTCAAGATACTCCAGCACTGCCAGCTCTGACGATCTGGGTCGCTCCTCTTGTTTGATCTTGTTCCTGACATCATCCATGAGGGCCCAGAGGTTGTCCTTGTTACTGACAGTGCTGCTGGAGGGAGTGGGGACCTCGCTACATCCATTGGGGAGCGAAGACTTTGTTTCAGCTGAGGTAGATGAGGACACCTCCAGTTCTTGTATGAGGTCTTGTTTGCACTGCTCTGCCTCTTCCTCTGTGAACAGGGAGGTCTTGTACCGAGGGTCCAACATCGTTGCCCACGTGTACCGTGGGTTATGAAGTGTTGAGGACATTTGGCTGACTATGGCTTCTTTCAGGGACTTGAGCATGTTGTCGATGCCCATAGTCTCGTCAAAGAGCATGTCAATTTTTCGATTGAGAATGTGAATGAGTGGTATGACTTGGCCAAGCGTGGCGGTCCGATTGCTCATCTCCCTGCATGCCACCTCAAAAGGCTTTAAAGCGTTACACACTGACTGCATCACTTCCCACTGGTCACAGCTGATCAGTTCCCTGAAATTGCACTCTATGGACATCTCATCAATGGCTTTCTTTTGTTCCACTAAACGTTGGAGCATGTAAAAGGAAGTTTTCCACTTGGAGGGGATGTCCTGGACCAGCTGGTTTTCAGGTAAGTGGTATACCTTTTGCAGTTCTGCCAGCTTCTCCTTCGCTTTTGCAGAGCGATGAACACGCTCGCAGATCTTTCTGGCGATGCTCAGAAGGTTTTGAACCATCCGTTGGCTCTTTATGGCTTCGCTTACGATAAGGTCAATGGTGTGTCCGAAACACTGCACAGCAGCATGATCATTGTCCTCCACAGTGTTACCGATGCTCTGATTATCAGTTATGGTGAATCCAATTTTCAGCCCTGAAGAACTGATCCAGACATCCCAGAGGTACTCGAGCTGCTTCTGAACATTCAGTGCATTGTAGTCGCAGTCGATTGGAGAGATGCTGAGGAGGGCGGAGCAGTGGAAATCCTGGCCCTGAGGCCGTACGCAGGACTCGTATGTTACCCAATGGGCCGTCAGGGTCAGGTACTCGCGAGTCTGGCTGCTGACCCAGATGCTCGCCGTGAAATGGACGACGCCACCTTCGGCTTCTTTCAGATGTGTGACAACAACCTCCTTCACCCTCTTGTACATCTCTGGTATGGCAGTGCTCGTGAAGTAGGAAGACGAGGGGAGCGAGTATTGTGGTTGCAGGTATTCCAGTAATCGGTTGAGGCCAACATTCTCCACCAGGGCAGAAGGCTGGAGGTCCAGTGCAAGCATTTCTGCAATGAGTTTGGTGATTTTTTTGGCAACTGGGTGGTACTCATCAAATCTTTCAGTGTTTTCTTCATATGAAGTAGTATCCATGAGCTCTTGTTTTACTTGAATATCAGCAGAGGAAACAACACCTGAGACGCTGCTGTTATTTTCAAGAATATGTCCATGAAAGCTCTGCATGTGCCTGAATAAGCAACTGGTGCCAAGATTTGTGGTCTTTTTGCCCCTGCTTATTGTGCGACTACAGTGCAAGCAAACTACCTTTGTTCGATCTGTGGTACAAATAGAAAAATGATTCCATAACTTTGAGGTCTTTTTGCTAAAAACGGGCAGGGTGTGTGGTTTTTTCTCACTGGCAGGCCTGTCAGCTAAATTAGCCGACAGAGATTCTGCAGCAGCGAGGGTGGCATAGGGTGATTGAGGCGAGCTGGTTTTGTCACATGTGCTTTTTTGACTCTTAAGGACATCTGGATGTCGTCTCATGAGATGTCTCATCAGACAACTGGTTCCAAAGTCTCCTCGTTTGCCTCGGCTGATAACACAAGTGCAGTACCGGCACAATGCTTTGAGCTGGTCAACTGGGGAGACAATGAAATGGTGCCAAACTTCTGACTTCACCCGCTTCATTATTTTCTTGTTTTGCTGGAAAACTGAACTCAGACCGAGAATAAGGCTGGAGCCTTCAGCGAGGTCATCTGGTGAGGAGATCAGAGACAGATCTTTTTCACCTTTTGGTCCCAGTGACGTATCAAGTGAGAACTCTTGTCCTGACTGATATGGTCCTTCATTTGAGTCCTCTCTCACATCCATGTTCTCACTGAAAGTCTGGGGCACCTCGTCAGATGTTGTTTCAGGAGACGGCAAAGCAGAGAGGGGTTCCTTTTTTAACTCACCCACCTCCTGAAGCTGGATGTGTGACAGAAGAGTAGGGGGATTAGTATAAGGTGGTGGGATGTTGGAGCCCTGTCCATTTTCTTCAATGACAATGTCTCGGTGGGCCCGCCACATGTGACGAATTAAACAACTTGTACCCAGATCTTTCCCATTCTTCCCCCGGCTGAATTCATTCATGCAGTGAATGCACACGGCCTTTGAGCTGTCTGCTGGGGAAAGATAAAAGTGTTTCCACACTGCCGATCTCCTCCGAGAGTTTGCATTTTTGGGAGTTGCTAGGGTATGCTCAGACACTCCGTCCACAGCATCTTCATTATTGTTGTTGCTGGAATGTGGCGAGGAATCCATACAGTTGTCAATTTCAGCACACTTCTCTAATTTTGGTGTAACTGGAAACACTTCTTTGGATGCAACCTCTGTGCCGTCCGAAGAGGAGGCAGATGTTGAAGTGTTATTTTGGAAAGTGGGTGTTGCGTTAGCTGCCAATTCACTGCTATTTGGTGAGTTAATGGGAGGTATTAACGATGAAGCAACAGAACTTGCCGAAGTTCTCGACGGAACCTCACTGTCTTGGAAGAGCACAGTGGGGTGAGCCCTTCGCACATGTCTCATCAGACAACTGGTACTGAGATCTTTCTCATTCTTACCCCGACTGAATTCTTTAATACAGTACATGCAGATTGCTTTGGTACTATCTCGCGGAGAGATGAAAAAATGGTTCCAAGCGGGAGACTTCTTCCGAGCATTAACAGGACTTCTTATTGATGACAACAAACTCTGTGTCACAGCGTCCATCGCCACATCATAAAGAGTACTAGTGTAACCACTGAGTAAATTACCATAATCATCATTATACCTGGTTGCAAAGGGACCTATGGAGTTGTCAAAGGTTACACTTTCATCTTCTTGGATACCCTCATCCATAGTATTTGGCTCCTCTTTGATATGTGCAATTTTTGCAGCTTCCAGTGGTTTGTTGTTCTTTTTTACTTCCAATGAAAGGCTCTCGTTTGAAACCTCTGGAGAAGACTCAGAATCCAGCTGGTCACATGTCTCCTCGATAGAGGACCGTTTGCCTGATGTTGGAGGATCTGATGGTAGAGTGTCATCCTGCAAAGACGCATCTTCTGACATTTCAGGGGAAGGGGACACTGGAGAGGAGTCTTCAGCCAGCGTCTCTGAGGTACAGGTTACAGGTTTTATTTCCATGGTCTCATGGGGGGTAAAGCTGTACGATTTAAACACATAACCATCTTGCCCCTCAATTTTCAGACATGTTCCTTTAGCTTCTCGTTTTTTGTCATTCGCTACGCAGTCATTGTGTTCTGGGCCCCCATCATCACTATTGTGAGACAGGTCTTCCTCACCATCCATTTTAGCAGACTAAAATTCTGCCTGTGGAAGAAATTATGTCCTTTGTTTAAAACCAGCCAGTCAAATAACCAAGAGGCATGAGTGGGGGGAGTGAGGGGTCCTTGCTTTGTGCCTTAATGTTTCCTCCTCCCCACAAGTGTTTGGTTATTCAGTGTGTTAGTGTCCAGGTCCAGAAAGGCTTGCTCAACTATTCCACTTTTCACACAAATGTGGCAAGAATCCCTGAGAGGTCCAGTTCTTGTCATAAATCTGGAGAGGGGTGAGAGGGAGAAAGAGAGTCGTCAGTTTCCCAGTTTCATAAATTTGTCATGCATAATCTGTGATTTATTCATTTAAAAAATGCTTTATAAAGCCACATAATCCAAAATTGGGGCACTTTCAATTAACCAAGTTCATTATATTCAATGACACAACTGACTTTAAAAAAGATATTAGTATTCAAAATTACCCTTGTATAAATCAAAATGTGTGCACTTATAGCCATAGTTAGGCCTATATACTACATTGTATACATACTATGCATTTACTTTTTTTTGACTGATGTACAGATTACCACTATCAAGTAAATCACAAATGTATGGCTTCAAATGAAACATTTTACATCTTGCCAGTGGAGACAGCACATATATGGGTTTATGTGCTACTTTTTTTTGCAAATGAGTGCCTTTATATTGATATGCATTGTATCACAATAGGTGTCACCAGAGAAACAGGCTGGCTCGCGCAACCTTAATACTAAATATAAATGACAATTTTTTTTGGCAGAAGGGTTCTTCACTGTGTTCTATTCAGTATGCTGATTCAACACAAGTGAACAATATACTTAAGACAAATTAGCTCAATTTCACAAGCACAAATTCACTCTTATATGGTAAATTAGTGGTTTGTCTGCTTAACACAGTGTTGAGCTGAATTTTACATCTTGCACCCTTTGCATCCCGTTTGTAAAATTGCACTTAAGAGAATTTGAGGTTGTCTAAATAACAATATGGCAATATTGTGTGTGTGGTACGGTATATATTACAATACTAGGTGTCTTGAAATATAACTAATATTCTAGCATGATTCATACATAATGATAATCACTAACAAGTAGTGGTGAAAAATAACATTTGTGTTAAAGTGAAGGTCAAGTATACATATTCAATTACAGTCATATTCCTAATTATGCCTTTTTGGTAATTTTTCAAGCAACTTTATCCTGAAATGTGTTTGATATTGTATATTGTTGCAATGATTGTGAAACAATGTTGCCCTGTTTAAGGGCGTCTGCCAACTGTTTATTAAATTTTAATAAGGCTTCATTATAGATCTGGCTTTAAATGGGTGGTGGAATAAGTGCCAGATGTAGATCTAAATCACCCTTGAAATAAGTGTTCCTGATTAGTGGTAACCAGCCGCACAAAACTAATAAATATTCAACAATTTAAAGAGACCTGTGCTGTGGTCTCAAACACTTAATGCATGCTGTGAGCCTGCCGTTTCAATGTAAGAAACAATCCCTCTCTTGTGCAGAAAATCTATTGTTACAACAAAGCACTCAATAACAGGGTCTTAACCTTAGGTTTTCAACATGAAGGTAGTTCCAAATAATTGTCGATGGGTCTGTGTGTATATCTTAGGTTCACTTGCGCTGACATTGGGTTACATTATTTGAAGACTTAATTCTACTGAAATACTGCACTATAAACGGGTCGGACGGATGAAACCACAAACGGACACTTGTGTTTTGCACTTGCTTATTCGCTATCTATAGTATCTAGCTTCCCCTTCAAAAGATTACTAGCTAGCCTGAAAGAAAATGCGAGTCCACTGTCGCGAGAAGTAGCAAAGTTTTTATACACCACCCTTAACGTATGTGAATGAAAATAAATTATCAATATGCTTGTTGTAATATGTAATAACACTGCACATCGTCAGCCAACTTAGCTAGTGGGAAAACATGTAAGCTAGCTAATGATTTATCTAGAGAGCCGTTTTAATATCCGAACATAGCTAGCAACCAATCTAGTTCTGAAATAATACCACATTATAACGTTACTTAAACATTTCAGGTGATCCCCAAAAACGGAGCCAACTACCACAGTTTACATTAACAAACCACGTAGGCTACCAGAACGTTAACTATCAAGCTCACTTTTCCGGGTTTATGCATTTGGTCCAGTGTCCAATTTCTCTAGAAACTAAACACACTAACGTTAAAATATTGTGTTCGCCTCTCCCTGTGTATAGCCAGAATAATGAACGTAATATTCAACAAACGTTTTTTTGTTTGTTTGTTTTTTAAACAAAGGCTTTTTCATGAGAAAAATATATACCATGGTTAAAGATGTACGTTAAGTTTGGTCATACCAAATTTGCTAATCGCACTGACATGCTCTCCAAATTCATAGCTATCAAGCAGCTACATTGTTAGCCAACTAGGTATACTAACATTAGCAAGCTAGCTAATTAACAAATCAGTGGCTAACAATGGAGGCCTATGCTAGCTAGCTAGCTACGTAGCCCCGTCACATGTCAATACAATACAGACAAAAACAAACAGACTGGATCAGCGTCCAGCTTAGCCACCTTGCTGTCAGAGATCCAACAAGAGAGAAATCTAAAGTACAGCCAACTTCTCAATGGTATTTCCATCTTAGAAACGAGGAGAAGGGGTAGGGGTTAAAGACTAGCCTCGTCGTGAAGTCTATGCCACGGTAGCCAGCTAGGCCACACAGGAACTCGACCTGGTGAGGCAGAACCAGATCCTGGCAGTAGAACAGTGGAAGAACCAGCCAGAGAACCGGATCGGCCCAACAACCCCCACATATTTTATGGACAAGTCAACCCTCCGAAAGCTATTTCACAAATACAGTGTACATACCTGAAAGCCCTGAGGTCAACTTCAGTTAGTTTCGGTAACTAAACAGTTAAATTAAAAATATATATTTAATTGATCTGAAGAGGCAATTAGTTCGTTGCTTTGTCTCCTCTACAGTTCGCTAGCATTCAGCAGCAGGAGCTCCACACAGCGTAGGACGGAAGGAACGTGCTTTCATGATGTCATAGGGTTTAAGGGTTTCCAAAATGGCGACGTAGTAATAAAAAGGAAAACAAAACACTCTTCTTGCTTGTTAGTTACATTTCCTGTAAGCAGTACCTTATCGCGTTAGGATATCCCAAGATCGTGGTTATAACACATAAACAACCGATCCCCTTTCCAACGGTCTTTGATATAATCCATGAAATGAATTAATTTAACAAGACAAATAAATACAGGACAGCATGCTTTGTTTTTCTTCTAATCGCTACACTTTAAATTAAACCTTACACGGGGTTTCTTGACCTGGAGATACTCTCAGGGGCAAGGAGGCGCCATAGTGGGTGGGGCAAAACAAGGAACGATTTGGTATGTAAATATAGCGCGGTTCTGGTTGTCATGTGGATGCACACGCTGTTTACAGTACGTTACTCACAATAACAATAACAATAACACCTATCTAAAATGTCTATATCTAAAATCATTGGTCAATTTAAAAAAGACCCAAATCAGATATGTCGATGTTACAAATTGTCACTGTGTACATAGTTAATGCTTGCCACAAGGGAGGACAATTTAACATGAACACAAATTAACAAACGAAGTGACTGAGTGAACAAATATGAGTTTAACTAACATTACTCACGTAAGTCTTCACTAAATACAATTATATTTGCTAAATTAAATTAACTGTTTTATAACAAGTTAACTAGCTAAATAGTTTACAATATACTGAACGACCTTAGGTCATTTCAATTATTTTGGTTCATGTGATAACATTTGTGGTTCGCAACACAAGCTTAACTTGCACACTTCAATCAATTCACAGCCACAGTGCCTTTAATATACTTTATTGGTTTATTATCTTACGCATCTTGTAGCGACACCGGAGTGGTATAACAATCCTGATCAACATATCGCACAATATTCAATCATTATGTACCACCCATCGATAGAATAAACCGACGACGAGCTCTGAATGAAACACATTTATCCGCTGTACCCCATCTGGCTGGCTGGCTAGGGCCACCAGCAATACAAAGAGAGCGCTGCATCAATCCGTAAAAGGTTCGTTGAATATTAGGGAATTTCCTGACCTCCTCCCCCTACGCAATCACGCTGTAGATGTGGGTGGGGCCTCAAGTGTAACCGCATTGTTGTTGGGGGAGAGAGCAGAGCCTGGAGCAGCTGCCGTTCGTTATTAGAAAGCGGACACTTCAATTCACGAATGTTTTTATACAAATACTTATATGCCGCGAATAGAACTGTGGTCAGAATTCAGACTGTTGTTGTGGATACCGCGCTTTTTACTTCAGATTTTCAGTTGAAAGCTCGAGCGGCGTCCGTTGGATGAAAAGATTGTGCGGAATCTGTCCGGCGCTCTGCAGGCCATATCGCCATTGCTTTTCACCAGCGCTGCTGTCTTCGGCAAAAGCTTGCAATCTCCGAGGTATGAGCTTCATATTTTGATCCGTGCACACAGATATGCTCGTCAGTGTTGTGTACATGCTACCGATCAATGCATGTTGACATTTGAGTGGAAAAATATAACTTTTTGTCGCCGTCACCACGGTTTCTTGTTTTGTTGGACGCCATATTTGCCGTCCCTACATAGCTAGCCGGACGCTAGTTCGTGAGTGCTATCTAGCGAGCTGTAGTATCGTGGACTGTCCCAGTAACATTGCATCAGGCCGCCTGGTGATGATCGCTGTTTACTCGATTGAGCAGTAATGTTACTCGGTGCTCACATATCACGCAGTATATGGTTCGTTTTTAGATGGTCAGTAATACGGATGACTGTAATGGGGTGATCGACAAAATACGAATGGACCGTGGCTTGCTATCTTGCTAACTAGATAGCTTAGCAGTAAAGCTAGGGTTTCCTAGGTTGGTAGCTAGGGTTAGCTAGACATTTTTGCCATATCCCATTGATCTAAGCTGGCTAAGGACAGTGTTGTGTAGACGGGCAATTTCTCGGTGACCATAGAGCGCTCTTGCTGGAAGTCTTGTTGTTTTTAGCGAGATAACATGGAAGCCTCACATTATTGACTTTGGCTAGTTATCTAGCTAGCTCGATTACAAAGAAGGGGATACTATTGTCTAGCTAATGGCTAACAATACTATATAGGTTGCCAACGTTAGGAAAGTGATACGTGGTTATCTCTGGAATTTTAAGTCATCGCTCCATAACCTTAACGTTACAACATTCACGGGTAAAGTTAGTTGTGCTTTCTAGCGAGCTAGACGGCAGCTAGCTAATGTTATGTTATCTACGCTAATCTTGCTAACGTTACCTAAATGAAAACAAAGCTAACTGTTATCTTGTCAACTAGTATGTTATACCATATCACATACGCCTTTATCCTTGCTCTAAGTTAATTTATACCTTTTATATCAATTGACAGCTAGCTAAGGTTAACCGATCTTAAGCAACAATACCAACAGTTAATTTAGCCGCACGTGTAGTTTTGGCTTAGATTGAGGACTTCCGTACAACCTCCCCGCTTTTTTCGTTAGATTTAAAGTTAGTTCATTTTTAAAACTATGGCTGATGTTGATTTTGACTATTCTTTTATGGCCCTATTAATTTGCTGACATTTCTTAAGGTAACATTGTAGTTAATAATTATGCGTATGTTGTCATTGGAAACCCGGTTATAAACATTACACCAGTTAACGTTCGCTAACTATTTAAATGATTCGCTAATTTAACTTGCATCAACTTTATTGTACTGATCACAACAATTATTTACAGTTTTGCACATGAGAGAAGATGGTCTTGACAAGTGCTCATCCTTCAGCCATGTACATTCTCCTGTATATCTATGTTAAATTGACTTAAAGAAGCATGCAGGGGGCCTCACACTCAACGTTTAGATTCCGTGGTGCAGAATTTGTTGTCCTGAAGAATTGGATACATGGTTTTAATACAACCGAAATACTGGCTCTACATTTTCAGCCCAAACTTAACCCGTGAACATTAGTGTTTATTAATTTGACAGAGCTTTTAGTCCAGGGTGATTTCCAAGGTCATCATGGCAAGATACATTGCATGCATATCTGAGAAGAAGAACATAGTACAGGACAGCCAGTAACATGGCAAATAAATATCAAGCTGAAACCAATGCCAAAATATAAGCGCATACTTGTTTTAATTGTTCAGCTTACATGCAGTGCCTTACCACAAGTGTGCATATCACAGTATTGTATATGTCTCAGTGATACTTCTAGAGTAGCTCTCAGTCCTTCATTAGCTAGCTGCGTTATCTACAACCCGGGCTGTCCTTGAGTGCTGCATAACACACAACATCAACTCACAGTTACACATTTTGTAATGGAAATGCTCATCCATTTGTGTAAAAATAGGACAAATAAACTTAAATTGCAGAACTCCGGTAGCTGAAAAAAGGAGAAATGTCAAGCCTAAAAAGGGAACCAGCTCATATGGAGTCATAGTCTAAGAGCTAAACTTTTTGTTCAGTCTGATTTTCACCACTTCCTTGATGCAGCTGGTAGCAAACAATAGTTTTCTATTGGGCTGTGGAGCTGATGTGGGAATAGGGTTCCTTTCCTCAATGCTTTAAATTGTGTCATGTGAGTTTGAAAGTTAATTATTTGCCAGTATAATAAGACCAAATGCATAAATGTATTTTTTGTTTTGATTATATCCTAATCGATATACTAATTAACTATGCTGGGTTAGCTAAATTAAATAGCCAAACAGGAAAATGAAGTGAAGCTTTAAATTGAATGGATCTCTTTTTAAAATTTCAATGTCAAGATTTGATATGTTATGTACTTTCTGTATCAAACTCAGACGTGGTTATAATTAAGTGTACACGTGTATTCCCCCAGATTTTTCTAGGTTGTCAAAATGAAGAAAAAAGCTCGGAATCACAAAACACCGCCACGGCAGCGACCAGCCTCTCCCATCCAGCCCTCGCCGAATCGGGAGACGCTGACATACGCCCAGGCACAGCGCATGGTGGAGCTGGAGGTTGATGGCCGGGTGCACAGGATTAGCATTTACGATAAGCTGGAGATCATCTCGGACGATGACCCTACCGCCCAGGAGATCTTGGAATGCAACAGCAATAAGGAGAACAATGAAAAGCCGCCGCAGGTCTTGGTCCGGTCTGTGAGGCTGAAAAACAGCCAGCAGAAGAAGAACGCTGCTCTGACCAATACGCAGGGCACGCAGGTGCCAGGTAACATGCTCCCGGAGCCCAAAATCCGCACAGTTGAGTACAACCTGCCAGCAGTGCCCCGTAGGCCCTCTGCCTACTTCACTTATGTGGAGAAGACCCCCGAGGAGCTGGATGAGGAGGTGGAGTACGACATGGATGAGGAGGACTACGCCTGGCTGGATCTGGTCAATGAGAAGAGGAGGAGTGAAGGGTTCAGCCAGGTCTCTCAGAATGTGTTTGAGTTCCTCATGGACCGCTTCGAGAAGGAGTCCTTCCTGGAGAGCCAGGGCGAGCCGCAGCCACTCATCGACGAGGACGCCGTCTGCTGCATCTGCATGGACGGCGAGTGCCACAACAGCAACGCCATCCTCTTCTGCGACATGTGCAACTTGGCTGTGCACCAGGAGTGCTACGGTGTGCCCTACATCCCCGAGGGCCAGTGGCTGTGCCGGCACTGCCTCCAGGCCCCCTCCCAGCCTGTCGACTGCGTGCTCTGCCCCAACAAGGGCGGTGCCCTCAAGAGGACCGACGACGACCGCTGGGGCCACGTGGTCTGCGCCCTGTGGGTGCCCGAGGTGGGCTTCTCCAACACGGTCTTCATCGAGCCCATTGACGGCGTGCAGAACATCCCGCCGGCACGCTGGAAGCTCACCTGCTACCTCTGCAAGGAGAAGGGCGTCGGGGCCTGCATACAGTGCAGCCGTGCCAACTGCTACACCGCCTTCCACGCCAGCTGCGCCCAGAAAGCAGGCCTGTATATGAAGATGGAGCCCGTCAAGGAGGTGACCGAGGTGGGCTCCCCCGCCTTCTCTGTGAAGAAGACTGCCTACTGCGGGGCGCACACCCCCAACGGCTGTGTGAGGAGGCCCCTCGCTGTCTATGAAGACACCAAAGCCAAAAACGGACTCTCTCAGACCGGGGACAAGAGCAGCGAGAGGACGAGATTGAAAAGCAGCAAGAAGAAGAAGAAGACCAAGTGTAAGAAAGCCGAGTCTGAACCTCAGGCTGTGGTCCCAGCCGTTTCTGTGCCTAGTTTTCCTCCCCAAAGGTATGTTCAGTTGTGGTCATGTTCTCCGATCACGACAAATATGCTTTAGTCTTTGTACAGTGTTTCATTGTACATTTTGTACATTTGTGCATAAGAGGTGTCAACACAACTGTAGGGCTCAAAGCTGTTGGTTTGAATAATCAAACTGGTAAAAAAAAAAATAGCCCATTTTGCTGAAGGTTCCTTACTTCATTTTTTTCATTCTTCTCCTCCCTGCTCAGGTTAAACACCATCCTCAGTCAAGTGTCTGTCCAGAAGAAGAAGGTGTTCATCGAGCTGGTCCTGAGCTACTGGACGCTAAAGAGGCAGTCAAGGAATGGCGTGCCGCTACTCCGGAGACTGCAGTCCAACCTCCAGACCCAGAAAACCGCACAGCCGGTCAGTTCAGCAGCTTTCAGGATGTGTTGATATCATATGGGAGCGCTAGTCTAATCTGCTGAAGAAGGGGTTATTTTCACCTTTTTATAGCTATGGAGATATACATTTTTTAATGTTTATTAGATAATATAGGTAAACTTGGGGTATTACAATGTGTGCAGTATATTTAACAGTGACTATGCAATAAGCTTTAATATATGGTAGACATTTGAGCAGCAGTTGGATTGGGATCTGAGGTCGAAAGAATATAGCACGTAGCAACATTCGAGTTTTACATGTTTTATTGAGAGTGTAATAATGAATGGGTTTTGATTGGTAGTGCAAAACGACTTCTCCCTACTGTTAAACATATCTACTTCAGTGCTGTGTGCAATATCTACTTCAGTGCAGTGCATAGTGGATAACTGAGTCCTTTCAACTGTCATAAGAGTACTCAATTACTCAGAACCCTCCGCTACCTGACAGAGAAAAATGGCTGTATTCTGGAGGTTTTCCTGCACATTTCCCTGTAGTGTGCACATTTTGTTCTTGGTTAGCTAAATATTTTCTTTACATTTTAAGGGAAAAGCTGTCTAAAATCACCATAGATTTGAATGGTTTGTGTAATCCTGTTTAATTGAGCGAATCGGGCTGGGCTTTTTATTGCCGCCAAACTGGTACTTTGCAAATCCTTTTGTTTACATGGCCAGATAATTTCTAATTTGGCTCCGATAAGTGTGATACGTCACAGTCCGCCATAACCCTAACTTCATAAACCACGTTGCTCTTAGGACTGGGGTTTGTGTCTCCTTGCGTATGTGTCAAATAATGGTTCAAACCTGATGGCCTCTCCAGAAGGAGAGCGAGGAGGAGAGTCGGGCGCTGAAGGAGCAGCTGAAGGACTGGCACCGGCTGCGGCATGACCTGGAGAGAGCCCGCCTGCTGCTGGAGCTCATCCGCAAGAGGGAGAAACTCAAGAGGGAGGAGGTACTGCCAAGTGGGGGCAGCTCTGATTTCTGCCACTCCCACTGTCCATGTCTGCGTCACAGCCACTCCCCCTTTCAGGCGACAGACCAAAAAGGGAGATCACATATCGCAGTTTCAGAATGTGAAAAGGAGTGAGGGAGGAGCCTTAAACACTCCTCTCACTGCCAGGCTGTATTTATTTGTGTCTTTATTCCCCCATTAGAGATCTTTTACAGTCATTGACATGTTTAGTCCTGTTCTCATGAATGTAACCTACGTCCAAAAGCCACGCCCGCATTTGCTAATGTGTGTGGGATAATGTGAGCGTAGACTACAGACCCACACTGCGCCCCGTTCCGCAGATGAAGCTACAGCAGTCGGTTCTAGAAGTGCAGCTCACCCCGTTCACGGTTTTGCTGCGGTCCGTCCTGACCCAGCTCCAAGAGAAGGACCAGGCCAAGATCTTCGCCCAACCCGTGAGCCTCAAAGAGGTCAGTCTGAGTCTTGAAATTCTCACATTTCTTTAGCATCACTACTATACCCATGTACTTCAAGTTCTTTAAGTTAAATGTGAATGTTAATTGGGGCTGCCCGGTGGCTCATCCCCTTAAAACACTGGGTTTCTGTGTGTGATGTGGTCCCTTGCTTGTGTGCACTCTCTTAAACTGACAGAAGAGGTTGCAGCGACGAGGTGGGATTATGAGTATTAGACATTCCAATTTGGGAGAAAAGATGCATTTAGGTTATAAAAACGGTTTAAAATGCGTCCATTTTTTGGAAGTTCTAAAAAAGGTGTTGATTTGAGCGTTGTGATCCTGGTGACAAATGTGCGTGTTGCCATCTCACAGGTACCAGATTACCTGGATCACATTAAGCACCCCATGGACTTTTCCACCATGAAGAAGCGCGTCGAGGCCCAGGGCTACAGGAACCTGGACGAGTTTGAGGACGACTTCAACCTCATCGTGGCCAACTGCATGAAGTACAACTCCAAGGACACCATCTTCTACCGTGCGGCTGTGCGCATCCGAGACCAGGGCGGGACCCTGCTCAGGAAGACCCGGCGGGACGCCGAGGCCACCGGGTTCGACTTCGAGAGCGGGATGCTCCTGGCCGAGTCGCCCAAGCTGGAGTCGCCGGTCCCGTTCTCCTGGGAAGACGGTGAGGACCACTCGTTTTTGCAGCCTGCTCGTTTTTCATTTGTTGCAAATACAGTACCAGTCAAAAGTTTGGACACACCTGTTGGAAACTAGGTTTATCTCATAATTGACAATGTTTTACACCGTATACGTTTCTGTAAATACATGAAAATGACCAAAAAACTACATGTACCAATAAGAAAAAGGAACCTCAAAACAAAGTTCAAGAAATTTTAATTGAAAATGTAATCTTGGATTCCTCAAAATAGCCACCCTTCGCCGTGATAACAGCCTCACAAACACAGGCCATTTGGTTATTACGTTTCAGCAGGAAATCACCCGACATGTCTTCCCAGCTCTCCTGCAGAAATTCCCAGAGAAACTTGTGTGTTGCTTTGCTTTGACTCTTCTGTCCAGTTCCTTCAGTGCAAGTTCTATGGGATTGAGTTCTGGACACTGGGCAGGCCAGGTCATTAGTTTGAGTTGTCCTTCATGTTCCTCCTTCACCAGATAGTTCTGGCACAACTTCCAGGTGTGTTTCGAGTTGTTATCTTGCTCAAGAATGAAGGAGTGCCTGATTAGCCATAGTCCAGATGGAAGGTGTGTCCAAACTTTTGACTGGTACTGTATGTAAGAAATAATAGGTTACAACATGTTTAAGTCATAAAGGGTCATTTTTAAAGAAAGACTGGCGACACACTTTAGATTATTAGCCACACGGTATATATACGGTATATTCTCCTTAGGAATGCCTGTGGTTTTAGTTGTTAGCTTTTTCCATTATTAGCTTGCAAGTAGTGAATGACTCTCCTGAATTCAAATAGACCTTTACCATAGGCCTTTAGTTATGTTATTAATTTGAGGCTGTGGTCTCCCTTGCAGTTGACCGGCTGCTGAATCCAGCCAATCGTGCACACTTGTCCCTGGAGGAACAGCTGAAACAGCTCCTGGAGAAGCTGGATTTGACATTTGCCATGAAGTCGAGCCCGTCGCGAAGTAAGCGGCTGAAGCTGCTGAAGAAGGAGATCAACGAAGTCCGCTGTGGGATGAGCGTGAAAAAGACTCTGCCCTCCCGCCCAGAGTGCAGCCGATCGGGTGCAAAGGAGGTGGGACCTGCGGAAAGGACCTTGGAGGAGGATGGTAGGCATTAAGTCAGAATGCTCTATACTGTGATAACGCTGTGTGGTGCACATTAAATGTTCTCACCCCACAATCACAACACATGCGTCCAGTGGTTTCTGTCCTTTTGGTCAGCTGCCCCCTGCATGCCTTCTAACTCCTTGTAATAATTTATTGCAGTGAATTGAATGCATCTTTGTTTACTTGGGGTATGAATAGGTTGTGTCAATGGTCCGTTCATTTTGTTTTTCAGGGGACAAGTCCCTGCCACCAAAACTAGAGCCCTCGGACTCTCTGCTGCCTCCTGTGAATTCAAACACAGACTCAGAACCGCCTACACTGAAACCCGTTGAGCATCAACCCAGACCAGAGAACAAGTGCCATAAACGTGTCAAGTTTGACGGTCAAAAAAGCGACACGTCAAGACCCGAGGAGACAGTGAACAGGCACACCTCGGACAGCTCTCCAACCTCGGACATCTCGCCGGTCTCGGACGGCAGCGTCAGTGTGGTGGCCACATCCACCCTGGCGGAACCCTCGAATCCCGTCAACAGGCGGACTTCCATCCTCTTCCGGAAATCCAAGAGCCCTCAGAAGCCTGCGAGCGCCAACAATGCCCTTCCCCCTTGCCCACGGCTGGGGGCCAAGACCTTCCTGTCTGTGGTCATCCCACGGCTGGAGACGCTCCTGCAGCCCCGGAAGAGGTCCCGTAGCGCCAGCGGAGACAGCGAGCCCGAGGACTCGCCCTCCAGCAAGCGTCTCCTTGCAGGTAAACCCCGGCCCCCCCCCTGGGCTGCGGGTTACAAACCAGGTACTAACACTGACCGCAACAGGACCAGAGGTATGTCAGTCCTCGTTATTGGGTATTATGGAGCCGGTCCTGTTGTGGTTGTAGCCAGCCTGCTGTAATGCCTGGCTGCCTGCCTGCCTCATTGGGGAAAGGCAAGATGTAGAATAGTCCTGTAAACATCTCAGAAGAAAGTCCTTTTCACCGAATTCATAATAGAGGGCGGAAATTGTTCTGGAAAGGTTGGTCGCCTGTTGGGTTCTCCTCTCCTGTTCAGCCCTCGGGTGAAACGCTCATTTCCAGAGTGTAATGAAACCGCCTCAGCCAAGCTATCATTAGGATCGTTTGTTTAAGGAGGGTTCAAAGATGTTCTCAGTACGGGTGCACCGGTCTGGCTTTTTACGGCTGATTGCAGATCCAGATTGCGAATTTATTCAAGAGCCGACAAGGAGATATTAAGAACTGGTCATTTTTTATGCTTGTTTAAATGTATATTTCAAAAGACACTGTAATCATACCTCTTTTCTACATATTTTGTCAAATCATAAACAAAAAGAATAAATAGAATAGGCTCAGATGAATTGGTTGAGCCTTCAGTATTTTCTGTAAAAGTCATCTTACTAGTTTGCCAGGAGTGAACAATGGGCATGAGGGCACTAACTAACTAGCTAGCTAAATATCCAGTTAAATATCCAACTAGCTAGCTGAGAGTGTACTTCTCATCAGGGTGTGTAGCAGCTCTCACTAACAACTAAGAAAAACATTAGAAAAAAACTGTTTTATGGTTCTCATTTATTTTCCTTGTGAGTTTAGCTCACTAGTTCCTCGTCAGTTTCCGCTTCAGTGTCCGAAAATATGCCTTCGTTTACTCTTTAAGACAAAACAAACGCTCGTTAACACTACGATCATTGAAAGCCTAATATCTCCGATATTTTAAATGGTAGCACATGTTGTTTCCGCTACCTTGTAGTACGGAGCCTTATTTTTATGTGAATACGTGTATTTCTACGGTACAAAGGGACTTGCAGACTTGCTTCGATCACGTTGAGAAGTGTCACGGCCATTAGGTATTCTATAAAGTGGCTCATGGGCGCCTGCATCTATTGACTAAAATTGATTTCGGCTCATGGCTGATAGATTGGTGCACGCCTAGTTCCTAAACTAAATGATGTTCTTCCGACTGGATTTGGTCAGCATGTATAGTTGGCATTGCAGGTAAAAGATGAAGAGGGAATACAAATCTTTGCCTGGTTCGTCACCTTGAAAGAACTGACTGCTATGCTTAATCTCCTCTAAAACAGGCGTCACTGGTCAGGCTGAAACAATCTACGTATGTTGAGCATTTTTGGTGACACCTTCATTTCCTTGTTTGGTTATTGAAGGGTATCTTCATAAGCTTCCCAAGTTCCCTCTGTTTCTATTTATACAACCATTTATACAATGGAGCTCATATTCTGCACTAGCGGTATTTTACATATTTTAATAAGAAAATGAGAAAACGTAATGAAGAGAAAGGGCCTTTCAGCCCAGCTTGGCTTGTCATTTACCTTGTCTGGAGAGTTATCCGCCACTGTTTCAAGCCTGGACTTGAGCGCCCCAAGATTGCCTGCCTCTACTACACAACCTGACAAGCAGTTCAACTCATTCATGACTTACCGTGTAAAAAAAAAAACAAAAAGCCCTAAAACATCCTGCTATCAGTGCAGAATTTACTCTGAATGAATGTGCTTCTTTGGTGCGTCCCCCCTGCACCATTGATAAGGGATCAGGGTGAGGGGCGGTCTGACACTCTTTGTCTCATGTCTCCAGGACTATCTAATGGCTTTGTCATCGACCAGGAGAAAGGGCTCAGTCCCAGCAGGCAGCTGGAGCCCCGTCGGAGGTGTGCCTCGGAGTCCAGCATCTCCTCCAGCGGCAGCCTACTGTGTAGCACCAGGTACGCCCTTAACCCCCGATACGACACACAGACCCACTATATATGACTAGGCCCTTAACCCTGATACGACACACAGACCCACTATATATGACTGGGCCCTTAACCCCGATACGACACAGACCCACTATATATGACTAGGCCCTTAACCCCGATACGACACAGACCCACTATATATGACTAGGCCCTTAACCCCGATACGACACACAGACCCTCTATATATGACTAGGCCCTTAACCCCGATACGACACAGACCCTCTATATATGACTAGGCCCTTAACCCCGATACACACAGACCCACTATATATGACTAGGCCCTTAACCCCGATACGACACACAGACCCACTATATATGACTAGGCCCTTAACCCCGATACGACACACAGACCCACTATATATGACTAGGCCCTTAACCCCGATACGACACACAGACCCACTATATATGACTAGGCCCTTAACCCCGATACGACACACAGACCCTCTATATATGACTAGGCCCTTAACCCCGATACGACACACAGACCCTCTATATATGACTAGGCCCTTAACCCCCGATACAACACACAGACCCACTATATATGACTAGGCCCTTAACCCCGATACGACACAGACCCACTATATATGTCTAGGCCCTTAACCCCGATACGACACACAGACCCTCTATATATGACTAGGCCCTTAACCCCGATACGACACACAGACCCTCTATATATGACTAGGCCCTTAACCCCGATACGACACACAGACCCTCTATATGTGACTAGGCCCTTAACCCCGATACGACACACAGACCCTCTATATATGACTAGGCCCTTAACCCCGATACGACACACAGACCCTCTATATATGACTAGGCCCTTAACCCCGATACGACACACAGACCCACTATATATGACTAGGCCCTTAACCCCGATACGACACACAGACCCTCTATATATGACTAGGCCCTTAACCCCGATACGACACACAGACCCTCTATATGTGACTAGGCCCTTAACCCCGATACGACACAGACCCACTATATATGACTAGGCCCTTAACCCCGATACGACACACAGACCCACTATATATGACTAGGCCCTTAACCCCGATATGACACACAGACCCTCTATATATGACTAGGCCCTTAACCCCGCTGCAACTCGCACACCCAATATAGATGACCATACGCCCTTTATCCCGCTGCGACACCAGGGATTCCCTCAGCACTTTGTAGTCAAGGCGAGCCGCCTGAACCAAAGAGCACCGCCGATGAGACCCACTGCTACAACACACTCAACCGGCTATGACACACACAGCCATTATATACGACCGTACGCCTGGGTGACTATAGGCTGTTTAAAATGCAGCTACGTGTCACATTCTTTGCAACTGCAGCTACATGCACCCGTGCACACTACATGCGTCCTCAATCCAGCCCCAGCTCCACCCATAAGTCTGATACCTGTATGTAAGTGTAATACATGATGTTTCAGGGGTAGTTTGTAGAAACACTAAGGCTGTAGAAAGGAGATGTGCTGGACGCACTGTTCCTCCCCTGTAAGTACGGTGTAAGCGGTCAGAGTTCCTGCTGTTCATACAGATATGTTCTACTTGTGAAATCGGTGATAAATGTTTTGTTGTTTTTATGAATAAATGATGTTGACCCTGGACCGACTCTGGTTTGGTTGTGCTTTCCTGTACCGTAGCAGCGTGATTCTTACAAAGTCCGGGAAGGGCAAGTCGGCGCTGGCGCGGAGGAACACCACAGACGACAAAAACGAACTGATCGCCTGCATCGAAACCAGGAAATATGCCAAAGCTGCCCGCATCGCAGCTGGTGAGCGACTCTCTCTCTCTCGGTTCCTCCGTTCAGCGCCGTGGAGACGTGGTGTGAAAGGTGTAACTGCATGCATTCCTTTGTGCGCTTGGTTTTTTGGCTTCTAGACTGTGCGATCGGCTGCGGGCGTTTCTCACAAACCGAAGGGGACAGTTTCTCACGTTGTGAAGTCGTAATAGCCCACTGTCGCTTGAGTTGGCTCGCTGGAATGCAACCCCCCCTCGTCACAGGCTACAGTATCAACAAGTCTAGATATCATCCGTAACGACCACTTTTAGACACTTTTACACTGTTTCAAAACAGAATTTTGAAATGTGATCTTCTCTTTCATCAGTTCTTTCATTTTTAATTCTCTGTATATTCAAGTACTAATGTTTATAGAAACGGTGTTTGGATGAGCCTGTGTGTGTGTAGCTTGGTGTTGGTGTACAAGGGTTGCCCAGAAAGTAGTTAACGATCAAGAACATGCCTGCTTATTGTTGATTTCAGAACCGCTCCTATAGATGGACATAGTTTTCTTCGGTACGTTTTGGCTGAGGAAAAAAAACGAGTGGTGCACTAGTTTGTGGGCGACCGTTGTGTAATGCTTCCCTGTGCGTTTGAATGCCCGTAATGTGTCGTGAGCTTGCTCTGTCATTCTTAGCATGGCTTTTGGAGGTGTTTTGCTCTGTTTGCAGTGCAGCCCAGATAACTTGATTGTCGTTATTCCTGCTTCCGTAGAAGTTGGCAACAGCAATGTATGGATGCCCACTAGTGACACAACTGTTGCACTGGAACCTCTAAAACTAGTTTGGGCAAAATGTAGCGGATATCCTTCCTACCCTGCCCTGGTGAGTGTGCGTGTGTGTGTACTACCCTGCCCTGGTGAATGTGTGTGCGTGCTATCCTGCCCTGGTGAGTGCGAGTGTGAGGTGAATGTGCATGTGTGTGTACTACCCTGCCCTTGTGAATGTTTATACCATCTTGGCCTAGTGAGTCTGTCTGCCAGTGGCTGAGCACCTGTTATCATTTCCTTGATTCTCCTCTTCATCAACCTGATGTGACACGCATGCATATAAACACGCTCCAATGCACATCTATATGCATGCAAAAACATGCATGCACACGCACTCATGTACACATTAGCATGTGCTCACATATGTACACATCCAGCTGAACTGAATGAACACACTAAACAGAACTACAGAATATCCCTTCAGCTCAAATGAACAGTAAGGCTGTCTACAATTGTAGTTAATATTGCACACAGGTTTTCTGTAATTCGGAAGACCTGCCCTTGACAAGGACATATCATGATTCATAACCGGTGGCTAAAATCTCTGCTGGTGTCCAAATTGATTCCGTTGTGTGCGTGTGTGTGTGTGTGTGTGTGTGTGTGTGTGTGCGTGTGCGTGTGCGAGTGCGTGCACAATGTTGTGGATTGTTTGAGTTTTTGTTGTCACACACACACACACACACCGAGGGCTGTAACATGTCTCCCATCGCTCTCATTACCTCTCCGCTGAAATGGATACCATTTAAAACACCAGCTCTAACACAATTCAGTGTTTCAAGCACCCTAAAGAGTGCAGCATTTCCAGAGTAGGAGGGAAGAACAGGAGCCAGCCCATAATTGAGAGCGTGAAGAGTTATACATCTCAGCGTTGTGATTTGTACCATTAACCACAACCATTTCACAAGAATTTAAGTTTTATTCACACATACTTTCAATGTCATATCCTCGCCTGTTGCGGACTGGTGTCAAGCGCAGCTTTGTGGCCCCATTCTCTGTGCTGCATTTTCATTGTAGCTGTTTCGCTGCTGCTGCTGTTGCTGCTGCTGCTGCTGCTGCTGCTGCTTTTGTGCTGTAATGCAAAGTATAATATGCACAAATGGGAGAGCCTCATTTTTGTCCACAGCCAGGGATTGGCCTGTCCTGCCTGTAAGACTGACTTAGGACACGGGAACTGTTGACTTTCCTTCCCTTGTGCTGCCACCTCGTTGCTTCCCTACAACGCTCATCAAAAAGAGGATTTGAAATCGGCCGTCCGTCTCCATAGGAAAAGGCATTTAGGTCGATAATGGGAAAACCAAATTGTGTTTAGATTGTTACTCTATAGATGGCAGCAGCATTTTAATGCATTGATTGAAAATGCACTGCATAAGATGTGTCTGGGAGGTAACTCGGTCACTGTCAATACCTCCGTGTGCGTCTGCCTGTCTGGTCCAACTTTGAGTTTCTGCGCAGACACCTGTGCGTTCATCTGTTCCAGAAATCTGCAACATTTTCACGCATTGCGTCTGTGCGCATATGTATGTATGTATGTATGTATGTATGTATGCATGCGTGTGTATGGACGCCAATTTATATACCACTGTCAGAATTTCTTGCTTTCTCTCCCTGTGTCTCACCCACCCCCTTTCCTTCTCTTCTCTCTCTCTTTTGCCTTTCCTTCCTCTTGGTGTAGATAATAGACCCCAAGATGCCCCGGATGGCTTATCACCACAATGGGGTCTCGATCCCGATGCCCCCGCTGGACGTGCTCAGGGTTGGAGAGCAGATGCAGTACAAGTCCGGAGAGAAACTCTTCCTCGTCCTCTTCTTCGACAACAAACGCAGCTGGTGAGATTGCCTTTATGAGAGGCGCGCGCGAGCCACAGTAACCCAGATCAGTAAACTAGGAGTAGTTTAGATTCTGCACTATAGCGTGCTGTGTCTGGACCATTATCTACCTACCTTGCCGTGGTAATGTTCCTCCTCATTTTACTGTAAGCACGACAAGAGCAGAAGTTGTGGCGTTTTAATTTAGACTGAAAATGCATTTCCCCATTTGCAGAAAATGAACAAAAATTTGATTGTAAGGAAAATGCTCTCCTACCTCAGTGTGCCTGTTGACTTGAACTGTGACAGATGTAGTGGACATTTGGATTGGTTTAGAACAAAGGGGCGGGGTTGATGGCCCTAAGGGAGGTTAATGGCTTGCCCAGAGAACAATAGGGCATTGACATGCAGAGGTGACAGTGACCATCTGGCTACCTACCACCTGATTGGTGGACAGGAACCAGCATTTTATTTCTGGAATATAAAGCACCACTTTGACTTTATTTTATCTGGTATGTTGCTTACTGTAAATGAGACCATTTTTGCTTTGTTAATATATTTGTTATTGACCTAAAGTTTGGAACTACAATTCGTACTTCACAAGAATGAAAATTCCTACAAGATGAAGGTGGATTTATGAGCGTTATGAGCAGTGAATACAGTAGAGGAGTTCGGAGCCACTGCTGTTGCTGTTACGACCTTTATAAAATTGACTTATTTCACCCAAATTACAAAATGGCCTCCAGCGTTGTGCGCAGCTCCTGACCCCATGTCCTGTTTTTCCCAGGCAATGGCTTCCTAAATCCAAGATGGTCCCACTCGGGATGGATAAGACCACCGACAAGATCAAAATGATGGAGGGCCGCACCTCCAGCATCCGCAAGGCGGTGCAGACCGCCTTCAACCGCGCCACGAGCCACCTGAACCACATGCGAGACGAGCCTGCTAGCGACCTAAGCGACCTGGACTAAACCGCGCGCGCCTGACCTCTTGTCTGGGGGCGCCCGACCTCACCTTTTACCTGCCAGAGGTTTGAGTCTGTCGCATATACGCGGCATTCCCTCTCGGCGCACCCCCACACTTCCCCCAGCGTCACTGGTCTGACGGCTGGCTACTTGATGAATGTGCCGGAGTTTAAAATTCTCCGTGACCGTGCTGCAAGACTGCTGGGCAACCGCTGTAATCCTCACTGCCATGACATCATCAAGCCATTTCCCACAATCCTCTCTGTTTCCACTAGTAAATAGCTCTGTATTTAATGCACTGTGTAAATACCTGTACATTAGTCAACACTAACTTATTCTGTAGGTCCATTTGTTTTTGTTTTTTATTGGGACTGTACATTACTTTTCTTAATATTTATACTTCACAGTGATTATGTTGGCACTGTGCTGCGGTCTTTGGTGCTATACACAATGTCAAGTCCGAGTTGCAAATGAGACTCAAACAGGGCTGATGCATACTGCACTGAAAGTATTTCAGTAACCTTTTCTTTTATTTTTCTCTAAGTTATTGAAGTTTATCTACATAATAAGCTTCCTCATGTGGCATTAATGTTTAAATATGATTTCATATGAGAATGTGTTTGAGAATTTTAGTATGTTTTGTTTGTACATATTTATAAAAATCTATCTGTAAACCTTTGATCCTCACATGCAAAATCTATTGTAGCTATGGAAACCGAAAGTGCGTCGTTCCCACGAAAAACCAAAAATAGTTTTTGCCTAGATAGATTTTTTTTAATTTTATTTTTCTTTGGTGTTTGGTGTGATTCTGTGTGGTGTGAAAGGTATACTGTTTAATGTGTCCTCCTTCATTTTTTACTCAACAGTTGTTGTTTTTTGGACTGTGTTACAGGGACCTGTATTGTAACTGAAGGAGGATATTTTTATTTATTGTACAAACAAAAAAACCAAAAAAGTATTTGCATTACTTTATATCCAGAGAAATTGTAAGAGAACTGATGGGCACACTCGGGAGCTAGTTGTGGTGGACCTTTTTAGTTTTGTTTTAATATAAATGACTGTGTGTTCTTCATATTCAGTAATTTTAATGGTTGACCGGTGGAGTTTGTGACGTTTTGTTAATTTAGTAGGATCCTGGGTAGCCATGGGTAGGTTTTTTTCAATACATTTTGTATGGTTTGTGTACCATTTTCTTTTTCTTTGGGAAAACCACATTAGGTACTGGGAGTGGTTCATGGGATTGCCCAGTAAGTTTGTTATTTTTTTTACATATATATATATATATATATAAAAATATATATAAATACACTGAAAATAAAATGCAAAGATTTGAATCAACAGAAGTCCTTGCAATATTCCTTCCTATGTCTTATCGGGCTACTGATAGGTCACCCAAGGTTGATCAATCAGGCTGACTGCACACCCATTTCGGGTTGATCTGAATGTCGAGTGGGAGGTCGAGATCGATGAGACGAGGATGGATTATGCATGAAGACAAAAGCAGTGTGTCTGCACTGTTCATCTATGCCATACATGTCAAAAGGAGAAAAAATGAATGAATGGATGAGTTGGATAATATATGCCATTTAGCAGACACTTTTATCCAAAGCGATTTACAGCAGTGAATGCATCCTTTTTTCAGTATATGTGGTCCCAGTGGGAATCGAACCCACAACCTAAGTGTTGCCAACGCCATGCTCTACCTACTGAGCCTCACAGAACCACGGTACTGGGTGGGTGCCAAATGTGACTGAAAATGTTTGTCCAAGTGTACTGATTCTTGTAAGGTTTCTTTTTAAAATATACTTTAAAAACAAATTATATTATTAAATTATTATTATGCAAATGAAACATTATCTAATGAAGCCCTGGGTCTTGTTGAGACATTCTCCAAAGCATTTTTGATGTCAGACTGTGAAACATCCCCCAGATGGTGCTGTGGTTCCATGCCATTGTAAGAAAATTGCATTTCCCCATTTGTATTTTTATTTGTATATTTTGTTTTGCTTTAAGAATTAAAAAAAAAAGTTTAACAGACAATGTACACAAAATATATAGGGATTGGAACATGTTGGAAACTTTAAAGGACCTCCCCCTTCTCTATACCAATTTTAATATAAACTAGCAATCTCTGACCATCCGGAGCCTGGCAAAAAATCAAATTCCTTATTGAAGTACTACTATTGATCTACTCCTTTGCAAAATTCTCCCCAATTTGGTTAAACTCAGACTTCACCACTATTAATACTCCCCCCCCAGAAACAGGAATATCCCATCTGGATCCCCTCTTCAAGAACAGCAAAATACTTAAATTCCAAGAGTTGCAAAATGATTTCGGTCTCCCCTTTAGTGAGCCTCAAATATTCCCAACTCAAAAACTGAAACTGAACATCTCAACAATATCCCAGGCATTAGCGTTGCTCTGTCAGCCTGTTTCCCTCCTTGGTGATATGCCTACTACAACCACCACAACCCGTTTGTGTCATAAAGTCACCTCAAGGCATCCTGACTCCATGGATTACATTTGTTTTGTATTGTGTGAGTTGCGGTCTGTTATTGTGATGTTTCTGTCAAGAGATAATGGCGCCCACTCAGGCAGCTCTCTGAAGTGTTTCGAACTTGTATGGCGTGATCGAACATATTACGCTGGAATCGATACAAAAACATGGCAGGTTTGTAGAATCACCACTGTGATATCACAGTATGGACAAATATAATGATTGCATTAATTCTGTTAAGGAAACAATTTGAATTGTTTAACTGGCCTTTATCTAAGAGCAGAGACCTATAATTGTCAGCATGTATACCACTCTGGAACTGTGCTATCTAGAGCTTGGTTAGTACGTGGCTGGTTATTTCTTTTGCTAACTAGTTACACGTTTTACGAGTGCGGGTAGTACCTTCAGCAGAGGTGACCTTATTGGCGGGAGCATTTAAAAATGGTGGTTTGTCTGAGCTTGTGCCGCATTCGGATACATTTTGCGTAAAGTCGTTAACTCGTAAATGTACACGTCACCAATACGTATGAATGATGATTGCATTCGCGTGTTTCTCGTTAACTGGAACATTTATCACGTGATTCATTCGTATATACGAAAAGCTGGACAGTCTACTGCTTAGAGTACATCAAGTTGTTGATCAACAATGGAAGCCCGCCGTAAAATCATCTGTTTGATGTTTCTCAATTAATTAAAAAACTACATGGACAACTGATTTCTCATCCCCTCGAAGTGCCGAGAGGACAAGAGGCAACGCACAAGGTAGGTGCTCACTCATTTTTCCAAAATTGTGGAAAGCAGGCAACACAATAGAGGTCACTTGGCTATAAATATTAAAATAAATATTTGCCCTAACTAGCACCTTTCTTAAGTTATAAAGTTCTCTCAAATAAAATCAACATGATCATTCATGTAGCCTAAAACACTAATAAAACCAAGCATTTCAAAAACCATTCTATTAATATCTATAATTGTATATTCTGATATTATGACCTACATCTTTATTTACTTGTATAATATTGTAGCGAGCATGCGCGGTGGGGTGCATCAAGAAGACGAATGGAGTCAGGCATCAATGTGGCTACGTGCTTCGTACACCGCTAGGCCCCATAGCCACTTTATTATAAAGTAATGACGATATCCGTGCCCCATACACCGCACGACCCCAGCCGAAGCAAGCCATCATATTATTATGGTATATGGCAAACCAGAACTAATTTAGAGAGATTTGGAATTTAGAGCGAATTTGGTGATTAAAAGTATTTAAATTTAGGAATGAATATTTTTACATTAATTTATTCAATATAACAGGCTGTTATTAACAGATATAGGTTACATTATAACTACATTACATTATACTATGCTAAAATCCACAGCTAATCTTTCCCCTTAACGATTATTACATTTTTCAATCAGAAAAATAACTGCCAGTGGTCGCAGAAGAAGTTTTGAAGATCGAAAACCTCACAATTGTGCTTTGAAATGCTGGCATGTCATGAAACAAATATTCGTGCCTGGTCTTTCCTAGCAATAACCAAATACGGTCTATATGTGGTGTTTTCCCGCAACCAAGGTGTTGTTTCTTTGGGAGGCCGGCCTCGTGCACTGCCGCGTTAGCGTCAATCTTTCTGACATCAGCGTCGTCCATTCGCTTTGACTGAATGATGCGCCCTAATTAGCCAGGTGTTCGAGGGCCGGGACAGTGCAATTTCCTCTGAAAATCCAGCACATGAGCCCTCGTGACATTGGGGGCCATTAATACATTATTTCCACACTAAAAGTGGCACCTTTTAGGTGGGAGTTCGCGGAGAAACGTCACCTCACTTGCTTAAGCAGACCTCGGTGACAATCCGTGCGCTCCACATGCTGTCAAGGCTGAGGTACCCAACCTTTAACCTAAACTAATTAAATAATAATCAAGGCTAACCTCGATATGGCTGATGTACCGCAAATTAGGCACAAACGGTTTGGAATTAGATTTTCGATTCTGTGTCAGAATAATTCAGTTGAGCTCTTACAGCATATGTTCTGTACTTTGATCTCAACAAGTGCTCATTGCAGACATTATTCTCTATGAGTAAGGTTTAAACCCAATTCAAAACGTTTGAAACCCGGACATTGTCATTAAAACGATTCCAATTAGTTCGCACTTTGACAAACAATGTTAGCTGGACACTGATTTTAACCCCATTAAAGATTCTCAATGCCTCAATGTTGATTAACCCCTTGTACTCAGATTTGATTGGCTAGATGAAACCTGGCCTCTCCACTTTAATTAATGTGTAGTGTCCTTGTGGCATGCATGCATCATCTAGATCAGGGGTCGGCAACCTGCGGCTCCGGAGCTGCATGCGGCTCTTTCAGCCTTATGTTGCGGCTCCGCGTGGCTTGGGAAAATAAATAATAAGATCTAGATGATGGTTATGTAGTGGTGCTGTGGTGGTGCATTGCTTTGGCCTCCATAAAGTAAATTCAAGCCTCTATTATTAATAAAAAGCAGGATGAATCCTTGGCTGCATTGCTATCCAAACATGTCTTTGTTTCCCCACAGGCTGGCTCGCCAAAGCTGGATAGGACACATTCACAAAGTATTCATTTCCCATCAAAGCTGAATTAATTATAGACCACGACAGCCTTATGGATCCCATGCAAAGCTCTGTGAATTGAGCGAGAAGATGAACTTGGGTATAATTTGTACGCATCTGCAGGTGTGCCAACATGCAAAGACCGGGGAGACTGACTCACCTCCACCATTAGCCAGTCAGCGAGTGTCAAGTGGTCGCCTCAGGAGCAGAAGGAACAAAGTCAACTACAACGGTGAGCAGACCTGCTGCAGACACATGACACGGTATCCCTTAGGCTTTTATCGATGCAGGTAGGTGCTCAGAGGGCCCACAAGGTCTCGCTGCTGCATCATAAATCAGCACCAGGCGTTCGCTTGCAGACTTGGGCCCGTTAACTATCAGAACTCAAAATTCAGAGAAGCACAGCTGCAATCCCACCGCGCCGCCACAGTGGGTCAGTATTGCGATAGTACAGACCTGGAGTGGACTAACAGCAACTGGAAAACGGTAAGTGGAAGCATTTATGTGCGTCGATCAAAAGGCTTAGTCCCAAGTCCAAAGTTACCTCTAAAGCCCTCAAGCCCTCGGTTTGGAAGTTGGAAATGCCACACCCTAGGGCAGGGGTCTTCAACTCCAGGCCTCGAGGTCCGCTGTGTCTGCAGGTATTTGCTCCAACCACGCACTACACCACCTGATTTCACTAATTAGCTCGCCTCCTGGACCAAGGAGGTAAACTAATTATTCTAAATCAGGTGGTGTAGTGCGTGGTTGGAGCAAATACCTGCAGACACAGCGGACCTCGAGGCCTGGAGTTGAAGACCCCTGCCCTAGGGAATAAGGGTCATTCCAAAATGAAGTTGTTACAGCGAGCTGGCTCAACTCTGCCCTCAAAATCATCCCTTGACAAAGGGAAAATCCATTTCGGGCTAAGGGGGTATCCCAGAAATCACTGCAACCATCCCACAACCACCACAATCCACAAACAACCAGCATTCCAAACAGCTGGTGCCGATGTTGCAGGCTATTGCAGCTTATAACTAGTCCAGAATGCTGCCGCACGTCTGGTGTTCAATCAAACACCCATGTCACCCCTCTACTCTCCTTTTTGCACTGGCTCCCCATTGCAGCATGTATCAGATTCAAATCACTGGTGCTCGCTTATCAAGCGGCTAGAGGAACTGCTCCACACTTGAGCTCCAGACACTCAAGTGTCCATGGTAAACCAAACAAGCAACTTCAAAAATATTTGAAAAGGAATTGACTCTGAATCACTTCTAGTGTTGCACATTACATCTACATTCACTACTGAAATTAGGTTACCTTCTTACTTAAATACTTGTAATGAATTGAGCTGGATTTGTTTGCCCCCATTAGTTTAAAATGGGCAAAAATATATTCTACAGCTTGTGTCTGTCAATGTCAATGTTGGAGAGACGATGGTAACTTGAGAAAATAGACCTTCATCCCTTATATTATTTTGTTTACAGTGGGAATTTAGTTAATTGGATGCCTTGGGGGAATAATGTAGACAATACCCAACACACCTAATAGACTCTTAACAAGTAAGAATAAAAATGGACTAGAAAACAAAGAGGAGCTTATCCAGTTTATAAATGATCTAACATTCAAATGATGGCTACTGTTTCCTCATTTCCCATCGATCAAATTCAGCTTGGCCCAGCCTCATCTATTATTTATGAAGGCTCCTCCATCTCCTCCCTCTATGGACTTTGTCCTTAACTTTAACTGACATTTCAATCGTGTTACTTTTTCTTAAATCCATACTGTGAGTAATCAACAAAATATTTGTAAGAAACTCAAAAAATGGTCAAAAAATTAAAAAAGGTGACAAATTGTTCACATTTGTTACTCAATGAGTCAGAAGGCCCAAATACAAGGTGGATATTTTTTTGTATTTTTAAAAATATTTATTTTCTTAGCTGACACCCATGTCCAGGGGAAGTCACACAGCTCACATTTTGATGTGTTATTAATCTATTATTTATGTATAATGTATTATTTATTATTATTTTTGCACAGCTGGGTATTTAGTGGGAAAAGTTGAGGTTAAGTACCTCACCCATGGGTACAGTGGCTGTGCCCTGCTTGGAGACTACAAATGTTGAGTAACAGCTTAGCCCCGTTCTTCAACCGCTACACCACACTGTTGCCAGATTAAATGGAATGCAAGCCTGTGGGTTTGCCCTTCTCAGATTCTCAGTGGGAGAGCCATCCTTATCCATGTTAATTAATTAGTGTGTTAATCACCCCCCCATAGATTTAATTAAGGACTTGAATTACCCTTTACACCCTTCAGGGCGGTGAGATTTTCGCAGGACAAGCTGGTGATGCACAATTCTTTTTCGGTGGCTCATCATGTATGGAGTTACAGATGTGCCATTACAAGTAAGCAAAACTACAAGATTTGTAAGCAAAGTATCAAGTGTTGAAACCAAAAAAGTAATATTGAAAGCGAAAAAATAATCATTTGAATGCAAACATTTCAGTTAAAAATGTTATTGAGTCCTATCACTATCATATGCAGTTAATCGGCTCTCCCTTTGCATGCGTTTCCCTGCCTTTGGTTTCATTATTTTTTATCTTTGCTTTCCTGTCTTTTTTTTTTTGCTTTTGGATTAGTTTTTTTGCTCTCGAGTTTTGGCACACTGGTAACGTGTTGGCGTGGCTTAGAAGAAGGGGTGTAGCATACGTGTCTCTTGGTCAATCAGGTTCTGTAGTGACAGCTCCTCAAAATGTTTATCATGCCCACTCGGTGGATGAGCCAAGCGGTTGGCCAATGTGTCCAAAGTTAACACACCTAAAGTTGGCCATTTAACTTTTAACCACTAACCAATCAAAAAGCAGCAAAGAGTCCATCTTCAACACTTTAACTTTTATGGTGTGGTGTATTTTATGGTTGGGCACTGGTCTGAAGTCAGTTTTGCGTTTTTTCTTCCTAATGGTTAAGGTTAGGATTTGGGTAGAGTACACTGTGCCCGAGCTTAGGGGCAGAATCTCCCTTGAGAAATGTTTACATCGACCTTTTAAGGTGACGCGTCAATTTTTGCCACCAACTACGGAAAGACAATTAGGACCAAGCTAGCAATGGTAATGTCCTATCTCATGTTGCCAGCTAGCCGTGCTAGTAGAGCTGAGACCGAGAGTTCGGAAGCCATTTGTAGGCTATTTGAATTTCAGATTGGTTTGGATCAGATCAGTTTATGGACATTAATTTAAATTAAAGCTGTAAATTGGAAAAGGCCCATCTTCTACAATTGAGATTTTACTTGTTTAATTAATTTTCTGTATGAAGTGTCGCCCAGTTAGCCCCAGATATCATGACTAAGCATGGCCCCCCTGGGAGAGCCTTTAAAATGAGACCAGATCAGTTAATTAATAAAGATAATTATGTCCAGCTCATAAATAAATTAAAGTTGTCATTTGCACACTCTTGATTATGCACTTGCTTATGACTTATTTAAGATGTACACTTCTCTATATTATATATACAGTATATATATTTTTTTTTAAACATTTTTATTTCTACACTGATCGAGGTGTGTGCAAAGTGCATACTCCTACGTGACAGCAGCTTATAGTTCCCAAACCACCAGGCACACAGTGTCCTATCGGAGAGCTAGCGCTAGTTGGAGGAATGGTGCGTCTCTCACTGATCTCAACTGGTAACCTGTTGGTGCCTGGCAAGTCGCTAGGAGGCACTGATGCAGGAGTGAGCCTGGCCAAATTGAGCCCACTGGTATCGTGGCAGGATGAAAGCAGTTGTGTCCTGGTGCTGGCTGGGCTGTTGGGCCACTGCAAAAGGTGTTTTGCAAAACACCTTTTATCATGCTCATTATAATTCTCTCTGCGTGGTCGCCCTGGTGTACAGTTTGTGTGTGCACACTTGTGGCTGTGTTGCCTATTACAGTGTGTATGTGCATGTGTGTGTGGTGAATACAATCTGGGTTATTCATATAAATATGTTATATGTACATCTCATATATACTATGCAGTGAGGTGAATTCAGTCTGGTGCATGTGTTAAGCAGTGTGAGGTGAATTCAGTCTGGTGCATGTGTTAAGCAGTCTGAGGTGAATTCAGTCTGGTGTATGTGTTAAGCAGTGTGAGGTGAATTCAGTCTGGTGCATGTGTTAAGCAGTGTGAGGTAAATTCAGTCTGGTGCATGTGTTAAGCAGTGTGAGGTGAAGTCAGTCTGGTGCATGTGTTAAGCAGTGTGAGGTGAATTCAGTCTGGTGCATGTGTTAAGCAGTGTGAGGTGAATTCAGTCTGGTGTGTGTGTTGCATTATGCAGTGTGAGGTAAATTCAGTATGTGGTGTGTTTGCGCCTCCTGGTTGTTTGTAATTAGCTGTGTAGTGGGGCCTGGTGTGGGATTTGGGGAGGGGGGGTGAGCTTCATCTGCACTCCAGGGACACCCTCAGTCTCATCACAATTCCTGTTCAAGGGCACCAGCATGAGTGACAGGGCTTAATGTGGATCTCGCCAGAATCAGATCTCATTCTCGCAGCTCCACCGGGGGTGGAGGGGATGGGCTCTTCTCGAGGATTATTCAGATTGAATTTTTTTTCCTCAAACACATAATACAGTACTTCTCAAAGAGCAGAATTACCTGCTGCATTGTGCGTGTGTGTGCTGTTGATTGTTTGTTTGTGTGTGTGTTTGTCTGTGTTTTGTATGGGTTGCATCTCTGAGTTGAGCTCAGTGTCAGAATGGGGATCTGGGTTGAGGGGGGACATAGGGTTAGGGTTAAATTAATACTACTATTACTACTAATAATAATAATAATGGATTTAATTTACATATCACCTTTTACCATCTCTAAGTGCTTCCAACAATCACCAATGTTTAGCGCTAACATTGGGTGATGCACATCAGCCATTTTGCACCAGAACACTCACCACATGTCAGAGGGAGAGAATAGCAGGAATAGTCCTATTTCAAGTTGTGTTAACATGCCTACAGCCCTCCCTTCTCTATACCCATTTTCTTTTTCCCCAATATTCTCCCAATCCTTTTGGATGTCCTGGGAGGGGAGGGAGAGTGTTTAGAGCCTAGAGTTTGTGTCATACGATTTCCAATTTACTGATGACATTATTCAAGAAATCATATGTTGTTGCATAGCGTAGTGTAATCCAGGTAATCTCCAGGGATCGCCACCTTGACGCGGTGGAGAGGCTTGTGTTTATCCAGCGAAATGGGCGGAAGATGGTGGCTGATCAGAGTGTCAGGATGTAGAGCTGTGAGGAGCACCACAATGGTCGAGAAGGCGGAAGAAGACTGCAGCAAAGAAGGGCCCCCAATTGTCTTGGTCTCCATGCCATTGGATCCTGGCTGGAATACCGCATCCAGTGGGTTCACCTCATAGCGGTCAAAAACAATAAACTATGAACATTGGAGCTTGGAACGTGCGAACACTTATGGACAGTGCCTCCAGCGATCGACCTGAAAGAAGATCTGCAATCATTGCCAGGGAGCTGAAAAGGTTTAAGATCGATATTGCTGCCCTGTCCGAAACCCGCCTGGCCGTGGAGGGGCAACTGAAGGAGGAGAAAGGTGGATACACCTTCTTCTGGAAGGGAAAAGCGGCTGATGAACCCAGAATCCACGGCGTGGGATTTGCCATCAAGAACTGGCTCATCACCCAACTCTCCGAATCTCCAGTAGGCATCAATGAGCGCCTCATGACCCTACGCCTGAGGCTCTTGAACAGCCAGATGGCCACAGCTGTGAGTGCCTATGCACCAACCCTGGACTCACAGGACGAAGATAAGGAGACCTTCTATGCCGCCCTGGATCGGGTTCTATTGAACCCCCGCAGGAAATACCCCGCAGGAAGACAAGATCCTCCTACTCAGGGACTTCAATGCCAGGGTTGGCAAGGATCACAAGCTCTGGAAAGGCACTTTGGGTAAATCCTCAAAGAAGGCAGTCCAGAACTCCTTTGCCACATCCACACCCTGCTTGGCAAGATCTGGGACAAGGAGATTTTTCAATAGGATGGAGCTCCTTGCCATACCTCAGGTTCCACTATGAAGTTTCTCAGGGGGAAGAAGATCAATGTCCTTCAGGGATGGCCAGCACAGTCTCCAGATATGAATATTATTGAGCATATCTGGGGAAGAATGAAGGAGGAAGCTTGGAGGACCAAGCCGAAGAACTTGGAGGAGCTTTGGGATGCCTGCAAGGTGGCCTTCCATGCCATCCCCGACGACTTCATCAACAAGCTCTACGACTCTCTGCCAAACCGGATGGCAACTGTTCTGCAGGCCAAAGGAACCCATACAAGATATTAATTTCTTAACTTATAGTCCATGATGAAATACTAGACAGATTTTTCATTTGTTATTTTATTAACTTTTTGAGAAAGATAAAATTTCTTGATTATAATTTGATTTGCGACAAGACTTTTGTCCAGGTAGAAACTGGCATGTTCATCATTATCAAGCAATAAACCTTATAAGCATCTATGACATTTTTGTTTTGATGGTATCTAAATAAACTTTAGACACTTATGATTAATTTGTGTTGTTTCCTAACTTTATTAGCTAATTAAGAGTTGGGTAATTAGCAATTGTCACCTTTGTCCACTCATGCGACAAAACTTTTGGCCAGGACTGTAGTGTGTGTGTGTGTGTGCGCGCGCGCGCGCGTGCGTGTGCGAGTGTCGCCTGCGCGTGCTGAGTCTGTGCAGGTGTGTCTGTGCTCAGTCCACCTGGATGTGCAAAATTGGCAGTTGGGCTAGCTAGGCTAGTGGCCAGAGTTCAGTAGCCTGATAGCTTGGTGGAAGAAGCTGTCTCTGAGCCTACTGGTCCTGGCCTGGAGACTGCGGTACCGTTTGCCTGACGGTAGCAGCTGGAACACGCTGTGGTTGGGGTGGCTGGGGTCTTTTATGATCTTGTGGGCTCTGCTGGCACACCGGCTGTTGTATAGTTCCTGGATGGAGGGGAGGGGCGTGCCTCCGCTGATGTGTTGAGCGGACCGTACCACCCTCTGCAGTGCCTTGCGGTTGAGGCCTGAGCAGTTTCCGTACCACGCGGTGATGTTGCCGGTCAGGATACTCTCAGTAGTGCCTCTGTAGAAAGCCCGCAGGATCTTGGGCCCCATCCCGAACTTCTTCAGCCGCCTGAGGTAGAAGAGGCGTTGTTGTGCCTTCTTGACTACTTGGCCAGTGTGGGCGGACCAGGACAGATCCTCAGTGATGTGGACACCGAGGAACCTGAAGTCACTGACCCGCTCCACAGTGGACCCGTCGATGGTGAGGGGCTCCTGCCTCTCTCTCTCCTTCCTGTAGTCCACGATGAGCTCCTTGGTCTTGTCAACGTTGAGAGAGGTTGTTCTCCTGACACCATTGTGCCAGGTTGCTGACCTCTCTCCTGTAGGCCGTCTCATCGTTGTCCGTGATCAGGCCTATCACCGTCGTGTCATTGGCGAACTTGATCACCCTGGTGGAGCTGTGCGTGGCCACACAGTCGTGGGTGTACAGGGAGTAGAGGAGAGGGCTCAGGACGCAACCCTGGGGGCCCGGTGTTGAGGGTCAGAGGCGGAGGTGATGGGGCCCATCCTCACCACCTGGCGCCGGTCCGACAGGAAGTTCAGGATCCAGCCGCAGAGGCTGGGGTTCAGCCTCAGGTCCCAGAGCTTGGTGTTGAGCCTGGAGGGTATTATGGTGTTGAATGCTGAGCTGTAGTCCACGAACAGAATTCTCACATAGGTGTTCCTCTTCTCCAGGTGGGTGAGGACGGTGAGGAGTGCGGTGGAGATGGCGTCGTCCGTGGATCTGTTCTGTCTGTATGCAAATTGGTAGGGGTCCAGGGTGGGCGGTAACAGGCTACAGATGTGCTTTTTGACTAGCCTCTCGAAGCATTTGCTCACGATGGGTGTGAGTGCAACAGGGCGCCAGTCATTTAAGCCTGTTACCTTGGTCTTCTTTGGCACCGGGACAATGGTGGCTGACTTGAAGCAGGCGGGGACTATCCCAGTGGAGAGGGATAGGTTGAATATGTCTGTGAATGGGCCAGCCAGCTGCGACACACACACCTTGACCACTCGACCCGGGATCTCATCAGGTCCGGCCGCATTGCGGGGGTTGACGCGCATAAATTCCTTCCGTACCTCGTCCTCAGTGAGGACGAGGGCGGGGCTCGTGTCTGCGGAGGTTGGTGCTCTCGCCGGCGTAAGCACCAACAAGTGAGTTAACAAGTAGTTAACAAGTGAGTCATTCATTTAAAGGGACTTTTTAAATCGTCAGTGTTGTGGCTGTGAGATCACCGGAGAAAACTGATATTCTGAAATAATGGAGATGCTTGACCTTGTCCACGAGAAAGAGTCAATTTAACCAATGGTTAAAGGAAAGTTCTATCGTTAACCCCATGATGGCTGGGTCATGTTTGCGATCAATTGCGATCTTACAGTTGCTATGAACCTTACCAGGTTGACACTGTGTCAGAATAAATCAATGGCCAGTTTCTACTTCTGATGACTCACGATCTAGGGTGGGTGGGGCTCCAATCAGAGGCTGCAAGTCAAACCACTTCTGGTGAGTTAGTAAAAGTTACTAAAGCTTGCTGGGGACTAATATGCATTTTCAGGGAAACCAATCTCACAAATTCTAGCTTCCCTTTTCAGATGCTTTCCTGAGAGGGTTTAGCTGAATCAATCACCAATGCGGTCAGCAAATGCCAAGAAAGCCAATATCCGCTTTGTCTCCTGGGAGAAGAGAACCCTGACAGTTTTTAATTGTATTGTGGTCTTCCCATGGGTTCCTGTTTCACCAGGGTATAAAAATGAGGTAACACACATGTAAAATCCATTTGTCATCCATCACCATGGGGAAAGGTAAAGGCATCTCAGAAGAAACGAGACAAAGGTTTGAAATGGTTAACTGACCACAAAATTACAATTTTTGCAACGGCCATCTCAGTCTCCAGACTTGAGCCCAATCCGAACGTTTGTGGTTTGAATTGAAGAGGGCAGTCCACAAGCGCAGGCCTAAGGATCTTGAAAGATTCTATGTGGAGGAATGAGATAAGATATCACAATATGTTCACCAATCTCATAAAACACTACAGAAGGTGTTTGTGAGGGGTGCATGCATGAAGTACCGAAGATAGATGAATAATTGTGACATCTTTGAGGGAGAGGAAAAAAATATTACCTGTAAAACAAAATATTTTTCTCTGAGCAATTGTATTGGTACAAAAGAATATCCTTTTTTTTAATCATTCAATGTAGCTCATTACCTGTACTGTTTATTATATACAGCCTTCTTTGTTCATCTTTATCAAGGGTGTGAATACTTTTTGGAGGGTACTCTACATAGTTGGTCAACAAAAAATGGAAATAACAGTCTGTTCTAATAGTGAAGAGTTCTGGACTGTGTTTCCGTGATGGGGTGGGGTGCACTTACCTGGCATGGTTTGGGTGAACTCACACAATTAAAAGGCAAGGTCAATGCCAATTGTTACTTAATGGTACTGAGTGATTATCCTCACCCCAAGTTGAATCATTTCTTTCCTGTGCCATCTTGAAAGGGTCACCAGAGCACAAGTAGTTAGTTGCCCAATGGTTTGAGGAGCTTGACAATGACAATGACATAATATGCCATGGACTTCTCAGCCACCAGATCTGAACCCAATCAAGCATTTCTGGGATGTTCTGGAATGACTTTCTCGTGGAAGACTGGTATTGTATTCCTCCTGCAGAATTCCAAGCCACGGTCGACTCTATGCCACAGTGCATACAGGCCCTACTGGCCGCATGCAGAGATTTTACATTGGTGTTTTCATTTTTTTTGTTCACTACCTGTGTACTGTATTTAATAAATATTTAATAAATGTGTAGTTATAAATGTGTATGTAGGGGGCTTCCGTATGATGAAGAATTTAAGAATTTAAATACACTTTTGCCACTGTTGTCGAGACGAGTCGATTTCAAGTCAAACTGATGGGTTAAATGAACGTTTAAGAGACGAGGCAAAACAAAATCCCCACAGATGGTCGCCCACGGATCCTCCAGGAAGGAGCTCTCACTGCTGGGCAAGAGAGCAAAACAGCTCACAGAGCCCAACTCGAGGTCTCACGCCTGAGCTCTGAGCCTGAGCTCTCAGGCTCTGAGTGCTCCACTTTCTTAAGGTGACCTATTCTGCCACTTTAACTATTGCTTTCTGGAGAAGGTCTCCAAAAAGGTCAAATCAATGTATTATTTTAGAAGAGCGATATTCTTTCATTCTTTTCATTCTATCTGAACATGGACTCTATGAAGCACTCACTGTCAGAGTTCCATGTAATTCATGCCACGTTTTATGTTTCATTCATGTCATGTCTTGATTCGGTTTTCATGTTACGTTTCTGTTCATGTTTTAAGCATACACCTTTTCATGTTCTTTCCGCAAATCTTGCATTCATGCTTTCTCTCTCTCTCTTGCTGTCGCTCACGTTTCCTTATTGTTTCCCCTCCTTGTCTGATTACTAATTTACTAACAATTAGATAGGTTTATTGTTTCTGCTAGCACGATTGGCAATTTAGTAACTCTAATTGCCGACGTGCTGGAGATTTACTAATTACTAACTTGCTAACCATGTATTCATGTTTCCTTTCATTTCTAGTTCATGTCTATTTACTAATCTACTAACGCTGGGTCAGGATAGGATAATTACTAACAACGACTAATTATCTTGTTACCTTGTTACGCTCTCCTCAGCTGTTTTCTGTTTCACTCTGTTCTCAAGCTAAGTGTCTGCACCTGTCTACACCTCCATATAAGCTCAGTGTTTTTGTCACGTCCTTGCAAAATTGTTGCCTATATTTCTATAGCACTTTTGAGCATTTTCCAAGTCTGATATCATTGTTACGATCCAAGCCTGTTTTCTGACCATTGTTACTGCCTGCCGTTTTGTTACCACTGCCTGTTTTGTACCACAAGTTTTTGCCTGCTGTCTTTTGTGCCTTTGCCTTTGCCCCGGAGCAGACTTCGGTCTTGACTCTTGCACCGTCCCTCAAACTCTGGTTTGTTTTGGATTTTGCATGGTTTACCGAGTTCGAGACTGCCTTCTCCCTCGGTACTGTACTTTGGTTATTGGCTTGATTTTTTGGTTATCGGACTTTGCTTTTGTTTTGACTACGTCTCCTGAACATTCCTCTAATAAAGCCCTTGCGGGTCTTTATTTTACGTCATTGTTTCTGAGTCGTGCATTTCGGGTCCAACCCTCATGCATCCGTCTCACTCACACAGGTTAGTGCAGGCTATATCTCCTCCACCACTGCCTTTAGCCTCCGTCACCTGGTTGGAATTTTATCCAAAGGATACAAAGGTGCCCCTCTCCATCACAATCTCTCTCTGGCCAGCTGGAGTGTAAGGTTTTCTGGGGGTGGGGGGGATGCATCTTTCATCTTTCTCTCTCTCCCTAGTCATTACAGTGCAACAGCCTGGGGGTTTTAATGGAGATGGTTTTGTGCAGAGTGAAAATTTGTAAAAGGGTAGAAACCATTGTCTTAAGAGGGCAGCCCCTCTAGTCATGACCTCTGGTGAGCATTTTATCGATTTGACCTTTTCTTTATTCCTTCCCCCAAAACCATTTTCTTGGAAACTGGATGAGTGAAATTTGTCTGAATTTGTCAACTGGTTTCTAAAACCCGCAACCATTCTTTCCCCCAGCAAACTGTTTAGAGTGGGATGATTTGAGTGACTGATGTCTGGTTTCTAGAAGTGGAGGCATATTGGGCAGTGAGAGGAGAGGGGTACAAAGAGGTAGAGATAGAAATACTGGACTGGAAGGAATGGAAAAAAACATTGTTTTTGTTTTAAGACCGGTGTAGGGTGTGTTTAAGTGAGACAGGTGTAGGGCCTGTTTAAGTGAGACAGGTGTAGGGCCTGTTTAAGCGAGACAGGTGTAGGGCATGTTTAAGTGTGACAGGTGTAGGGCATGTTTAAGTGAGACAGGTTTAGGGCCTGTTTAAGTGAGACATGTGTAAGCATGACAGGTTTAAGTGTGACAGGTGTAGGGCCTGTTTAAGTGAGACAGGTGTAGGGCCTGTTTAAGTGAGACAGGTGTAGGGTGTGTTTAAGTGAGACAGGTGTAGGGCCTGTTTAAGTGAGACAGGTGTAGGGCGTGTTTAAGTGTGACAGGTGTAGGGTGTGTTTAAGTGAGACAGGTGTAGGGCCTGTTTAAGTGAGACAGGTGTAGGGCCTGTTTAAGTGAGACAGGTGTAGGGTGTGTTTAAGTGAGACAGGTGTAGGGCCTGTTTAAGTGAGACAGGTGTAGGGCATGTTTAAGTGAGACAGGTGTAGGGCTTGTTTAAGTGAGACAGGTGTAGGGCATGTTTAAGTGCCCAGAAGTGTAAGGGCAGCAGAAGTATTCCTGACAATATTAACAGTAGGAGGCGGTTATGCCGTCCACAGGACATATCTGTTCCCCGTTAGCGTGGGCCGCTAATTAATGGCATGGCCTTTTGAGCAGGACCACTCGCTCGACATGGAGGCTAATGGTTTAATTAGACAGGGCTGAGCAGGATGGGCAGATTAATGTAAGAGCAGTGGGCACTGTGGTATCTGCAGCTACATGACACATCTCCCTGTATACCCGTGTGGTGAAGAGACACGATGGACACCTGCTTAATCCAACTAGCTGGTTGTCTTGTGTTTATGTAAAATACATCTCTAGACTGTTCCGAATACTGTAATAGGCTGGTGTTGCAAGGATGGGATTGGCCTAACCAGAAATACATTTTTTGCCGCATAATGATCATTATAACACTTAAAAAAATACATTTGAACCTTCTAACCTTCTAACCTTCTAACCTAATAAACACAACGAACACTGAGGGGGCCCAAATAATAATAATAAGAAGAAGAAAGCGCTTTTCATGCATTATGTTCAATGCACTTTCCAAATAAATGAACAAAGGACGTTACAAGATGACAAGAGGAAAAATAAATGATACAACTGAATGTACACTACCGGTCAAAAACACCCCCATTTTCCAATTTTTACTGAAATTTAAGCAGTTCAAGTCCAATGAATAACCTGAAATGGTACAAAGGTAAGTGGTAAACTGCCAGAGGCAAAAAAAAAAAAAAGTTTAGGTTGCCAAAAACTGAAAAATAATGTAAATTTCAGAGTTATAAAAAAAGGCCCTTTTCATGGAAGAAGTAATGGGTTAACTTGGGTTAATAGTCACTCTGTGCAAGTCGCTGGCTCTGGATCCAGCAAAAGAGCCCCAGACCATCACGCTTCCTCCTCCATGTTTGACAGTTGGTGTCACACACTGAGGAACCATCCTTTCGCCTACTCAACAGCCTACAAAAACCTTTCAAAATTTCAAGATTTCAAATTTTGGTCCATAAGACCTTCTTCCAGTCTTCAGTAGTCCACTGGTGGTGCTTCATGGCCCAGGCAAGTCTCTTTTTCTTATTTTTCCATCTTAACAAAGACTTTCTTACTGCCACTCGACCTGTCAAATCTGCAGCTCGAAGTCCTCTCTCACGGCCCGTTCTCATCATTATGTATTCTTATGTTCTTATGTTCTTATGTTCTCACAATTGAAACGAGACTTCCTTACTTCGACCAGTGTTAAGCTGTGCTTGAAGCTGTTGTCCTGCAAGCCGCCTATCACGCAAGCTGTTGACTCTCAGAAACTTGTCTTCTGATTTTGCTGTGGCTTTGGGTCTGCCAGACCCCTTCCTGTCAGAGTTTCCTCCAGTTTCCAAGTGCCTTTTGAGGAAACTAGCTGTAGGAAACTATTCACTGCCAAATAATTTACATTATTTTTCAGTTTTTGGTAACCTAAACTTTTTTTTAACCTCTGGCAGTTTACCGCTTACCTTTGTATCATTTCAGGTTATTCACCGGACTCAAACTGCTTAAATTTCAGTAAAAACTGGAAAAATGGGGGTGTTCTAAAACTTTTAACCAGTAGTGTATAAAAATATAACAATTCAACTATAAATATTTACTTATAATAACATTTCTAACGATAACTAACATATATTCTTGTATGTACATATTTCTTACAGTGCAGTTACTCAGTAATAACTGCTTGTTACCAAAGTAGTTATGATATAACTATGCAGGTATAGATGCAACTTAATGTAAATGTTACCAAAAATGGCATTTTAAATGTTCATTTTTTAGAGCTTCTAGAGCAGGAATATATTACCCTGTAAGCCACAACCCCCTGAAATGTGTGGTTTTACCACCACAAAAGATGTGACGTAGCGTGTGCTATCAGTGCAATCCCACTGCTATAACCCATGCATGTGATTGTAATGAAGGATCACATATCATATATTGCTAATTTGGTAGCTAGCTAACTACTAGTAGTGTTAATGCTAGGATTGTAGTGACAGGGGGTCTCCATTTCTGATAGTGGGGGGTTGTGACAGATAATTGGTAGCTACTCTAACCAAAGCAGTTTCAGTGCTGTAGTTGGAGTGGAAACCAGACTGGAAATTCAGAGTGGAAGTCCATTTTCGCTCAGAAAATTAATTGGCTGCTGAAATATCATTTTCTCTATAACCTTAGCCAGAAAAGGAAGTTTGGAAATTGGAAGAAGAGTGGAAGAGGCCAGGTTTCTTGAGTAGGGGTTAAAATGTAACTGTCCCAGTAGCAGCTGGCCTAAAATATTAGACACAAATGTGTCTGTTTTTATATCGATAATTCATTCATTCATTTTTGCAATTAACACTTATGACTTCTGCCAAATTTTATATATATATATTTTTTTCTTCTGACAGGCTTAAATTGCCTAAATCTCCTCTGAGACAATTTATTATTTTGATGTGCAGCACTCTAAAATGTGTTCACTGTATGCTTCTCTTAAAAAGTTTGAAAGAAAATCATGGCCGCTGCAAGTCAAAGAGGAAAAAGTGAATGTTTATTGTCATTGCAACCATTTGAACATTTTATTCTTTAACATTCTGTAATAAACTGTTGTATGCTGAAAAACTATGTACGTACTGTAGTTGCAAATACTAATCATATAAGATTAAAATATTTATCACATGTTCAGATGTAACACATTTCCCTTGGCTGAAATTAAAAGCTGAAAAGAATGATGGATCTGAGTGTTATGGGGTTGATGGGAAAAATAATTGCACTTTGTTTCCATGGCATCACATGACTACACGTCCTCCTTTTTTATATCTGTCAAATGTACCTTGAAATAGAACAACCTTCACGGAAGATGTCATTTTTACCTCAAGTAAATCTCTGGAGATGCGTTCACTAAAAGCAATCTTAAACATACTTTGGTCAATTAAGCAATGACTTTCACCTCTTCCTCACATTTTTAAAAATATGAAGCGCTTCACCCTTTAGCAGAATTTCTATTATCCTTAGCTTCATTTTTCATACTTCAACAATACATCATTCATCATTTTGTTCGGTTTTTAAATTGATCGAAGGGCATCCTAGCAGTGATCGTTTGTCACAAAAAGTGTTTGGCAATGGGAGTTCCTTTTCCCTTCACCCTGTACGGCCCCTGGGCGAGGGCTTATTTGCTGAGAGTGCTGAGCCATCCCTCTATTTTGGGAGTTTGTACAGAATGTAATGTACGGAACTGGCAGCAGAAGTAATGCTAATCAGGGTTAGGTTCTATGCAAGAATCTGAGCCATAGTGTAAAATTTCCGTCCTCTTGACACACATCAGATTATACTCTGACATGATGATTGTAGAAGTTATTTTTAAAAGTGTAATAATTGCTTTTACCCCCATTCAAACAGAAAGACATTTCTTGAATAGCTGACAGATGCTGTCTCAAACTGATCTTGAGATTATGGTGACAGTTTCAAGTTTCACTGAAGTGTTGTGGATGTATGACCTGATGCCTAGCCACATGAAGCAATGCAGATCCTTCAGTCATTACTGTCACCTTTCTGTTTTTGTCCGTTTTTCATTAGTGTGTTCCATCTTGACCGGCAGTTTCCCAGCCGGGCCTCGCCTGCCCACTATACGACTGCTCTGCGTTCCGCACGGTGATGCCATTGTCGGCTATTCCTTGGATTGCTAAGGAACTTCTAACTGTGAACGCAGTTCGCCGTGAACTTGGTTGTCATGGGAAAAAAAACAGCCAATGGGGAAGAATGTACTGGTCTAAAGTACTGATTTCACTTCTATGGTGACATTTCAAATGTGAGTTGGATAATACGAACCAATACAAACTCTGTACTACTGGAACAGGTATATTACTGAGGAACTATTAAACAACTGGAAAATGAAGCATTTCTGTAATGGCGGACATCTACATCGTAAAGTATCGCCTATACATCATTTCCTATGAATGTGCTGCTCTCTTTATGTTATTTCATTGAGTTGAGCATGCATAACTGCAAGCTGCAGATGTACCTCTTTCTTATTAGTTTTTTATTTTATGTCCTTTTTATCGCTGTGCTGTTTTCTGAACAGTCCATGTTTAAGGTATGGGGAGACGCGGATTATACCTGAAGCATCACAAAATGGAATCCTTGTGACATGCCTGTTGTGCCTCACTTAAGCTACTTGTTGAAAATAGCAAAGCTTTACCCCTGACAAAGCCCCCATGCTCCAGATGTAAGGGTTTTAAAAACATTTTATCACATAGACAAAAAAGCCACCCCTGCTGCTCTCTCCGCTGCCTACACCTTCTCCCACACTCTTCGGCCCACAGGTAGAGGTGGAGGGACTGGTATCTTGATCTACCCCCTGTGGAGATTTGGTATTGTTCCTCTTCCTCACCTCTCACCCTCCTCCTTTGAATTCCATGCTGTCACTGTCACTGTTCCATGCAAACTTCACATCATTATTGTCTATCGCTCCTACCATGTCCACTGAGGAGTTTCCTAGATGAGATGGATGCCCTACTCAGCTCTGAGGATGGCACTCCTGTTCTACTTCTAGGTGACTTCAACCTGAATGACTACTGTTCTATCATCCCTTCCCCTTACTGACACCTTCTCTTACCAATCCAAAATCCAAATCCCCTGTGGCCCTGACTGATTTCCACACACTCCTGGCTACCTTTTCCTCTAACCTCTCCTCTGCTAAATATGCATTTTTCTTTTCCAAGATTCAATCTTCTGCTTCTAATCCTCACAAACTGTACTCTACGTTTTCCTCTCTCCTCACCCCTCTTCCTCCCCCACCCCCCTCCTCTGTAACCGTGGATTACTTTCCATCCTTCTTTCGGAAGAAGGTCAATGACATTCGCAACTCCTTCCCCCCATCGTCTCCCTCACCTACCCCTCCCTCACCCATCTCACTACCTAAACCTCTCAACCCCTCTGTCTTCCTTCTCACCCCTCCCTGACTCTGACATCCTTCAACTTGTTCACTCCCACCATCCTACCACCTGCCCTCTAGATCCCATTCCTTCCCCCCTCTTCCAGTCCATTGCCACGGACATCCTCCCCTTTGTCTCCAATGTTATCAACTCCTCTCTTTCCTCTGGCTCTGTCCCCCCTCCCCTCAAAAGCGCCCAGGTCATCCCCCTCCTCAAGAAACCCTTTCTGAATCCTGCTGTCATTTCTAACTACCGACCATGTCTCTCTCCTCCCATTCCTTTCCAAAACACGAGAGCGGTCTGTCTATAACTAACTATCTGCTCATCTCCTACAGAACTACCTTCTTGATCCTAACCAATCTGGATTCAAGGCAGACCACTCCACAGAGACAGCTTTGCTCGCAGTCACTGAGGCTCTTCAAGTGGCTAAGTCCCAAGTCTCTTAGCTCCGTCCTCCTCCTCCTTGACCTGTCAGCTGCATTTGATACTGTGGACCACCAGACCCTGCTCTCATCTCTCGTCGAGATGGGAATCTCTGGATCTACACTGACATGGTTCAAGTCATACCTGGCTGACCGATCTCTACCAGGTGACCTGGAGAGGATCCCTCTCCTCACCCCACACCCTCTCCACCGGAGTCCCACAGGGGTTGGTGCTAGACCTCGTCCTATTCTCCCTGTACACCAAGTCACTTGGTTCTATCATCTCTGCTCATTGTTTGTCTTAACATTGTTATGCCGACGACACTCAATTCTCCTTCTCTCCTTCTGAGACGCAGGTCCCGGCACAGATCTCTGCATACATGGCTGACATCTCTGCCTGAATGTCCACCCACCACCTGAAGCTGAACCTGGGGAAGACGGCGCTGCTCTTCCTGTGAAGGACTCCCCAATGATTGATGCTTCAATCACTGTGAAGGCTCCATAGTGTCTCCGTCCCAGTTTGCCAGGAGTCTTGGAGTGACCCTGGATGACCAGCTGAGCTTCTCGGGCCACATCACAGCGATCACCCAGACCTGCCAATTCTCCCTCCATAACATCCGGAGTATCTGACCGTTCCTCACCCAAGAGGCACACAATTCCTGGTCCAGACCCTGGTGATTTCACGTCTGGACTAGTGCAAGTCCTTGCTGGCAGGCCTACCAGCTTGTGCCATCAAGCCACTGCAACTAGTCCAGAATGCTGCTGCACGTCTGGTGTTCAATCAACCTAAGTTCACCCATGTCACCCCTCTACTCTCCTCTCTGCACTGGCTCCCCATTGCAGCATGCATCAGATTCAAATCACTTGTGCTGGGTTATTAAGGGGCTAGAGTAACTGCTCCCCCTTACCTCCAGACGCTCATCACACCCTACACCACAGCCAGACTCCTCCGCTCCGCCTCCTCTGGCAAACTGACTGTCCCATCCCTCCGGGTGCCCGGCAGCCTCTCCTCGCGGTCTCGCCTCTTCTCTGTCCTGACCCCCCAGTGGTGGAATGATCTTCTGCACTCGGTCAGGACCGCGGAATCACTTGCGATCAACCCACCTTTTCAGACTCCACTACCACTGAATTCTGTACATCTAGCCAATTGTCATCACCACTGCCTACTTGTTTAATACTTTTTGTATATGCATACTTGTTTACTCCTCAAAAAAAAAAAAAAAAAACTTTGACTAACCTTTTCCTTTCCAGTGTTACAGGTATGGTATGCAGCTGCCAACAATGATGTCTATCGCTGTATTACTGCACTGATCTCTTGCACGAACAATGATTGTTCTTACAATGTATTAATGCACATGTAAGTCGTTCTGTATAAGAGCGTCTGCTAAATGCTTAAAATGTAAATGTAAAATGTAGAAAAATCTACCTTCTGCTGAAAGCCGTCCAGTTCCCTTGGGCATCTTCAAATGGTTAAGACACATTGTGTTAATACTTAATGTTTTACATTATATTAACATTCTGAAGTAAATAACTGATGTTTTAAATATATATAACTTTTATTCTTTTACTAATGGATTCTCAATGCTTCCACAAAAGGTGTAGATATTTTGTATGGTGTGACAACCCTGCCTTAGGTCCAAAAATGTAAAAACAGGTCTATTACCATAAGGGCAAGGCATGTGTTAACATGATGTGTGCAGCAAGTACAGAGGGCATAAAAAAGTATTCACTCCCATTGGCATTTCTCACATTTTATTTTCTTACTTCATGGAATAAAAATTGATTTAATTCCAATTTCTTGCCACTGATCAACACAAAATACTTTATAATGTCAAACAAAAGCACCATCTAAAGCCTTTTCCAAATTAATTACAATTAAAAAAACAGAAAATAATTTATTCCATAAGTATTAATAGACTTAATACTTGTAGAAGCACATTTAGCTGCAATTGCAGCTGTGTCTATTTGGGTAAGTCTCTACCAGTTTTGCACATCTGGACACTGCAATGTTCGCCCCTTCTTCTTTACAAAAATGCTCAAGATCCATTAGGTTTTAAATAAAATAGTTAAAAACGGTGCAGCAAATTAAACTATAAGTATACATAAACATAATTAAAAAATTAAAGCGAAGATAAAAAATTTTAGCTGGAAACAGTGCAAAAATGTACCTATGTAAACCGGTATAAACTGGGCAAGTGAGTACCAGTACATTAGGTTGGTGGGGGACCATTGGTGAACAACAATTTTCTAATCTTTCCACAGATTCTCAATAGGATTGAGGTCTGGGCTTTGACCGGGCCACTCCAGGACATATATATATTTTTATTTTTATTTTTGTTTCTGATTTTATCCCATTTTCTCTCAATTTGGTAGCCAATTAGACCCGCTATTTCTATGTCAATCCCCCCCTAGTAATGTGAGTTCGCTGCTGTAGTCCTGCGACCGGTAGTGACGAAGGTGAAGTAACGCCTCCTCCGAGACGGCACTCGCCAGGCCGTCGACCGTAACCCGGTACTACAGGGCCACTCTTATGCCCAGCAAACGTCATGTCGGCTTCCCTCCCCCCTCCCTGGGGCAGACAGCCAATTGCCGCCCCTGGTGGCACTCCCGGCCAGAGCCGACTCTGGCGAGAAGGGGAATTGAACCCCGGTCTCCGTGGCCAGCATCGGACGTTGTAACCACTGGACCACGCGGGAGGCCCCCAGACATATATTTTTTGATTGTATGTGTCATTGTCCTGCTGGAATATAAATCTTATCCCAAGTCCCAGGTCTCTTGCAGACTGCAGTAGGTTTTCCTCCAAGATTTGTTTATATCTTGCTCCATCCATTTTGCCCTCTATTTTTACAAGTTTTCCAGTCCCTGGAGCAGAGAAGCATCCCCAAAGTATTAGGCTCCCGCCACCATGTTTCATGGTAGGGATGGTGGATGCCCAGTGCTAGGCTTGTGCCAAACATAGCGCCTAACGTTGATGCCAAAAAGTTAAATCTTCGTCTCATCAGACCATCACATCCTCCTCCACTTGGTTTGAGAGTCTCCCACATGCCTTCTGGCAAACTTTAGATTTCATGTTAATTTTCTTCGACAATGCTCTTCTTTTTGCCACCATCTCATAATGTACAAATTTGTGAAGAGCCCAGGCTATTGTTGTCCCATAGATTGGTGCTTTTGAACAACCTTTTCTTGGATTTGCTTGGAATTTTCTTGATGAAGCTCTTGTTTGGAAATGCACTAACCAACTGTGGGACCTCTCACAGACAGGCGTATTTAATTTGAAATCATTTGAAACACCTTAATTAATCTGAAGACAATTGATTGCACAAGAGCTTATTTAGGTGTGTCTTAGCAAAAGGGGTGAATACTGCAGTCTATTGTTGTCTGTTTTTTATTTGTAATTAATTAAGAAAAGGCTTAAGAGTTTTTGTTTTTAATTTAACATTAGATATAGAGTATTTTGTGTTGGTCTGTGGAAAAACAAATCACAATGAAATTAATTTTGATTCCATGAAGTAAGCAGATAAAAGGGGGTGAATACTTTTTATACCCACTGTATGTACAAAAATAAACCAGGCAGGGGCCAGGTAGCCTCCACACCCAGAAAGACAGGGAATATGGTGGACTCACCCTGCCGCAGCGAACTGTCTTGCCCACACCAGCCCAGTCTGCAGGCTACTGCCAAGGGCCTGGCTTTGTTCCTTTTCTCTCCATTTCAGGAGCAGTTTGTTTAGTTAGAACAAAAAATAAATGAGCACAAAGACGATGCCGCAAGACCGCCATTCATTCTTCTTTTGTCAACCCACCCGATTCCAAATCCTCATCTCCCTCTCTAAACCCTGCTCCATGTGAGCTCACACCTGTATGTCCATTCTGGAAGGGAAAGGCCTGTGTGTTGTGTCAATGCATTGCAACTCACGCCCAAAAGATGTGTGTGTGTGTGTGTGTCTGTGAGAGAGAGATGTGTTAGACCCCTAACCCATCACAATGGGATGCTTCATTTACTAAAAGCTGCAGTTCTCAGAATTCCCAGGATGACAAAATCTGAACAAAATTGCTTGTTCAAGATAATCCATGAATGCAAGCGTAAGGAATTAGCATGGATCTGTAACCGTTACTTCTACATTAACTGGTATTCATTCATTTTTTTGTCCAAATCAATGTGTCATGTCATCACAATTGATTGAAGATGCTTAACTTAATTACTCTGAAAACATCAATAGGACACCGGAATTGATTATTGTTGTCTCCACTGAATACAAACACTGCAATGTGTTTGTGTTCCACATTTGATATACAGTACCCTCTGAAATTATTCACACATCCTTGATGAAAATGAGCAAAGAATGCTGTATAAAATAAACAATATAGGTAATGCCCTTCTTCTACGTACCCCCTGATCTATGGGGTAATATACTATTAATAGCTTGAGAGCTGGATCATTCTTATGGCATTATGCTCCATCAGCTCCTGCATGTCCCTAGCTCACCCATTATTCACAAGGGGTGATGTCTTGTTGCGCACTGGACACAAGGGGTCACTTCCTGTTGAGCGCTGGACACAAGGGGCCACTTCCAGTTGAGTGATGGACACAAGGGTTCACTTGTTGTTGAGCACTGGACAATGAAAGAGTAGATTATAGGCAATAAATGGGCTTGCCAGATGGTTCCACACTGTCTCTCTGTCCCTCACCACCAGCACTGGCTGTGTCCCCCAAAACGAAGCAGTAATAAGCTTTCAAAAGCACAGGGGGCATAGAGGGGCAAGGGGTGAGTGTGAACTGGTGTGCACGGTTAATGGTTGAGGGGTGGATTTCTCACACAAGCATGGAGCACACACACACAGACATACACATACATACAGATAATGAGATATATTTTATGCTCAATAAAATGGGAGAATTATATCATTTTATACTAATACAATTGCTTAGAGAAAAAGGTTTAGTTGAACAAGTAATCTTTTTCTCTTAGCACTTGTATTAGTATACATTTCTGCATATTTCTGAGCTTTACTATATTGTTTATTTCATATAGCCTTCTTTTCTCATCTTCATCATTCTCGTGAATAATTTTGAAGGGTACTGTACATTTATTCTTTGTGCCAAATTCATAAAATGGGGCTATGAATTGAACTTAACTTAGTAAGTGCAATGAGCTTTGTCAATAATTATTTGGGGGGTGTGCTGTCAGTTAAGCAACAAGCATGGGAAGTGTGTCATCCTGGCAGCGCATCATTGCAGTGCAAATGTCGCTTCCTCTATTTGTTTGAATTATGGTTCTGCAGTCAATATATGGGGGCTCGGCAAACATCGCCTGCGGCTTGACTGCGCTTGCTTCTTCGTCAGCACGAGCCCTCCTATGCCATTAACTTCCTGTCTCCTCATGCAAAATGCGTTGTCATTCAAGCGTATGGCTTACAGCCATTTCCCCCGCTGCTTCTAACGATGAGCGCACCCAATGCCGACACGAAAGGACAAAAAAACTAAAGGCGAAGAAAATGTCGGATGCTGGCACTCGCGTTAAGCCAACTGGAAGGTCAATAACGGATGTGTCCCCGAAAGCATCGACAACAAAAAAAGCGATCTCTGCAACTTAGTTATCACCATGGCTCCTCGTTCTCCCGTCTTCTTCAACACGGCGTGATGGAAGAATAGTCATTAGCAGGACCCTGCTTGCATGAGGAGATAGCAAGTAGTTTCTTTAAATGTCCGTTGAGAGTCACAGGGAGGAAAAACCTTTAAGTGGTAAAATATGCTAATAGGAGCCACCAGAGGGCATAAATAATCATCAGTTGAATTAACCTGCGACTGACAGCTTTATTAACACCTCCGTCTGCAGTCACCTGATAACGCACAGAACAGTTAAAAGAAAACTCCACTAATGACCTTGTTAGAAATTCCCCACTCGGTAACAACTAATGATCAGACTCAACCCTTCCTTTATTACAACACAGCCACTCAACAATAGGAGGCTAAATCTGTATTTATGAGTCCAACGTGTCCAACAGCCACTACTTTACAACAACGTTTGGCCTCAAGTGTTGTTGTGTTCCTCTTGTTCCACAGGAACAATGAGGCACCTGACAGTTAAGGACTCTTAAATCCAGAGCAGCGAAATTAACTCAACCCATTTTAAGCTTTCTTTTTACTCTGTGATTATTTAATTGGCACTTTCGTTTTGAAGAGGTAACGAATATTGGTGAGATTCACCACTCTTCAAGGAGGCAGAGCCCACATACTGTATCAGTGGTCACGTCAAAGCTACTGGCAGTTGTGGGCCCATCTTATGCAAAAACACTGATCCACATATCATATACTGTCCCAACCCCCTTTGACAGTTTAGCTTCACTTGGCTGGAGGCTGGCCATGCACAGGAGTCTCATTCTGACAGACCCTCCAGAGATCCTATTGGTCATCATCACTTCCAGATGTGCAGCCATTCCTCCAGTGCTCACCTCATCTCATAACCTCACAAGAACAGCATGTTCATCTACACAATGTTCCCAGACTCCTTGAATATGCCAAGAATATGTCACAGCAATCACAAAAGTCATGTCTCTGATCACTGAAATACACACATTATCGCTGTGTGTGTATAAGCAGTCAGAGATCAATTTTTTCCAGATTTCATAGAGCGATTGACCTCCAGCGATGCCCAAAGAATGGCCATGACCCAGTGAGCAGGCCCTCAAGCTAGAGCAGGAAATGTATTTCTCTGACAAACCTATGAATGTGAATTTATCCATGTACATATATCATAAATCACCTTACATTTATAGATTCAGATTTCTCTACTATTGTTAGTTTACGTGGAAAAATAAATACATTTTTATGATAAACTAACCATGAGATTTTCTAAATAAAATACTGTATATGGAAGGATACTGACCTCCTATGGTCAGAACAGCTCCAGTGCTTTTAGATGTTGGAATCCTCTCAGCCACACTAATTGGTAAAGACATTTTATTCACGTTTTTTTCTCTGTGAATGAATTGTTGCGTTCAGCTAGCTTTTGTTTTAGAGCTAAATTTGAATACACCTTGCAAGAAGCATCTTTGCCTGTTTTGATTTCCTCATCTGACGGTTCGGGCCAGGATTAAATTTATGTAGTGGACATTATGGAATGCCTGGAGCTAAAAGTGTCAATGTTAAAATGTTTAATTTAATCAAACTCTTCTGTAGGGATGGTTACAGTTTAATTGGGTCAATAATCAAATTTGTTACAGGGAAATCCCAGTGGGGTATTTTTGGTAGTCTTTTCCTTAAAGGCATTTTAGCAAGCACACAGAACAGAACATAAAAGTACAAATTTAAAATTAAACTCATGATAATTGCAGTTTTGTCATTACACATTACCATGGTTTCAACCTTTTTTATTTTTGGTGTTTAATTTAAAATGTCTAACTGTAGCTTATTAAAGCACTCCAGTATGTATTCACAAAATATTAAAAGGCTTTTCAGCTTCATTCATTTCTGGACATGTGTCCGTAACAAGAATTTTTGTTCAAGATTTTCCTCACAACTTGATGACTCCTAATACACTGTTAGACTCCTCCACTCCCCTTACCTTCCCCCCTCTTCTATGTACCCCCTGATCTATGGGGTAATATACTATTAATAGCTTGAGAGCTGGATCATTCTTATGGCATTATGCCCCCATAATCTCCTGCATGTCCCTAGCTCAACCATCATTCACAAGGGGTGATGTCTTGTTGAGCGCTGGACATAAGGGGTCACTTCCTGTTGAACGCTGGACACAAGGGGTCACTTCCTGTCGAGTGATGGACACAAGGGTTCACTTCCTGTCTGACAATGGACACAAGGGTTCACTTGCTGTCGAGTGATGGACACAAGGGTTCACTTCCTGTCGGACAATGGACACAAGGGTTCACTTGCTGTCGAGTGCTGGACAATGAAAGGGTCGATTACAGGCTATAAATGGGCTTGCCAGATGGTTCCACACTGTCTCGCTCTGTCCCTTGCAACCAGCACTGGCTGCCCCCCAAAACAAAGCAGTAATAAGCTTTCAAAGGCACAGGGGGCATAGTGGGGCAAGGTGTGAGTGTGGACTGGTGTGCACAGTTAATGGTTGAGGGGTGGATTTCTCACAACACAGTGCTCACACACACAAAAAAGACACAGACATACACATACAGTATACGTGCATGTGCACACACACAGAAAGCTGTATTCACATATTGCCTCTCATTATGGTGATATATTAGGGAGGCCGTCCCACTTTTCTCTGTTCACCCACTGTCCCTTGCATTGTCCCTACAGATTGCCCTGGGTTTCTGTGCTGACTTTGTTCAAAATTACCATCTCAACATTCTCATTTTAGTTCATTCTGTAGGTGGAGCTGTGTATGCATTTGCAGTGGGGTACAAAGATCATAACTCCTCCCAAAAAAAATGCTGGGTATATTCTTGTAACCAGAGTAAATGTTAGACATTTCATTGAAATTGCATTTAAAAATCTATATTCTGTTCCATCCTCCGCTGCTTTGTAATTACAGCGTGATAACGCTACACTGACCTGTTTGTTCATTTATGAATTATTTATGGTCTCGCTGATTGCCTTTTGCAGGTGAAGCTTCTCAAAATTCCTTTGACAGTTTGTCTTAATTATTCAAAAATTGCTCTTGTCGATTTCTTCACGCTCGTTTAAAAAAACGGTCACGATACGGATGTACAGACATTTCCACAGTGGCCTATCTCTGTCTCCGAGCAATGTGCAACACAAGAACTCAGTGCACCTGTCCCAGTCCTATTATGTTTAATGTCTTCTGGAGAAAGTACATTTAATGAACATTATCAGCAGCTAATGGGAAATGTACTTAGTCAGATGAAGATGATTATTTCCGCATAATTAGCTGTTAGCTGTCGGCCTCAATTAAGATGATGGAAGTTTGGAGCCGTTGATCCTGTGCTTGACAAGAGAGGGGCTTCCAGGCCTTACTGGGACAGGGTGTAATGTGAATCCCACTTGTGTCAGCACCGCTAAGGAGAAGAACATCCGCATTAGCCCTTGGCATGTGCCGAGGTCAACCCAGCCACGCAGGGAGAGCGATGGTCAGAAAATCAGCATTTACTTACAGGCTTACTTGCATCTCATTGCGATTTACGAGTTACATGTACATAATCTTGGCACAAGTTGTCATTGGCTCGATATGGGAGAACTTCATTTTAATTAAATATTAAAATGTTCTTCCAATTTGGAATTGCCAGTTGTCGTACAGTCATCCTCTGCACTACCTTCCAAAGCTGAGCTAAAAAAAAGGGATGTTTAAATGCACAAAAATTGCTGAAAGTTAAACTGGATTATTTTTAAACATTTACAATGTAACATTTGGAACAATTAATAAGTAAAATCTATATGACATACAGGTACTGATGTTGTGTGCAACAATGATTGCTAGCTATGCAGGTAATTGCCTTCTGCTGAGGGAGCACCGTTGCTTTTAACATACGACTTTGAATGGGTTACCAGTATACCTACATTTAAAATTGTTTGTGGTAGAAAATAAATAATGAAAGTGCCAAAGTACTTAGACTGTTTAAAGAAAATTCTAAATGGTTGCAAAATTCTTATCAGTTAAATGTTTAAATGGCAAACGATTAACACCCTTAGACATGCCTATGGTGAAGTCAACCAAAGTCCTGTTCATAGGGGACAAAGCGCTAATAATACTGCACAAAAAGTAGCAAAAATGAGTCCCAGATTCAAATAGGACTTTTTTTTTTAATGTATATAAAAGCAGTAATCTAAGGCATGTAAACAAACATTTCTGAGCTTTGTGACAAACAAACACATAAACAAATGAACTAAGCTTAAAAAATGTAGGATTGTGTAAGATAGTGAATAGCAGTACACTTCTTTTACCCCTAGATGGCGGAAATACTGTTAGTTGCAGGAATGATCATTTGATTCAAGACGCTTGAAACCACTTTCCAAAAAAAGAAAAAAGCATTGTAGCTATCTGTTAACCAAACAAAAGCCTGCACGATTTAACAAATGGAGAAAGATGTGGCGCCAGCAGGGGCTTAATTTCTCTGGAAGCTTTTTTACGCCCAGTTTGTTTCTTTTCCTGACTAATTACACCCCTAACTATCCGCTAAGAGCAGTCATGGCATCAGGCTTTGTTTCAGAATGAATGGGTAAATTGCGCTCCCACTAACTATACGTGCATCATTAATCAAGCGGCTGCACAACAATCATCAATGTAGGAATATATTTTTTCCATATTAAAATACCAACCCAAGACACTTGACCAATACAAATCTCTATATCTGCCTATACAGGACTACTACCTGTACAAGCACAAAGCAGGTATGTGCTCTGTTGCACTGAATTGAAGTAGATGTACATTTGCCTTAAACTTATATGATCACTTTTAAGTTTATCCTGGATACAAGAGCAAGGGAACGTTTGCACTGCACAGTTTCTGACCTGACGCAACGTTGCAGCCGACCACAGGACGGCACAAACTGACAGGCCAGGATGTGTGAGGTCAGAAGTCACAGCACCACACCGAGATCCAAAAGGAACCTCTCTGTTCAGCTCCTTTATCTTATCAGCACCACCAGTTTCACTGAATACAGTATATTTATGGTGTACGGTTAACCGTTTTTTTTTTCTCCAGTGTGCCACATTTGACAGGAGGGATTTCGTCTGTTCAGAGTTAATGTACTTAAGCCTCTCTTTGCTTTGGGCGATCGATGGAGCACTCGAAGCGCTCGTTCTCACTGATGGGCCTTTGTGTCTCATCATAACGAGGGAGCCTCCCAGGCACCACGGCAGCTGCGATTGGTTGAGGGATGTCGTGAAGGTGTCAGGAGGGTCACGTGACCTCGTGGGTTACATCGGCAGCAGGTGTGAGGCAGTTCCGCTGGTGGTCTCTAGCTGCGGTTCCCATGGAGACCTTGACATTCTTTTTTAGTCCAGCCATTTGTCAGGCCCCCTTGCTAGGCAGGTCACATTTGGATGTGGTGCTGAAAAACAACTGAAGAATACACACACACACACACACACACACACACACACACACACACACACACACAGGTACACATGCATACAAGCATGTACTGTATACACACTAGCACACACATAAGCATACAGACACACAGGTGCACACACACACACACATGCACAAGTGTGCACATATACACGATCACACACACATGAACAGGTACACACACAGGTACACACGCACACACGCACACATGCACAAATACAGATGTATTTGCCCAGTTGTTCACTTTGAAAAGCTGTGTGTATGCATAGACAAACCTAGATTGTTTCCTACAAAAGATGGCTGATTACAAATACTACTTAGAATCTTAAGTCTCTAATCAATGGCCTTTTACGTTTGTACTATGTCGACTACAGTTTGGTGCAATTAAAGATCACAATAGATGTGTAATTAAACAGTAATTATCACTTTGTTATGTAAACCAAAACAGATGCACCGACCTTCTATGAAAGGAAGGCAGGAGGGATGTGGAACAGAGAAAGAGGGATATGAATATGTATGCATCTCTCTTTTGTTATTTGTTTGATAATCTGGCCTTCCACCGAACACAATGCCGTTCGCACCGAAACGCAAATGGTTAAAATGGAACAAAAAAGTCTGTACCCTTAAACTCCTGAATGGCCTAAAGATAAGGGGATGGATAGATGGATGGTGTACAATACAACTTATTATACACGTGTGCAGAAAACATCAGAAAACGAATAATCATCAGGAAGTTTTCTGCACACATGTAACTTGTATTGCTGGGGGCTCCTTGGTGGCCTGTCCAGCAAAAGCACTTCTCCACAGCGCAGTGATGTGCCCCACATTCTGGAACCTAACCCTGGCTGGGTGAGAGCCAACAGTCAGCGCCACAGTGTCACCCAGCAAGGGAGGGTTTCAGTCGGCCCCGTTTCATAATGCAAGAGCACCCCCTCTGGTCCATTGAGGTCCTGCAGTCTGCTGCCTGTCTGCATCAGCTGCGTAAATTGCAGTCCTCCAGCACAATGACTGTGTTAGCACTGCTGGTGGAGCAAATTGAAATGAAGCAGCAGCTGGCCACATACGTTTTGTAGGACGTGCATGCCACTCTGCACTCTCTCAATGTTGCAGCCATGAGATGTACTTTCTGAAATGATTGGGCACTCTAAAATGTGAGAAAAGGAAAATAAATTGGAGAGGAGGAAAGAAATTATGGTCAAAAAGCCGCCGTCTTCAAATCATAGGGGAAAAAATGACATTGCTTTTGAAAGCTCTCTCCGTAACTGCTTTATTGGCATCATTACCTTAACATTTTTTTTAACATATGTAAGGTTTGTTCTTTTTGTAATTTTGTAATTTTAGATTTTTTTTTCTCCATCATTCTATGCCAGAACATTCACACACTTGACACGACTGAAAATCCTCTGCGTTTAATCATTTATTCAGACACCAGAGAAAACATGTTCAAAGCATACCGCAGGAAAAAACAAGAACTTGAGTGCACATCAGCCAGTAGCACAATGATTTAGCCTTAATCTGTCTTAAAGAAAGTGTGTGCTTTAGATGTTTAAAATAGCGCTCCTCTGAATCTGAATCAATCAGTCAATGCACACTGATTAATAGTAATGGCGTGCTGGGCAGGGAGATAATGTTTCTAAGCTAACGTTTGACTGGAAGGAAAGGAAGTTGACACAAAGACACAATTTAAAGTACACAGGATTACCAGTCCTTTCAGTGTGAGATCACACACAGACACACACACCCACACCCACACACCCACACACACCGGAAGCAAATTAAATCTGATTTACCTGAATGCCTAGAAAAATGATTAAAGGAGCATAGAAAACATTGGCTTTAATGTTTAAAATCGCTGATTGTGCATCTTGTGTCACCACGGTGCCATCTGCACCCTGCTGTCAGTGTACTCCTCCCATGCACTCCTTTATCTGCAACCCAGTCACTATTTCACACCCTCCAGGCCACACACAGTACTACAGCCAAGCTGGTGACTATATTACACCCTACAAGCCACACACAGTACTACAGCAGAGCCAGTGACTATTTCACACCCTACAGGCCACACACAGTACTACAGCCGAGCTGGTGACTATATTACACCCTACAAGCCACACACAGTACTACAGCAAAGCCAGTGACTATTTCACACCCTACAGGACACACAGTGTACTACAGGAAAGTTGTGGTATGGGATATTAGCACAGTAAATGCTGAATAAGATGGGGGTTTTTTTACCATTGCATTGGTAAACCAGCCCCTGGTTGATCAGGTGCCTGCAGTCTGCCTGCACAAGCTGCGCATGAAGTGCACTCCTCCGACACAATGATTGTGCAGCAACGGGTGGAAATTGTGATTTAATGTCCATAAATATGACATTCTTAGCTTGGACACATGTTGAAATGAATAAAGGCAATCAGGCAAACATGATATTATATACATAATATGTGTATAATGTGTCCCTTATTGTGATACAATTGGCTGGCCTGTTTATTATTTTTCCTATTTATTCACAAACTGAAATTTGTGTATTGTAATGCTGAGCCTTTTCCACCTGGTAGTTTCTCATCTCTTCCATGCGTTCGCATAAACTGATTGTGGCTCCAATAAACACCTCTCATCCAATTAAGTAAAAATGTGAAAAAATATACTTTGGAATGGTTCTGCTGCAACGGTGATAGATCATCAGGCATTTATAATTGACTTTTCCCCTCAGCCCGTTGGTTCCTGCTGTTGCTGTGAAATGGGTTGCCATGGCCTGTACCTTGTACGTGTGTGTGTGTGTGTGTGTGTGTGTGTGTGTGTGTGTGTGAGAGAGAGAGAGAGAGAGAGATCTCATAGTAGTTCTTGGGAGTTGAAAGTGTAATTGGGACCCTGCAGAAAAAACATGGGACCCAGTGGGTTCTGCAAGGGACCGGGTCCATATGTCCATCTCACAAAGAGACCTCGGCCTTCAGAATTCTGGCCCAAATGCTTCCCGCTTCGCTGATTCTCCAAAAACAAATCGGAGCGCTGAGACTGCAGCACGTTGCATGGTTACAGAAAGGCTTCCGATTCAAAAGAGTGTGTACACCGGGCAACAATACCTTATTATTTTAATATTTCTCATTAAAAGCAACGGATCTGTATTTGGAAGGTTGCAGGTTCAAATCCCACACAATTTAACCTTCATTAGCTTTATGATAAAAATATGGTAGAGGCTAGATTGTTATTTGATTAATATGCTGACTTTGCTGAAAAACTTAGAGGGTTAAAAAAATGCATTTGCATAAAGCATATCCTAGTAATTTTCTAAAGAGGGGAAAAATAGTATAGAGTAGATTACATTCATTTGTAAAATGTCACCACAACAGAACATGGTTGACATTTATAATTCTCATTATACTATTCTCAGAAATGGAATAATTACAAATATACTGAAATTATTTAAGTGATTTAAGTTCCTGTTCCAGGCCTTTTCAGGCCTTGTAAACAAATGGGGACCAATGATGTAGAAATGCTCAAAAGGGTGTATCAAATATCTGGTCTAATGAAAATGGGTTGTGATTTATTACCCCTCCCCCCCTTAGTTATCTTCATTTGTAAATATTGAAGTTTGATGAATGGTGAGACAGAAACGGTTTGAAATGGTAAGCGTTTGCATTCCACAGCAGGGTTCAATGTCTGGCGACTCAGGAGAGACTCCTGCCTCTATCTCCTCTTGGCCTCAATAATTTATTTTGGTGGTGTTTGAAATGTGTCTCAGTCTTGTGTTCTGGGCCTGCCAGTGCCACCCCCCCACCCCACCAGGGGAAATTGCCCCAGGGTTTTGCTTGCCCTCTCTTATTCAGGCCTACACAGGTGGGTCTTTTATTCATAAGGGAACTTTGATCTTCTCTGAATGCATTCACAGGGCCTTGGGCCAGTGCTGTGTTTTTGGACACAGTCCTTCTGATTGGGCTTCCCCCACTGTTAGGTTCACCCTGAAATGGACTTCCTTTTCCTCCTTCCACCACTTCTTGCCGAAAAGGTTTTGCATTTGGGTTGTAATTGACCTTCTTGCTGAATGGGCAAATGCAATTTAAGATTTGGGGGCGGGGCAGAATAAGGGTTGAGTTGAGTCCCTCTCTGTTAGTGGGGTTGCGCTGTGGCCATGTTCATTTTAATAGTCGGATTAGAAACAGCTGTCATTGCCCCTGACCTCCCAGCATAAATACAGCACCAGGTGTCTGTCTGGCTTAGATGTTCATTCATTTACTTTACAGGTGGGGGGCGGGGGATGTCAGTATCGAGGAACGGAATTTCCTAACCGTCTCCTCATCTTGACAGAGGGAAAACAGATGGCTCACAAAGCACTGTGACATTGGGTAACCCCCTGCTTTGTGGCCAATCTCCGTGGATTGCGATCCCCCCAGTGATCATAGGTTCTGCTGCCATTCCAAATCAGTGGATGGGAGGTGAAATCAATTGACTTTTACTGTGATCAGAAGGTTCAAATCCCCGATGTGCCAAAGGTTAAGTGCTGGCTTAGATAGGTAGGCCTGTTTCTTCCAAGAAATTGCTGATTCATTGCTCAAATGTGTGTAAATATGTGTAACACATATGATGGAAAGATTTTTCAGATGTGGCCATGGACATTTTGGCATATTTATACATGCAGTTATTATGGCTGAACAATAAATGTCAGAAGTGGTCCTTTTTTTCAATGTCCAGGGCCATTAGACACACAAGGTTTTATATCCTTTTCAATTGCAGTCATGATATAACCAAAGAGTGATCTCTGTACTGGTCTATGTTATTATCTGGCAACTCTAGGGTTCCAAATATTACTGTATAAAAATGTTCAAAACACCACTGGGATGTTGCACTGGTTGGATCGTCTCCTGTACAGTATAGCAGCGCAGCTGCAGATTCCAGTGTGCAGAATGCTTTATTCAATTTGGTTTTGATTTTTGTGTGAATAGATTTGCTGATTGCTCCCTGAAGAGATTATATATACAGTAGGTATAAAAAGTATTTTATTTGCTATTAATTAAGAAAAAGCTTTGGAGTTGTTGTTTTGTTATTTGAAATTATAGGGTATTTTGTGTTGACTGGCAGCAGCAGCACCAAAACTTTAATCTGCTTTAGGGCATCTTTTTTTAATTTTTATTTTTTTTTAATTTTACGGGATGCAGATTGTACTTTTGGAGGCTCAGAAACCTCCCTCCTCTTCATTCCGTTCCTTCCCATTCCTTCCTTTCACTTGTTCCTTCTCTCTCCTTCCCTTCCCTTTCCTCCCCTCTCCTTCCATCTCCTTTCCAGGTCCATTCCTCGTTCCGTCTCTCCCCATTCCTCTCCTTCCCTGTGAAACATGTTGGAGGCATCACTCTCCGCCTCCTCTCTGTAATAGAATTCACCCCCAAACGGGAGCAGGCAGGACTGATGACTCATACTGATGCCAGATCTGCCCTGTCTGCCTGCCACAGTGATGTCACACATCACTCTTTTTGAATTTGATTAACTGTATCCCGCTCGGTTTAACCTCTCCCTGCCCTCAGCCTCCGTTCTGTAAATCTCCGGGACCGCGGGGCGGGTGGCGGCCCGGACGAGCGTCTCACGGACAGGGTTACGGAAACGTTTAAGTGATCATTATTCTTTTTTCTTTCTTCCTCCTTTCCTCATCTCTGTCTCTTTCTTTTTTTCTCTTCTTTTGCCTCTCTGTGTCAGTGTGGTAAATTGTAACGCCTCAGCTGAAGTGAAGAGGTTTAAAGGGCTTAGTAGTCAGCAGTCTGACAACAGCAGCCTGACAAGGATTTAGCAGACGTGACTGTGTGAGCTTAACGTGCTCTGAATGATATGGCCGTATGGAAATGATTGTTTGGAAGGCACCCTGCCATTCAGATAATACCTTTACTTTGACACCCAGCGTATAACTTTTTTTTGTAACAGTTGCTCTAGCGCCACAAGTCTAGCCAATTACAGATAATGAGACACCGCTGCCAATTCTTCAAACCAACAAGTTTTGCCTTCCTAAATACGTTTTTGATTTCATGTACAATACCAGTCAAAAGTTTGAGTACACTTCCATGTGGATTACGGCTAATCGGGCACTCCTTCATTCTTCAGCAAGATAACAACCCGAAACACACCTTGAAGTTGTGCAAGAACTATCTGGTGATGGAGGAACATGAAGGACAACTCAAACTAATGACCTGGTCTGCCCAGTGTCCAGACCTCAGTCCCATAGAATTTGCATGGGAGGAACTGGACAGAAGAGTCAAAGCAAAGCAACACACAAGTTTCTCTGGGAATTGTTGCAGGAGAGCTGGAAAGACATGTTGGGTTATTTCCTGCTGAAACGTATTAACCAAATGGACCGTGTTTGTGAGGCTGTTATCAAGTGTGGCTATTTTGAGGAATCCAAGATTCAATTTTCAATTCAATTTTCTTGAACATTGCTTTGATGTTCCTTGTGTTTATTGTTACATGTGTTTTTGGTAATCAAGTATTTACAGAAACTTATATGGTGTAAAACATGATCAATTATGAGATAAACCTAGTTTCCAGCAGGTGTACTCAAACCTTTGACTGGTACTGTATGTATTTGGAAATGATCTTATACTCAGTGCTCTAATGTGGAGTGTTTTCTCCCATTTATCTATGGACACAAGCCTTTTTCATCACTTCCACATTCACTGACCTGCATTCTAGGGCATAGAATTCGATCAAGGTATTTGAAATGTTAGGAAAACTCCTAACTGAAAATTATTTTTCTAAATTATTTTCCTTCTGAGGTGCTAATGTTGCTCAAGTTAGTCCTTCTGAGAAACAAGCATCCTTTTTAGACTATATAGTCTATAGTCTTATAGAGCTTTTAGGTGGTTTTTGAACAAGAAGTAGATACAGTACTGTGCAAAAAGTGTAATTTTTTCGACCAAATTTGTTTATTTGATCGAAAAAACACAATATAACATTGATGAAAGGTAACAAAAACGATTTGTGTTTTTAGAATTGTGTAATTTTTGTTAAATAGTCCTGTGGTAAATTCTTCCAAGCTTCTTACAGGATTTGCCATAACTCTTCTTTTGACTTTTGGCTGCTTTTTGTTCTTTTCCCCGTCCAAGTAATCCCATACAGCTTCAATTATGTTGAGGTCGGGGCTCTGAGGTGGCCAATTTAATACTATGTTTTCCTCAAGGAGGATATCACAAGATCTCAATAACTTTTTGGAAAATGCAATAAAATCATATTTTTTATTGTATTAAATGTTTATTTGTATTTATTCTAATATAAACACTGCCCAGATAAATAGCTTTAAACATAGCTTCAAACATTTTCTTGGGTGGCCTAAGACCTTTGCACAGTACTGTATGTTCAATACAATTTCAACTTTTAACGTACGCTGAGACTAATGCAATGCTGTCTCCCTTTTATGAAGAAATATTTTCATAAAGACGCATACAAACCACGACTACATTTCCCAGCCATGGACATTTTCATGATTCCAGTGATGTTGACAACAAGTGAACCAATCAGAAAACATTTCAGCCTCACTTTAATATTAACAGTGCTGGCCAGCAGGCTTATCCTCAGCTCTTGGTTCAAGACATACTTAGCTAAGAGTATATAAACATAATAATACATAATGATGAATGATGATAACTGGGCCAGCAGTGTGGTATAATGGTTAGGGAACTGGGCTTGTAACGTTAAGGTTGCAGGTTCAATCCCCAGGTGGGACACTGCTGTTGTACCCTTGAGCAAGGTACTTAACCTGAATTGTTTAAGTTAATATCCAGCTGTATAAATGGATTGTATGGAAATAAATGTAAACTGTAAGTCGCTCTGGATAAGAGCGTCTGCTAAATGCCTAAAATGTCAATGTAAATGTATGAGAACAAGCCATTCGGCTCATCACTTTTCTAGATGGTGAACATCTTGTTGTAGAGATGGGGTATTTTTGGTGGATGGGGGTATCTTATTGTGGAACTGGGGTATCTTTTAGTGGATGGGGGTATTTTATTATGGAGCTGTGGTATTTTTTAGTGGATAGGGAATCTTGTGAAGTGAAGTAGGGGCAACATGATCTGGAAAAGCTTCAAGCCACCTCAGAAATGTTGTTTCCATGGTGATGACAAGTGAGATGGTTTAAATAAAGGCGTGCTAATGGTCTGATTTGGCCACGGCTGGTGAAGCGCCATTCTGGAATTATTCAGCTTGACAAGCCAGATGGAACAATCATAACAGATGAACATTCCATCAAGATTCATCCTTCACAAAGTACTGTAATCCACTCAGTGCACAATACTCTATAGATGTGTGAAGGGCTTAAACAGAGACTGTTTAGACACACCAGATACTTGGCACAGGGCTCTTAACGTCACAAGCTCTGTCTCACTCCCTAACGGTAAAGCCAAAATATTCAAATTTGATGCGTCTTATGAATATTCGTGTGGGGACGTGAATAAAAAAGATATTGTGGCAATGGACGATGTAATATAGCACCAGAAACGTATGTAGTTTTAAACTAAATTAAACGAAACAGCCGAGGACAGCAGGAGTTATGTATCTGATTAGTATATGGAATCTGTGGCTTAAATAACCTGTGTCTTAAATGTAAAGATATCTACGGTGGCTCTGTGAAAATAAAACTCAGGGAAGGTGTTTGGTTGGACATAACCTTGTTTAGGAGCCATCAACTTGGTTTGTGTGTGATACATCCATCTAAAGTATTTTCCTTCACTTGAACTTACTCTGTGACTTTTTTTCTTCTAAATACATATATTTAATTAATTTAAAGATCCAGTCAGATATACAGACAACTGCAAAATTATTCACACCCTTGATAAAGATAAACAAAAAGCCTGTATAAAATACACAATACAGGTAATGAGCACATTTTTGCACAAAAACATATGCGTTTGTAGTCAAAATGGACAGAGGTACACATTAGTCCCCCCCATCAGTCTCCCTCTACGCTCCACTGCTCTCTGGTAGCTCAAACTCTTCAATCTTGACTGAAGTCTCTCTGAAGTTGAGGGTCACTTGTCTTCCACAACTGCACATATTGATTGCTCATATCTCTGTGTTGAAAGCTGAAGGTTGTCAATCTTCTTGTGTTGTCTGCTTTTTGGTGGCATTTATGAGATATTTATATGTGTTTTTATATCATTTTATAGCATGTTATTTTGTCCACAGTGAAAAAACAAGACTTATCTGGTTGACCTCCAAATAAGTTGCATATAAAAAATGCATACAAAAGAGCAGTTAATTAACATCGTAATTCTTGAATCTGTCAGTTTCAAGAATTAGTTTCAAGGACAATTTGTGAATGTATTATTAAAACTTATAATGGGACTGCTGGGTGACTAATCCTACTATGACACTGGGGGTCCAGTGTGTGGATACGTCTCACAGGTGTCCTGACCACGCCATCAGTGGGGAGCAAGCACGTCTGAGGAGAATGCATGCTTTTCTGCACTCTCTTGAATAGATGAGACATGCCTACAAATACAAAACTGGACATTCCAAGAAAGGCAGAGAAACAAATGGTACAAATCTGGTTGTAGAAAAAGTATAATGTTAGTATTATCACAAAGCTTATTTAACTTTTTTTGTGTTTGCTGGGATCACATGTGGCACAAGAGCAGTCTCAACAATAAAGATAGATGTAATTTAGTGCAATCCAACCTGTCTGATCACATAACTCCTAATACATTAACACAAGCGTGCCCCAGGATGCTGGGTTGTTAACTGCTCCCAGGACCGTTCCCTGAAGACCAGTCAGTAATGGATCCTTCAGTCACTGCACTCCGTCCATCTAGAGCAAGCTGCCAAGGCCAGTCAGTGACTCAACAGACATTTTTTAAATTCTAGTTCTACCTGTTTGGACGAGACTTTGCAAAAAAAAAAAAATGTCTTGGGGTTCACATCACCTAAAAATAACTATCTAAATCATTTTGTGTTTTGTGGTGTTTCCTGTGTCATGCTGAACACTTACACTGGAGAATGTTTAGCCTTGTTGTGGTCAAACATTCTTAATGGTCTGGAGCTTTAGTTAAGGACTGGTATTGGTATTCTTAATGGTCTTGAGTCCATCAATAAAAAGCTTTGTGTTTTGGGTAAACAGGAAGCCACTGTAGACTACGTCACTGCTGGACTGTGTTACCAGTGAAGGTCTCTGCTTTGGACCCCAGGTGTCAATCAGACCAAAAAGACGTTTGTTTGGCGGACAACGTTTTTAATAGATTCATAAGCATAGTCCTATCATCGACAGAGCTCACGGCATGATTCAGTCGTGCTTTATCAATGGAAACAACAAAGGAAACTTAAGAAATTAAAATATAAGTGCCTCTAGTGCTATGAATATGAATACCTTTTGGATTTCATGTTTGATCAAGAATATTGTGATATTGTGACCTTTCATACTCACACACATACAAAAACACTCTCACACACACACACACACACACACACACACACACACACACACACACACATGAAAAACACACACATGGCAGCAATTTAAACCCCATTTCCGCCACAACCTCCCCCACCTTCCCCCACCTCAGATAGTGAGGAATATAGATGCTATCACGCCTAAAGCAATCAGCGATACAGTCATATTTCACAAATAGGCGTCAACTCTTATTACATCGAGGGAGAAAAAGAAACAGAAATCTCACTTATCAGACATCAACACAGCTCTGATGTTGTCCATTGCCCAGATAACTCCATTGCCTTTGATTGTATTGTATTTTGATTGCCAATTTTTTAATCATAAGCTGCCTTTATTTACGTGATGTGGTGGTTGCTCTGGATCCAATGGAACTGTGAACCCATATTCGTCATATTTCATGAAACAGTTCCATAAAACAATATATATATATAAATTAATCTTTTTATTTGTGATTAGCAGCAAAATTGTACATCATCTTAGAGGAGCAGAACATAGATTACAAAAATGAAATGTACTGGGACATCCTATCAGCGAAATCAAGTGAGTATGTGAGTGCTTACGCTGATACTTTACTGCAAAAGAATGGAAAAAAATTTCATAGTTTTATCTTGGCATGTTGTTGTAAATTTAGCTTAATTTTATGTATGTGCCATGGTCCGATATTACTGTCAGTTGCTAACCTCAGAAAATTCTGATTTATGGGTAATATAAAAAATGTGGATTGACCTAGTCCCACACTGAAACTAATTTCCATTGATGTTATTTACTGCACCTGCACATTTTTGTGAACAAAAGTGAATCCCAGGCACTGAATCAATCATAAATCATACATGAATTGCTGTAATCATTTTTAAAAGGAGCCATTATTGTCTTTAGTATGTAGTGGAAAAGGCTAAAATGATCAAACTTTGGTTCTGCAGAGGGTGGCTTTATGTGCCTCCTTGGTGCCTGTGTGAGCAATCAAAAGCAAAAGTTTGGTTGTCATGTTTAATGTGCTTCAGTTTAAGTGTGCTTCAGTGTGGGCCTGGTGCGTCAGGTGCGGTGTGGGACTGGTATTTTCCCTTGGTTTCTAGGGCTGTCCTCGACTAAAACAAATCTTGGTTGACTAACAGTTGTCCGTTTTTCCTGATTGGTCGAAACTTATTTTTTTTCTATATGGCACACCCTATTTCTTTTAATAAATACAACTATATGCACACTGCACTTGTCTCATGTTTTCGTACTTTCTTAAGTGAATGACACAAACGAGTAACAATAGGCTAATGACTTTATGGAGCCGGAGTTCAAGATTACCTGAAAGAAAAAAAACTTCTCTGTTCCAAGCCTTCTCTTCATGCTGCCCTTGCAGATTCTGCCGTTGCGCTTGTGAAGTTGCGGTATGGCCACATAATAGGCTGATGCTTTTATTTGACCACAACCATAACATATTTTAATGCGTAGGCTATGTTTTATTTAATTAACCAGGTTCCCAATCTCATTGGGATTTAAAATCGCTTTTGCAAAAAAAATAGGCTAACAAACGAATGATCACACATAGTCTAATGTCTTAAATTGTAGCCTAAAGCTGAACATAAAGTGGCTATAGCCTATAGAAAATAACTTACTCGAGTCAGAGACCATCCGATGGCCTACTTCCCCAGTCGTTTCATGTTATGGCACAGGAACACTAGCTTGTTCAAATTTTTTGGCTACTCCTCGTTTTATTAACAATAAACCCTGCCTTGGAAAACTTGCAAAGTTTACATTCTACTTTTTTTGGATCGTCCGCAACTAAAACAAAATGCTGCCAGACTCCAGATTTTTTCTTTGACATACTGCACTGATCTTGTGCGCTAACTGATTGTTCTTACCTTGTATTAATGCACATCTTGTAAGTCGCTCTGGATAAGAGCGTCTGCTAAATGCTTAAAATGTAAAATGTAAAAATGTAATGTTCTTAGGTTATATCGAAATGAGTAATTAAAGTATGCCTATATCACTAATCTTAACTGTAGGCAAATCTTAGGCTACAATTAAAATGCACATTCACATGCCTAAAACAAGAAGGATACATAGAGAACATATACTATAGGCCTAGCTATGTTAAGAGTGAAGGACTGTCACTGCCATACCCGCAGCATCCAGAATGGATTATTCAACTGACAAGCGCGCCAAACTTTGGCGTGAATCTTGGTGTCTCGTGCTGCATAGAGAATTTTTTTTCGCGCGACTGCTCAACCAAAACAAATCTTGGTCGACCAACAGCCCATCGACCAAACAATCGACCAGTCGACTAAATGGGGTGAGCTCTATTGGGTTCGTTTTCATATTACAGATTACTATTTTCATATTACTTACTTTTGTTGAGGGAGAAAGTGTCAAAATTGAAAATTTCAAGCTGGAATTAGAAACAGACACATCATGTGATAATCTAAGCTATTTATTTGCTATTTAATCGTAAGGCAAAATAGCAATTGTTGTTCGGCGCACAGTCCCCAGGTGCTCTTCAAATGTTATGTTAATCACGTAAAGCTCCAGCCTCTTTCATCTGGATACAGCAGGGCGGAGAGCTCAAGATTTCAAGCCCATCGCCAATCACAAGAAGAGCTGGAAGCGACACACCAGACGGAACCTCTTAAAGAAGGCACTATACTGAAAACAGATCGTTGGGCTCCATGGATAGTGAAAACAGAGCATCGGGCACCATGGATACTGAAAACAGAGTGTAGGGCACCATGGATACTGAAAACAGAGTGTAGGGCACCATGGATACTGAAAATTGAGCATTGGGCACCATGGATACTGAAAACAGAGCGTCGGGCACCATGGATATTCCAGTATAATTCTAGGTCATTCAGATTTTTAAGGATTATCATTTGGTGCCATGTGAACTCTGATAATTCTAATGTAATGTCCGTCTTTGTGGGTCATTGTTATGCTGGATGTGCCCGTGAGGATGAATGCTCTTCAGGATAATTGTTTGAGAAATTCCTTTTGCATGCTCATATTTTAGCACTGTTTTTTTTTCCAGGCTGATCAATATTTACTGCATTTCCGGCTGTTCTGTGTCCTTGTACTCTGGTCCCCATAGAAGGCATACAAATGTATCTTATCATGTGGTGACCTTAAATCACTCTGTATAAGAGCACATGTTGGGTACATGAATAGGTAATTTTATGGGGGCTAGTCATGTGATTCAGTGGGAGCTGTGGCCAGCGAAGGCTGCGGTTTTCTGTTGGCGAGAAACCCTAGATGTCTAAGATTGAATGCTGTGACTTGAATGTTGTTCCTTTTACTTTTACCCATGTCCCTGTGAAATGAACTGTCTGCCTCCTTGTGTATCTTTAAATGAAAAAAACATTATAATAATTTAAAGAAAGGTTTTTAAACTGTAAAGACAAATGTAAAAACCAATAAAAGACAATTCTGTGCAGTGACGATGTGCAGTCTTCACAGAGTTGACGGCCATCCAGGCTGACCCTCCGGCTGAATCTGCCCAATGAAAACCCAACAGGCAGGGAATGGGGGCCCAGAGTTCAGTGCAATGAAATCAGTGCCGTTAATGAGTATTTCTCATGGGTAATGGCACGGAAATCCCTCCTGGATTCGCTCAACCACAATGCACCAGAGAGCGAACTTCAGCGCAGCACATCCCCTCTCTCTCTCTGTCCTACTGGCAAGGAGAGCCCAAGTCCCTTTCTCTGTATGGGAGTTAAGGGACGCTGAATAATCAGTCATTCTGGCCTGTGAACTTTATGAGTCTACGTGTAACCAGTACACCATTATTCCCGCCTCCTGAAAAGTTTAGAAGAGGCTGAAGACAAACGTGTCAGTTTCACTTCTTATTGTTTAACTCAACCTTTCGCCTTTTTCCACCAATTGTTCTTTGAAGGAAGGAAGCACAATACAAAATTGATGAAGATGAATACAGCAGTGGACAACAACATTCATTTGTGAACATTCGCAAATGTTAGTGAAGACCAAACAGTTGACCTGGATGCCAATTTTAAACATTTTGAGTGTTTTTGCTCAATTAAACAGATTTATCAAGCAAAGAGTGGAGAGACTCTGACACACTTGACAGTTAAACAAAACCAAGCCCTTGCTGTTAATATGATTCAACATTTGATGAAAGTCCACCCTTAAGATATCAAAATCGCACACGATATAGTGTAGGACACACAGCGACTTCATTGTCTTGCAGTTGCCATTTTGGGCAAATATATAACAACATATTTTCCAAAGGTGATCCACTGTTTCATAACCTGTTAAGATACCCACACCTCATATTTTTCAGGCTTGAGATATCTTAAATTTTAACATTAACATTTTTTGTTGGCTTCCATTTAAAAAAAATGATGGAAACAATTAAATTATAAACTCTGGGTTCACAAATTAAAGTTACAAGTATTTTATATTTTCTAATATATTCTGTTGTCCTTTTTGTGTTTGGAGTACTTAATTACTTAACTTAAGTACTGGAATTATTACTGTATAGTCATGTGGCTGTAATGTCTTTTGGTCTCAACTTTTAGCCTCACCTTGGTGAAAACAGGAACTTTAGCTTTTTATGCTCTGATGTTGAAACTCATAAAATAGTGCATTTGTTTCCTGTTAACTGCTCGGCTTAATTTTTGAAATGATTAAATAGTTATTAACTTTCAGACGATGCATCTTGTGCTCATTGTTTAGCAAACGAAGTAAGCAATCACAACAGACCTAATTAAATGTACAAGTTGTGTTAATTTGATTTCTAAACAAGCTGATAGACTTCCGATATTAAATTATACAAATGTGCAATACAATAACATTTTGCTGTGCTATATATAAACTGAAACAAATCAATATTCATCTATTCAAAATACAGGTATTCTTTAATTTAGCTCCTCAGAGTGCACATATTTATGTGTCGAAGTATAATAATACCAGGATATAATAAATAAAGACCTTTTAGAGTATGATAATAATAGAGGTGATTTGGTGCAGTCAGTGGTAGGAGAGAGGGAGAAGAAATGTGCTAGGAATACTTTCATTTGTTTAAATGCTAGAAGCATAAAACATTTTTGGGGGGAATTGGAGGCTGTCATATTTAATGGGGGTTATGACATTGTTAGGATTAGAATTATGGCTTGGTGCAGTGGATGGGGATGAATATAATGTAGATTAGTCTCCTACTCAGTTTGTACCCCTAATTGGGGGGGGGGTCATTGATAAAAGGGATGAACAAAGTGAATGACCAAATATTTTTTAGGTTGAGCTCAGTTAGCAGAACAATAGGGCACAGGTGGAAATTAGTTAAAGGTCAATTCTGCACTGATATAAGGAAGCATTGTTTTACACAGAAAGTTGTAAATGCGTGGCCAGGTCATGTCGTGGAGGCAGAAACACTTGGGGTATTCAAGTCCAGGCTTGATGCAGTACTGAATATTATTTAGACTAAGAAATTATGAACCTAGATTGGCCAAATTGCCTGTTCTTATGTGATGTAGTAAGGCAGTTGTACTTATTTTTAATTAAGTTCAAGCTCAATTTCAAAAGAGCCATTCATAAGGAAGATGTTGATTTGAGTATGCAGAGTGATTGCTATGCCACGGTCTCTCCTTGTAGAAAATATATTCAGAAAGAACACATTTTTCTCTGGAGTAAAAGGCTCTCAATGGAGCGCAGGAAAAAAAATCAAATTCATTGTACAAACCCGTTCCACTTGGAAATGAGTGATCTCTTCGAGTTGTGAACCTGCTCCTGTGCAAACCACAATCAGGCCTGCTCGCACATTCTGCTGATACAGACAATTCCTTATATCATCTAATAGAGTTCAGTCTTTTTTTCTTTCTCTCTCTCTTTCTTCTGCCTCACTCTCTTCGACTCTGTTTTCCTTTCAATAACTTTTGTCATTTTTAGTTTTCATCTCCCCAACGTGTCGCTCCATCTCCACAAGCGGGCGGGGCTTCTTGGCAAGGGTCTGGAGAGAGGGGAAATTGGGAGTGTGGACGACGCTGGCGATCAATCTTCTCAGCGATCTATCACGATGGCTATGAGCCTCCAGCATCAACACCTTCATCCAGCCAAAAAGTCATTTCACCCCTCCATGAGCGATGCTGCCATGGATCTCGCCTCTCAGAGACGGCTAATCTGTTCTGCTGGGAGGACCGTGTTACCGCCATAGGAGGAGGCTTCTCACTGCGTTTTTACATTTTTATTAGTTTACAAACTTCTATTGTCTTCATTGCATGACGTTTCGTGATCCTGCTTAATTTACAGCAGTGGTCCGCACCAAAAAATGTAAACGGGCACACGCACACGTCATGAGACAGCCGACTACGAAAACATTACTGAGTGAAAACGCGGGTTTGGAGTGAAAACAGGAATTAATTTTGCGACGTGAGCTGCTATCGAATTCCAAATTCAGCAAGCAGACCAAAATATTCGTGGCAAACTGTTTTCTTTGAATGGTGCAAGTTTTTTCAACGAACAAAAAAGTGACGGAATTTTTGTTGGCCATGCACGATGTTTTCAAACCGTTCGTTTATGTGTGCAAACGTTTGGGGCGAACAGAAAACAAGTTTGAACATTTGTGAACATTTTCAATTGCCAAATTGAACGCACCTGTGAGCACACCGAGTTGTGGACCACTGATTCACAGTATCCATCAAGCCCGTGAGTTACTAGTTTAAAACCAAACATTGGAAATTATAAATCAGTCTCCTTTATTACTCTAGCTCACTCACTCAAACTTATCTTAACTGTACTCCCCAACTTCACAGATCCCAAGACGTGAAAATGTAAGTTTCCAGCTTCGCCCTGTGATACTCGGAAGTGTTAAATTGTAGGTAACACTATGTTGTGTTTACACATAACATTTTTATGTTGTAGAAATGTTTAGGGTTGTAGTGCTCGAGACCACATTTTGCCCGTCTTTTTTACTCGGTCTTAAAATTAGTTTCGGATGCGGAACCTAAATGACTTGCTGTATTAATATCTGCCCAGACCAAAGAATGTTTTGTTTTTTAAATCAGCAAGTTCAAAGTCATTACAAATCTGCTAGCTACCCAACTGCAAAATTCAAACATATCCTCTAACAAGAGGACAAGTTTAACTACTGGGTGCGCTCAAGATAGCCTACTCATAACGTCCACTTACCTTGTTCACTGGATGGTCTTAAAGGACAATTAATTGGTTGTTATTAAACGGGTGGGTTGCAACAACAACAACAAAAACCTCAAATTAACCTTAATACTATGGATAGTTCATGAAGATTTCCCATATGCTCCATAACATATTTCTGCATTCAGTCAATCACTGCATTCCAAATGAACAGGACTTTACTTTGTCACAACAAGGATAGCTCGCAGTAGAAACCTAAAACCTAAAGTGTACAAAATGGCGTTGTTCCTCACCAACATCAAAGTGGCACATAACATATGCGAGTCGTGAATTCCAATCCAGCCCATAAAGACAAGAATAACAAATAGAAAAATATCCTCCCGCATGTTTTAACTTACATTTCCATTTAGGATTCATTTTCTGCCTGTTGCCATTTTCCAATATTGATCACAGCATGGGTCATTTCTGCAGAAAATTATTTTAAAATGGGTCTATAAAAATAAAATAAAATGTCAGTACAATCTGTTATGCTCACACTCAATATAATTGTGCTTCTCTCATATATTTATTTTGTTCTTCAATGACATCTTTCGTCAAAACCAATCTCACCTGAAAAGGAGTTTTTTTATCGTTAGGTACACAGCCAGCAGGTTTTCTAATTAAGTGTTGAGGCCATTTTGAGATCTCTTATAAACTGACTGCCACACATACCTCTTGTTTTTTTTAACCAAAATGCCTTTGCAAACAACTGCAGGAAATTCCAACTGGGCATCCGACACAACACCATTTTTCTAGATATCTACTTTTACTTTGTACAAATGCATTGTATTCATACTACAATAAGAACAAAGGACAAATAAGGATAAAATAAGCATAAGAAGGATAAAGGGTAAAACATTTATATTAAAATTCTCCTTTAATATGTACTTGCATTGGGATGTGAAGTGGCCTTTTGTCAAATTGTAATTTCAGGTAAACCTGGTATTTTGAAGCTCTGTTCTGCCTTTCACAGACAAGCGCAGGGTGTCCAACTTCAAAACATGAAACCTGCAGTTATCTAAACCGTCACCTTGGCCATTTTATCACAATAACCTATTAAGTAAATGTAAATGTCCAGCCAACAGGTGGTAACAGAGGGCAGTTGTGAGATATGTACTAATGACAAAAGACAAAAAGCTAATTGTCAATGAATACTCTGCTTAAATTTTAGCTGCTAACTTCTCTCCTCTATGGAGGGCACAGGTTAATTCATTGCATTTGACATTTTCAGCCAAGGGAGTTTTTCAGACCTGGTGAACTGAGAGGACATGACATTTAATTACTGGTGAGCAGTCACGCAGTTCGGCTAATTACAATCCCTGGAGTTTAGTCCTCATATCTAATTAACTTCCACTTTCATGAAAGCTTAATGCCATATTATAGCAGAGTGCCACGTGCCACAAGATAGGGATATTTAAATTATTTTGATATTAATTCCGAAAGACAATTTTTTTGTAATCCTCCAAAGGCCTACAACAATGCAGTAATTTAAAGTCTGCAGTGTTCTTGTTATGCCACCTTTCACACCTGGGAACCCTGGTTCAAGTACAGTGGTATCAAAAACTCTTTCTCAAATTAATTTTAATTTATTCCAATAAGTCCCGTACATTCTCCCTTTTTGTAATGTACACATTGAGTTATGATTCTTGAAGTTTAGCTTAGACAGTTTTTTATTTTTTGGTCAATTTTTTTTAAAGATTTTGTTTCTTATTTTATCCAATTTTCTCACAATTTAGTAGCCAATTACACCCGGTATTTTTATGTCAATCCCCCCCTAGTAATGTGAGTTTGCTGCCGTAGTCCTGCGACCGGTAGTGACGAAGGCGAAGTAACGTCTCCTCTGAGACGGCACTCGCCAGGGCGTTGACCGTAACCCGGTACTACAGGGCCACTCTTAAACAGAAACGGCAGGTGGACACTAGTAGCAGCGTGACTGTTCTCAACAGTGCAACAATTCCACACCAGTTAGGACAGTGCAACATTTATGACAACATTTAATGTTACCTCAATGTGACCTAAATGTCGTCGTAAATGTTGCACTGTCCTAACTGGTGTGGAATTGTTGCACTGTTGAGAACAGTCATGCTGCTACTAGTGTCCACCTGCCGTTTCTGTTTTTTGCACAACAAAACAATACATGCCTGCACCTTATTGTTACCTCAATGTGTTTCTGTTGCACTTTATAATGTTACTGCACTTTATAAAATGTTACCTCAATGTGACCCTCAATGTGACCTTGTTACCTCAATGTGACCTAAATGTTGTGTCGTAAATGTTGCACTGTCTTAACTGTTGTGTAATTGTTGTCTTAATGTTGCACTGTTGTAAATCGAAGCGCAATCTCGTTCTTCTACGTACTTGTATGTGGCGGAATGACAATAAAAGCAACTCCACTCAACTCAACTCAACTGTGCAGCGAACGGCATGTCGGCTTCCCTCCCCCCTCCCTGGGGTGGACAGCCAATCGCCACCCCTGGTGGCACTCCCGACCAGAGCAGACTCTGGCGAGACGGGGAATCAAACCCCGGTCTAGCTTAGACAGTTTTATTGACTTTTTGTTTATTGTCCTTTTCTACTTCCTTTTTTAGACCTTCAAATGGGAAAAAACTAAATATAATGTACCGATTTCTGAACTAGTCTTGTTTTGTGTTTGTGTAAAGAACAGATGGGGTCTCATGAGCTCTGTTTGACCTGGTGTGTCCTTTAGTCCATCTTGAGAAAGGGCTTTACCTTGCAGTTTATTTGAAACCTTTTAAGATTTGATGCAGGTTTATACACATTAAATATTCATTCCTCAAGGAACATCCATCGGACACTCTTTGACAAACTCAAGTGGAAAAAAGCAATGACGCACTGGTATAGGAACAAGAAGCTCAAATAGAGTTTGTTCTTTTTCTAGGAGTGAAAGCCAAGGTGGAGATCTGCTGGATGCTGAGGCCAGAGCAGGTGTGCGGATGATTACCCCCTTGCTTGGACCCATGGTGAGTTGTAAGCCGTGAATTGTGTGTAAGTCTGTGAGTTTACTGTCATCAGCATAGCAATGGTATTGAAAACCATGCACATAAATGCAACATACGACGTGATTTTACTATAAAGAGTGAGAGAAGAAAAGGAGCAAGCACTGAATTCCCTGTGGAACTCCCAGTTTATGAAGTATTAAAAAAGAAGTTATTAAACAGATGGTGTCCTGGTAATAAGCAGTATCACATAAATAGTTTCATTTAGAATTCACTGATATTTTGTTTTCAATTTATGTTGTCTTACTGTATGTTCTACCATCAATATTTCACAGTATTCTCACTTCTTTATTTAAACAACCAAAAGACCAAACTGACATTTTTGATTACTGCCTGCTAACTTGTGGCACAGTGCCAGCTGTGATTGCCGTGGCAGGTGGCGATTAGACAAAACCCGGACGAGGACAAAAGATTGGCTTATGATAGTTTTACTCCCCTTTCTTGAGAGAGAACTAAAACTAGACAAATAAATTAAATGAATATCTTCCAAAAGCGGAAAAGGAGTCTCAGAGCAGTGCAGAGGGCTGATGGGGTGGGGGGTGCAAGGAAAGACTAAATAGTGGCGGTGTCTGTCTCTCCCAAAGGCATAGCAGGCTGTGCAACCTTTCTGCTTGGCCTGGAAAAGGGCAATGGGATACACCTTGGCTGACTATCAGTCAACCTTATGTGTGCATGTGGGATATTTTCCAGGAGTAAGCTTGATCACCTTTTAAGGGGATCAGGGAATAATTTTCCAGTATTTTCCCTAGATTGGCTTAAATGTAACTGAAATTTAAACAGTTCAAGTCCAGTGTATAACCTGAAATGGTACAAAGGTAAGTGGTAAACTGCCAGAGGTAAAAAAAAAAAAAAAAGTAAACGTAGTGTTAAAATATGTTGGGGGTTTACTGTACAACTCTTCTTGTTGTGCAGGGCCTGTGTCCTTGCCGATTTAAAAATTAAAAACAGCTCTGTCCAAATCTGACATGTCTTTTGAGCTGGGACCATGTCTTTTGAGCTGGGACCTTAAAAAAGTACAAACTTAAAACGCAAACTCCAACCCCCCCCACCCCCACCCCTTCACACCCACAAACTTCATGCAGTCTAAAAAAATTGTTTTATGCCACACTGACATCTATTGTGGTTATAGCCCAGAGAATGGAGAGTTTTAAGTGAGGGTCCCAGGGTTAAGATGACAGCATGTCAAGATTGACGGGTAGAAATCTACTGAGGATGTTTAAATCGAGTAGGATACTGAAACGTTATTATTTTAGAAAAGTGTTTTGTTGAAACTTTACATTACAGCTTCTTTTATTTCAGAAACATTCAGAAAGTACAGTAAAAAGGGGCCTTATTTGATGTTTACACAACTGCCACATATCTTCAAAAGCCCAGCCTTTATGATTCATTTGGCATGAACCCAAATCCAATGACATTTGCATGAAAATTCCATTTGAAAGCTCTCCTGACATTGTAAGTGCATGGCGCTTTGTGAGTGCGAGTGAGAGGCATGCCCTGCACAATTTGTCATGGTTGTCCTTCGCCAACCGAGCCATCGCTCTTGTAGCGCATCTGCGCCTTTGATCCTGGCGAGTCAATCGCTGTCCGCCTCTTGCCCCCCGGATGCCCTGCCTCCCCCATTGCGTCAATCCATTGACGTGTCACCTGCGCCTCCGGGACACCGGGTCACCCAATAACAGGAACCCATGGAGCTACAGAGGAATGCCAATGCGGGTTCAGGTCGCCTTTCCCAGTCACCTCGGCGCTCATCGATTGAGCCGCAGGCCTACAGGGACAATTAGGATATGAGGATATGGCTCCTGTGGAACGGGTCAGATCCCACCCCCCCACCCCTTCACACCCAAGTCCAGTTGACACATCAAAAGGAGGCATTTCATTGAGCCGGCTGGCATGCTCTTTCACTTTTGCACTGCAACTAACACACCTGGTTAGGTGACGCACACTCACCCGTAGGTCAGCCGCTCTTGAATCACTTTCTTGTCCATTGCCTGCCTCGTCAGACTCGTGACTCTTAATGAGCTGCGGGGTATTGAAAGGCGCTGTGCAGAGTGACGGAAAGAGAAAATTGAGATCTAATCTGGGATTCATTCTCATTTAAGGTAATTGCTCACCCACCCCCCCCCCCCCACCCCAGTTGTTCTTCGTTTGAATGGCCGTGTAGCCGTGTTCTATTCCAAGGAAGAAAAAGCAAAAAGCTATTTTCCCCTCATCTCTTTTCCTTTCTCAGCGGTATTTTAAAAAGTTGGGAGATTGGAGAAAAATATTGCGGTCACAGATTACAAAAACGTGCCGTTTTTACTGATGTTCTCACCCTGAGGTACTGGTAGTGCACTAACAGAACATCAAAGAAAATGACAGCTGCCAATCATACAAGTCCGCCATTCTATGGCGAATACAGAGACCTGGGTTTGATGTTTACACGCGTTGTGTGGTACAGCACCATCTTTTGTGAGTTCTTGTTATGCAAATCGTTAAATGTCAGAGTTGGCGTGTTGCCTGTCTACGCATTTCTTGAAAGGGATGTTTTATAATGATGTCTGGGGGGGTGGGGGCATTGGGGGGGGGGGTGCGGGATGTGCTGTATGCTGTATGACTACATTTCATTAAAATGCACTTTCAGTCTGTTTGCTCACAGTAACTCTACAGTATTAGCTCATCAAATTTTCATAACATTGGAGGGGGGGAGGGGATGAAAACATTGTGAAGTGTTGAAAATTGTGAATGTAATATGTTAGTGGAAATTCAGTTGTGAAGCTACTCGTCATTGAATAAACAATGAATATTGATATTAATTTTAGGCTAGCGCACAGTCCGAATTAAGTTTTTCTCCTTTGTTGTTGGACAGCTAGAGAAGGACCCAAATGCTTTCCATTCTTGACCAATAGCATTTCAAAGCACAACTTTTAAAATGTAACTTCCATTCCGCACAATGAGTTCAGTGTTTGGAGCAATTTCACTGTAGAGTCTGAGATTGTCAGATCTTTAGAATGTGGGAATGTGTACATCAGCCGTTGAATTGTGGATCGAGGTGTAACAGTATATGCAATTATCTTCAGCATCGTATATAAGGTGGTATTCAGGTCATAGTGTCTCTGGTTATGGACTTTCATTTCAACAACGGTAATGACAGCAGGAATGGTTGAGGAAAATTAGACCATTATAGTAGTAAATGATGATACGATCCAATACAATGCTTAGGATGAGATAAAAAAAATATATATATATAATATGTAAAACTAGAAACCCTCAAAGAACAGGATTCAGGTAAACTGTACGTGCTGTCTGGATCCAGCCTTAACTCTGTAATGACCTGGAATAAAAACACGAAATGGAAAATTTTTCACTTTTTGTTGGTTTTAATGTTGAGCCCTTATCACCCTCTTTGCAACAAATGAAGTGTGATCCGAGCAACGCCACTCGTTCCTGCGGAAGCAACGTTTTCAATTACCTCAGCAGACCTCTGAGGCAATCTTAATAACTTTTCAGTTAATTTAGGTTTAAATTGACCCAGATGGCATGGTATTATAATGGACGTCTTGGGACGTGTGTTTTCACCAGGCTGCGTTTGGTTTGAGATGGGCACCACTTACCCCGTTGGGCCCTTATTTGCCTCCTGCAGAATAAAGGTCAGGTAATCTGGCATCTGGGAGGACAGCTCATTTGTCATCCTCCGATAAACGCATCAGTGATTAATCTCGCTCCCTGGAATGATACCGCCACGCGCTCTAAAGGTTAACCGATCTGATTCCAGATCGTGCCACAACAAGTTCACAGTGATGCCGTGAAGCGAATCATTTTTTTTAAACGCATTTATTCAGAAATATATTCGCGAGGTTTCAGGATGACATGGGAAATTGCCTCAACAATACAGGATGCGTTTACGCTCAGACTCACTTGGGGGGGACCTAGTGGCAGAGACCAAAGAATGGCATGAGCCGAATTAGACAGATAGCGCCTTGTCCTTGAGTGGACTGTGGGTCGGAGGTGATGGATGTGAGAGCGCTGAGTGTTGGCTCCACGTCCTGGCTCAGGGTGCTTCAAGGCCCGCACTCATCAGACTTTTTGCAGCGTGGCAGACTGCTTGCGCACCTCTCAGAGCAGAATGCACAAATCTATTGTCTCAGTGCACCGACGACACCCTTGACAAAATTTTGTTTGGCATAGCAGAACTCCTTTACTGGCATCGATCATTACTTTCCCACTAGTAGAACAATTTTGTTTCACACTGGGTTTGTAACAGCTGGCTAGCAGTCAGAGTGCTTTTGCCGTGGGAAGTGCATTTTTCTGTGTAGCCCACTGCTTGTGTCAGTACCCGCAGGGCAACCTCCCTCATCTCTCAGCTGAGGTAAAGCGAAGGGGTTTATTTTAACTTCAGAGTTTTTTTTTTTTTATTGTCCCGAACTAAATATGACACATGCCCTTTTAATTTGGCAAAACTTAAAAACCAACCAAGCTTGTGAGGACATCTGTTTGTCCTCTGACAAGGCAGGTGTTATGCTGTCCTCATCTTCCCCAGGACAGCTATGGGTTAAACCCAAATGCATTTCTCCTTTCAACCAATTGGATTTCCCTGCTCTTGTTTTGGACATTTAACTAAGAAATGACGAATTCAACTCTATGTAGCTTTCCGTATTCCACCTTGGGGCCCCTCCAAAATAGCCTGCTCCTCTGTACCTCAATGTCCATTTTGGGGGTGGAAATGTGCCTGCGCTTTAAGCATTAATGTTGCCACAGCTTTGGATGGCACAATGTCCCTCCCTGTAACCTGGCTACACGAGAGATGAGTGCCCTCTTCACTGTTGCTTTCTTCAGTCCCCCCCCGCTTTGTCTCCCGGGGCGATGAGAAGCGAGAGTGACAGCGGAGCCACAGAGATGTTTACACCAGCGACTGGGGCACACGACGCAAACATTATCCATCCCCAGACCTGCGCCCTGACAGACAACCTGTCAATTAAAGTCAGCCGTCCTGTTTCAGGGACAAATCCTGCCAGCACTGATTAGCTCGAGGATCAACTTCTGCTCCTCTATATTTTCTGAAGGGAGATTTTGGGGAGGAGGGTGGGGTGTGTGTGTGTGTGTGTGTATGGGGGCAGAAGGGGGTTCTTCAGGGAGCTGAGAACAGAATACAGTATCATGGCAGATGCTCACTGGCAAGTAAAAAATTGCATATCGGGGGTTGGGGGGAGGCTGCAGATCTTGTCTGCTTTCAGAAGCCTTGCTCAAGAGAGATAAGAAACTGCGTGGCACATTAGCTCGCAGCGAGATCCCCTTTCCAGTCAAGGAATGCTTCTCCTTCTCGATATTCGATCTTAATGATTGTTCTTTCCATTTCCTTAAAAAAATGTGTCTGTATATACAGTCCACAAAAGAGCTAGGTGTCCTAATACACGCACCCTTGCCACTGACAACAGGTTTGGAATGTTTGATTGACAGATTAGCCAAAGCTGTTTTCCATACCCCACGTAATCCCCTTTGGTATTTCATGGAAGCGCTGATTGCTAGCAGGCCAACGACCCGTTAACAAGTGGACGTTTGGCCGGATACGTTGTGATTATTTTTAACATGGACTCACCCCCTCACTGTCTCTGAATGCAGAGGGGATGGAGGGAGGGGCTGACCCAGTGAATGTGAATCTGCCATGGCTGGAGACTCTGTTCATTGTAATGAGACCATGAGACAATGACCATGATAACAGCGAGAGCCTGAGAGCTGTGGCCCTCAGGGTTTAAGACAGGGCAGCTTACGCCGCTGTTTGCTCTTATGCTCCGTTCCGTTACTAAAAGAACAGGGAAGCTCTTCCACGAGCGTAATGTCCACCTCTTGAATTTAATGATAAATTATTATTTCAAAAAATGATCCCTTGTGCAACATGAAATTCCATCTCCCGGTCTGTGCATTTGTGATTAGTGGTTTTGGCTTTCTCCTTACACTGTTTAACTGTATCCAGGGGGAGAGGGCACCAGGAAGGAAATGTTAAACAGGAGATTGTCAGTTCGCCTCCCTACTTGCGTACGGAGGAGTTTCTACTTTTCAACATGAGGTTCAGGTGCTGTCTGTCCTGTTGTGTGCAAGCAATGGATGTTCTGTCTTTGGCTATGCCCTTACTGTTCAGTAAATATAATATTGGGGGGGGGCTATCAGCCTCTAATAACATGTATCACTTCTCCAATCAATTATGTTGCCATAGTCACTTTCACTATTGTCAGTCACCATTGATGTGTGATGGATAGCGGCTGCGGAATTTGACTCTCTCTGAACCAATAAGAAGTTATTTCACTGTCAAAAAATGTTACGGCTTTGACGTGCACAATATTGGAGGTTTCAGGTTCAGAAAGTCAAATCGTCAGGTGCTAATAGCTTGCAATACTAAATATAAAAAAATCAAATGCGTTGCTTAGCGGTAAAAAATAAAAAGATGGCAAAAGAAAAGGTATGATAGTCCTTTAGTGACGTGGTGGTTTCTCTCCTCTCACGCATAGGGTTTCAGCTGTTGTGCACAATAACTAGGCTTGTGCGAGTTGTCTTTTTTGCTTGAGCAAAATATCAGCGCTTTTCATATTCTGATTCCGGTGTTAAATTATATTTATTTACATGATGTCACGTAACTAGGTCCTTTTGATTGGAAATGAATGTAGAAGAATAAGGCCCAAATGAACAAGCCCTGGACATCAGAAAGCAAGTGAAACGAGGGGCCGGGGGCCACGGGGGCAGTTAGAAATGACAGGCTTTTCCTATATGAATAATTGAGAAAATTGCCTTTGCTTGCTGAAATATTGAAATGTCAGACCGCATGCAAAACGCAAGCAAACATAACCATTTGCTCCGACGCAGAAATGCACGCGGCGGGCTATCTCAATCACCGCCACACTCCAGAAGTGGCTGCTTTCATCTGACCACTTTCCATAAAATGCCCGCCGCGGTGCGTGCCTTCACGCCTTTGCATGTCTTACTGGAAAAAACGGTCTGAAAAGTCAGTAGATGGGGAAATGAACCACGGGGAGAGCGCTTGCGTGCGAACCAATCCGGCGGCCCTTTGCGCAAAAATACAAAAGACAGATTTCTAGAGACGCCCGGGTGCATCCAGTCAGGTGTATTCCGTGGGTTACTGTCTTGCGGAACAGCCCAAGGTGCCTTTGAATGGCCAGCCATGCCAGTTTACAAAAGGTACACAGTGGCCTTTTCTTGTCAGGGTTCTCTAAAAACCCCCGTAGGAGAGAACGTGTTCAGCATCAAAGACACCGTCCAGCAGGAGATGGACAAACAGGCATTTTTTTCATTGGAGAGGCTAACCAACTGTGAACTGTGAGACTAAATGAGTGATAGGGAAGCATGCCTTGTGATCTCACCGCCTGAGGTCCGATTGTCATCCTCTCAGAGCAGTTTTTTTCTTATCAAATATACCCCTATAATTTGTCATAACATTAAATTGGCGTGAAACAAAACCGCCCCTCCCACTAAATGGAGATTTTTTTTGAATAAGCTTAACAAATGTAATATTTATAACATGTTCATACTGTGTTTTTTTTAACAGTGGTCAGTTTTGCCAGAAATGGTGATGTTGACGGCACGTCTTGAGATAATTACAGACCTGATTACAGACCTGGTGGGAGGTGGGTGGGTGGGTGTCAGTCTCCCCGTCAGCTTTACTCTGACTAAGTCCCCCGCCCATTGTGAGCGCGCGCACGCAGACACACACACACACACACACACACATATGACGGTTTAACTTTGATGTGAATGTGTTGTACATACTCTCCAGTGCTCCCAGTTCCTCCTCCCCCTCCAGCACCTCCATATCCCCTGAGCTCCTTACACTCACACTGGCACCACCTCATGCTCTGCTGGGCTGCCATCGCCTCTGTGAACCACACCTCTGTATACTGGTACCCAGGGGACCCAGGCTGCAACCTACACAGATCCAACATGCCCCAAAGAGCATGCATGAGGAATATGGGGCTTCCGGGAGCCAGCCTATAATGACGACAGAACTGTAGTTAGTATCGCCCTCTAACCCCTCATAAATGACTCAGTGTAACATAGTGCTGCAAGCTGATTAATAGGCGGTGCAGCGTGGCGCATTGGTTAAGGAACTGCAGGTTTTTAGATTCGATTCACAGGTGGAATATTGCCCTTGTAGTACCCGTAGGCAAGGCACTTGCACTGAATTGCTTCAATAAATATCCAGCTGAATAAATGGGCAATCTATTAAATGTAAGCTTTGAAAGAGTGCTAAGCAAATAAATAATAAACCTGTGTGGAACTCACAGCTTTAGCTTAGTGGAAAGAATTAATATGGTTGATTAATATGTTGCCTGGGGGTGGGTGGGCTTTCTGGAGATATTATTCATTCTACCTTACTGGCCACCAGAGGGCGCCAGAGACTAAAATCAATAAACATGAGGATGGAAGTCTCTTTTTCCAAAACAGTGGATTTGGAAGGAGCAAGGAGGTGTCATATAACAGATTGTGATTGATCAAACATTGCAAACATTTGATCTCCATTATAAAACTTGTCGTGGTTGCCATACTGGTTTATCAGGTGAATTCTGCAGTAATGGTTCTCATAAATTTTATTTGAAAATAATAATGACTGGATTTATAGCCTTGATAAAATCCATTGAAATGTATTTTATTTGCCCACATGGGCTTTGCCATGTTTATAAATAAGTATCATATTGTTGTTAAGCTGCAAAGTCACCGGTTTAGTTGCAGGTGTCTGGCGGTACACAGCATGTCTTTTATTGTGGGCAGGAAAAAAAGGCAATTCCTTTTCTTTTATACACCTTTTGCCTCATTCTCACTGGCCATGTTCAGGTAAATTAACCTTTTAATACAATTTCTTCAGGCATACTGACCCTGGATTAATTCCAGCATTGAGAGAGGTCAACTGCCTTAATGTTAATGCAGCTCACATATTTTCAATGCGTTTTTTTGTGCGTTCTGACCATCTAAGGTTGTCGGCATGGATGAACCATGGGAGCTGAGAGTGGTGAAGTGCCTCAGCCTGTATAATTATATCCATTTGGTACTTTTCCAGTACTGTCTGTTTCTGGCATACTCAAATTATAGTAATTTTTTGGTTGGCAGTAAGCAGGTTGGCAGCAATTAATTAACATGTAATTAGTATTCAAGTGTAGTTCAACAATATGCTTCTTCATTTTTTAAATGTTTTCACATTTCTTTGTTAGCAGGCTGACCGTATCCACTCCATGGTCTGATTCAGTGCCAGTGTGGGGCACACACACTGGAACAGTGCCTTGGCAGAATGCCACTCAGCAGCCCCAGCAATTTGCTTGTTTGTTTGAAGTCTGTCAAAGTCAGATAGTCATCAATGCTAGTAGCCTGGTGCCCAGACCCTTATGAGCCATACTGCTAGCAATGACTTAAGGGTCTAGAAATAGTCTTTTGAACTTGTCAGTTCCTTGGATCAATATTGAAAGGGGTTGGTCTTTATGCTGATGTGGATTACCCCTTTTTTGTTTTTAACTAAATAATAACACTTTTTTTTCCTGCAAGACCTCCTAATCATATTTCCTTGTTTATGAGAGGTCTCAGCCGCCCATTTACAATGGGTTTCATTGAGAGTGTAACGCAGGTCTGGCTTCCTGGCTGGGTGCCCATAGTCAGCCCACTGTTTTTCAACTGCAGTCCCTGCAGGAGCACATGTGTTGAATAGCAGCTCTGATTGGCTACCTAAGCCAATGCAGCAGTGGAAGGAGCACAGTGTAAATCAAGGTGGACACTCCTAGTAAAATAAACACATTCACAATATGTCTACATAATCAAGATTGTCATGACACAGAGGTGACCAGTCCATTGATCTGTATAATATTGAACTAGTACTTTGATAAATATCAGGATCATGTTTGCAAAAGAAGTGGTACTCATTCAATCTAAAAGGAAATTAATGAAGAAAGGCCTACCACATAATACAGCAAGACAAAAAGATCAGTCAAATAAGTTTGGTGGTCTCGTAAGAATGGATGTGTAGCTTACTAAAAATGCACTTCAAAAGTTGTATAGGTTATAGTCATGGAATGGAATGATGTCCTAGGTGGGTTAAAGAACCCTGTAATCACCTTTACATGATTACAAGTATACATGAAGAAAGACAACCTACTCTAAGAGAATTAATTGGGCTGGTTGTTGAGAGAAGGTTTGAATCCTAAGCAACATGCCCGTGCCCAGTGGTGAGTAGCCTACATGTTGTTTGAAGTACAGTAGACCAACATAGCAGCAGTTCTGCAGCAGGGCAAACCTTGTTGGTGCACGTGTAAAATTATAGGTTTTGATGCTCATAGGGAATTTCCTGTCTTTTCGGCTTTTGATCAGAACCTTTAACTTCTCATTTAAAACATCGTTTTTGGGATTTAATGTCCAGAGTTTTCACACCAGAATATGATATAATATTAAAGATGCATTTTGCAACATTTCCACATACTAACAACCTGTAATGTCAACATTTGGATTAAAATGGAAAGAGGACAAGTTGTTTTGAATAAAGGCAGGGACTGAGGTTTGGATGGAACACTAAACAACGATTGGCAGGTGCATTCATGGAAAGAAAAATAACATTAGTAACTAGCTAGCTATCACTTTGAAAGATGAGTGTTGTGTTTACTGGAGAACTGTATACAGTGGCTTCGGAAAGTATTCAGGCCCCTTCACCTTTTCCACACTTTGTTGTGTTATAGACTTAATTTAAAATGGATCAATCTACACACAATAAAGCAAAAACACATTTTTAGAAATTGTTACAAATTTATTACAAATAAAAAATGTAAATATGTCATTTACACAAGTATTCAGGTCCTTATGCTATGACACCTTTGTGTCGAGGCATAGATCTGGGGAAGGGTATAAAGACATTGCTAAAGCATTGAAAATTCCCAGGAGCACACTGGGCTCCATCATTGTGAAATGGAAGAAGTTTGCAACCACCACGACTCTTCATAGAGCTGGCCGTCCGGCCAAACTCAATAACCGGGCAAGAAGGGTCTTGGTCACGGAGTTGATGGCCAATGGCCACTCTAAGAGAGCTTCAGAGTTCCTCTGCAGTGATGGGAGAACCTGGCAGAAGGACAACCATCTCTGCAGCACTCCATCAATCAGACTTTTTTGTGTCTTTCTAGAACTCTCTCTCTGTTCAGTGGTACCTCTGAGTATATCAATTGCAGCTGCAGTAAATGACACTTGATGACTATACCTTTTAAGGGTTTTTATCAAATCTGACTATCCCTAACCACACTTTTTCACATACAAATGAACTCATTGATAGTATGATAGTTTCTCCATGTATAAGTTGGGGCACTGTGTTCGATCCCATTATGCACTGCTGTTGTACCCTTGAACAAAGTGACTCACTTGGTTCAGTAAAAATGTCCAGGCTTATAAATGCATACTAAGTGAAGTGTAAACTATGTAAGCTTGTAGGGTAGGGTGTTAAAAAACAAATTAGCAATAATTAATAAATGAATACATTAGCAATAATTAATAAAGAATAATACACACAGTTGCACTGGCCTGTGCTCAGGATTGAATACAACTCAGTCTTGATTTTGTCAGATGCTCGCAATCATTCGAATACATCTGTGTTCTCTTTGTTTGGGTTAAAATTAATAAATGACCACTTTTAATGTACCAGTCTGGTCATTAAAATCTGCACAGGTGTCTGGAATGACAGTTTGGATGATGTCTAATTGTGGCTGGTTTTTAACAGAGCCACAGTAATGACTGCTGGGATGACTTCCTGGCCATTTGCATTCTGGGTATTTAGCAGCCTGTCATTAGTCATAATAATGAGGAAGCAAAACACCTCAGTGACCAAAGGTTTCCACAGCATTAATTTCTGCCAAATGCCAGCTTCAGCGGGAACACAAATCCGTTAACACTAGGAGCGCTTTCATTGCTTTCTGCTTTCAGGCTTTCAGAGTTTTCTTCGATAAGAAGCCCCTCAAGCTAAAAAAAAAGTAGAGATTATTTGTTGTGATGGTCCACTCTTTTTATCGTTACATTACAGAAAGAACCTGATTTCACAGTCAAGTTCTTTGACATCTATCTTCAAAGGTTAAATGGAAAAGCTAAGCAAAAATGAGAAACTAAGAATATTTTATCTCAGGTACTGCTCTCACTGCTCTCAGGTACTGCTCTTGAAGTCTAGAAGTCCCAAAGTATGACAGATCATTGATAATGTGGGCATCCTGATCACCATAAGGGTCTACTGAACAAAAGTAGTGAACCTGTTTTGTCACGAGCAAGACAAATTGAGAGTTCCATTGTTTACTTGGCATCGCCAACAACAGAAAATATGTAATTCTGCTGGGTCTACAAGTATGTAAGTATGTTTCAATGGGAAAGTTTTGTATCCTCATTATGGTAAATCATTGCTACAAAATAAGCCCACTCCTGCCATTCTCGCGTAATATGATCAAACAGTGGCATAATCCTGGACTACCCTGAATATGGTCAACCAGCGCCACTCAGTAATATGACTCATGTGTCTTGCTGGACTGATCCAGTGGCATAATCAATACTACTACCCTGCATATATGCTGTAAGTGGTCTAGGGTTCTAGCCAATAGGATACCCTTTCCAACGATATAAGGTTTTCTTTGATTTGCCTTTACTATCATGTTTGGGCTTCTTGTGCATCAAGCTGCTACTAAAGACGCAAACAGTGGCACCCGCGAGTGAAGAGAGTGCACGCCCTTAAGAGTTTTGGAAAACTCTTTATACTTTTCTCTTCTTTTTTTGGATTTATTATTAGATTTTTCAATGCCAAAAGCCCCAAAGAAGACCCAATTCGACAGCCAGGATCCCTTTTACTGGTAGGTGTTCTGTGACCAGGAGACACCTATCAAGTTAATGTCCTGTGATGTGCCCTTGTGCTTTGTAGCAAAGAGGGACTGCTTCAATGACGGGCACAACCAAAATGACCTATAGATCCTGTGCTGCCTGACACTGTAAATAGGTTTTTGCCATGAGGGTATGCAATTGCCGGGAGTGTAATTTTGTCTTGGCTAAATAATATTAGTTATTATAATATTTATAGATTTTTTAAATCGTTTTTTTATATTGTGATATATATTATATATTTTGATAATATTTTACCATTGGGGGTGGGGGGGAACTTCTGGTGTTGCTGTCCAATTATTTGATTTGACTTTGGTTTGTGTGTGTCTCATATGCCCAATTTACTTCTGTGAAGTGTCTCCACTTGGAGACACCTTGAGCCATCACATTAATATCTGTTTTGTAAGCAAAATAATGATCCATAATGGTCTAGGTGTTAAACAGGTTTTATAGTCATCAAAACATTTTAGTATGTTTTCTAGTATTACAGAAATGAATATAAATCATTGGGCCAATTTGGCCACCTTCGAAAGGTTTTGGAACACTACTCATTAAAAGCCCTCTAGTTCATGATCTCTTGGGTACAGAAGTTTAATATTTTACACAGACTTAGTTGACATGGTGTAAAAGGCATGCACAAAATCCTATAGGTATATCATGAAATGTAACCCCTATATTGCTTTTTAAACATGACTTTCTACAAAAGAAAACTGTACAACGCCTATTTGTTGTATGTTTGATCTTTGGTACTTTTGGCTATGTTATGTCCACAACCTATATGACACACCCTCGTAAACCGCACAGTATTTATTTTCAAATGATACCAAACTTAAGTGTGTGGCAATCACAGTTCTTGAGCTATGACCTGTTATATTTGGGTATGTCTAAGTAGGCGGGAATTCAAAAATAGGGGTGACGGTTAAGGGGCTAAGCATAATTAACATTTGATTTCCTTTTGAGCAATTTAGCAAATTGCTCTTTAATGTTTAATTGTTCATAACGTCTCTATGGTACAACACAAGCAAATTTAAGCCAAACAATAACAGTGATTAAACAGCAGATGTGTGTGTTTACTGTAATGCTACAGAAATGTATATTTTTTAAATAATTATGCATGAAAACATGGAAATGTGACATATTTATAAATGAAATGGAAATGTATCACTTCGAACTGTGACTAAAATGTTGCAGACAGACTATTCACGGTTCCCATTAAATAAACATGAGATGTGCCAATATAGTCGTAATCAATATAAACAGTACGGAAAATACAGTTATCGCATAATGTGCAGGACATTATCTTTTCCAGCTATCAGACTGACAGGCCTATTAAACGGTGAATTGGATTTATGCCATCATCTTTGATGGTCAGGATATCTGCTGCTTCCCGCAGTGTCTACGGCAATGCTGTTCTCTCAGCCGCTGCCTAAAAAAAAGTGATTGGTGACGGTTCCTTTTAAACTGAATGTATTACTGGGCTCTTATTTTCATCTTTGTTAATGGCGTCTTTTTTAAAACATTACGATGTCTCAACCCTGAAATTGTTTCTCCGAGGGGGCAGGGATTTTTTTGAAAGTCCTTCAAGTGCCTTATGCAAATTTCCTTAATGGAGCATTGTGGGAAATACTAATTCAAGCCACATTCAAGGCCAGGCCTTGGAATGTGAGGTGCGCTTTGTTAGAGCCTGCTGTTGGTCATATATTAATTTTCTTCAAGAGTAGCCGGGGTTAGAAAAGGCCATTGGTTGTATATCCATGCACTGTGTTTATTGGACCCTGCCTTGTTTAGAGACGTGTGCATTAATCATTAGAAAGCTGTTGGTGTGAGAGAGTGTGTTATTACCTAGTAAGTATTTTGAATATCTGTAAGTATCAGATTGCATACTAAGCACAATGGCAATGCCTGCCTGATGGTAGGCTTGGTAGAACGAGAGTGCGATGAAAACTGCCTCAAAGATATGTAGTCTATAAATGGCCTCTACAGTACTAGCAGATGGATTGTTGGGATTCTACAGCTTGGATTAACTGTGGTGCAGATGCATTCATCGTGGCATAGATAAATTTGGAGACTTGGATCAATACGTCTGTGAATACGCAGGCCTGTAATTCAGTCTAACTGCAGTGCGCTCTGCCCTTAAACTCTGGGTCACAAGCAGACTGTGAGTAGGGGCTGGTGGGTGTGGAACTCACCTCAGGCAGCAGCAATGTGCATCTACCCACAGAGACACACTGCACTGCTGCTGAGGGGGAGAGTAAAATATACACTTGGTTAATCAAACTTGCATTTTAGTTTAGTTTAGTTTATTTGACATTACACTTTAAAAAAGACAATACATGGTTGCATTTAAAAAATCCATATCAAGGATGACACAGAAAAGTCCTAGGACTTTGTGATCCTTGTTGTTATTAGGTGTCATGGTGGTGTGTGTGTGTGTGTGTGTGTTACGTTCCACGTGTATGTGTGCTTTTGTCTTCTCTGTGTCCGTGTTCCGTAGGAGTGCCATCCGCCATTCCATTCGCCTTCCCTACTGTCAATCATTTCTGTGTCCTGGTCCCGCCTCCACCAATCACCTGCCCTTCTATAAAAACCCCATGACTGCTCCTGCAAGATCCCTTTGCCCTTTTTGCTGTTTGTTTGTTGAACGTGAGAGACAGAGAGTGTGTGACCTTTGAAAGTTTGGAAGGAAAGTGTATGGTTAAGTTTGTTTGTTCCCACTTAGGCCTTGGGATAGGTAAGAGGAGGCCTCCATACATTTTCATCGATAGGTCAATCCTGTGTATAGAGACATTAGGAAAGGGTGGTTGCCATCTGTGTACCTTTGTTTTACGGGTAGCTAGTGTAGATTAGATAGGTAGACTTTTTTATTTCGTATAAAGGTTTAGATAGTCAGCCTATCTTCGTTTTGGTTTTAGCTAGCCTGTTCTGTTTTACTAAGTTCATTTATTTGGCAACACCCGTGTCCCTTGGCCTTGTGTCTTTGTGTTTGTATTTCACCTTTGTAAATAGCCTCACTATTGTCTGTAAATATATGTATATAAACACCGCCCCTCTTGCCTTGTCTTTATTATTTACCCTCATAATTCGCTCAAGACCCGATTCAAATTAAGACTAATATGTTACAGTCTCCCCCGTACCCCTAAAAGCCGTCGGGGTCGTAACATAAATGGGGGCTCGTCCCGGAGATTGAGCGATTGTGTGTGTGAATAATATTGTAAGGGTTAGTATTGGTAGTGTGTGTAATAGTAGGCTAGTTCGCGTATGGTGTGCTTGCGCTTGTTATTTGTGGTTGCTATTGTTAGTGTTACTGTGAATATTGTTGTGTAGTGTTGTATAGTACAACTAGCTATATAACAATTAAGACAATGGCTTCGTCACATTTTGATTTGGAATTGTTTATTAATGAACCGTCCATTGTTATTTTTGAACAGTGTCGTAAGGCGGATTTATTCATTATCGCGGAGCATTTTGGCGTCTCTGTTAGCCGGTCTCTTCGTAAAAAGGAAATTCGGTCGGTCGTGTGGGATAAGCTCGTGGAGCTGGGTCTCTTGATCCGGCCTGTTTTGTCCCTGGTGCCGGACGCTGAACCGAGGTTGGGTGCTACGGCTTCCTCTGGATCGGAGGAAAAGAGGAGACTCCGCCCGGTTACCCTGCCGAGGTTTGAGGCGTTCTCTTCGCGAACCTCTTCTGGGTCAATGGTTGGGGCGAGGTTGAAGATCCATTTGGCCCGCCTGCAACTAGAAGCACAGGAGAGAGTCCAGGAGAGAGAGGTACAGGAGAGAGCCAAGGACAGGAAACTGGCATTGCGGAAAATGGAGATTGAGGCAGAGACTACCCTCAAGCTGCGGCAATTGGAGTTGCAGAACGCCGCTGCACAGTCGGTTGTGCCCACAGCCGCCTCAGGTACGCCCCACACCATTCACTGGACTCTATGATGTGAGGAGACATGTGGCTCTTCCTCCCTTTAATGAGACAGAGGTGGATACCTATTTTAGCACTTTTGAGCGCCTCGCTACCGCACTTCAATGGCCGAAAGACATTTGGACAACATTGTTACAGTGCAAATTTTCCGGTAAAGCGCAGGATGCTACTGCTACCTTGTCTCTTGAGGACAGTTTGAATTACGAAATTGTGAAGGCTGCTGTGCTGCGTGTTTATGAGTTAGTGCCGGAGGCATATAGACAGAAATTCAGAAACCAACGAAAAGTCCCGACTCAGTCCTTTGTTGAGTTTGCAAGGGAGAAGGGAATGGTGTTTGATAAGTGGTGTGCTGCTAGCAAGGCTACGGATTTAAATTCTCTTCGAGAATTAGTTTTGTTGGAGGAATTTAAAAGTGTACACCAGAGCGTTGTGTGGTATATCTTAATGAGCAAAAGGTTACGTCCTTAAATGAGGCGGCCATCTTTGCTGACGAGTTTACTCTCACGCATAAAACGGTGTTCGTGTCATCCGTGAGAAGGCTTCTGATGATGACTTACCTGTTAGCTCACAGCTGAAACGCCCGAACTCTCCACGATACGCTCCAAGGAAGAGCGAGAGTGTTTCTATTGCCATAAAGTGGGTCATGTTATTGCTGACTGTTTTCAATTAAAGAAGAAAACTCAAGCCCACCAAGACCTACCGGTTTTCGTTAAAGTAGTCTCAGAAACTACTCAGTCCTCCAGTAGCCGCGACAGAGGCGACGTTGGCTACGACGCCTTCATGTTTGATGGTTTTGTGTCGCTATCTGGTGTAGCGAAGGATCAGAAGGCAATTCGGATTTTGAGAGACACTGGTGCGTCGCAATCCTTCCTCTTGGCTGGTGTCTTGCCCTTATCAGATGCGACTTCGGTGGTGCGAATGTAATGGTACAGGAATCGAAATGGGCTTTGTAACTGTTCCATTGCATAAAGTGCATATTAAGACCGATTTAGTCTCTGGGTATTTTAAAGTAGCCGTGCGTTCCGTTTTACCAGTCCCAGGTGTAGCCTTTATCATGGGGAACGATATAGCAGGTGGTAAAGTGCTACCTGTACTGAAGGTTTTGAAACAACCCGAAAACGTGCGCTACGCCCGACATCCGGCAACCTCCCCTGATGTGTTCCCCCGCCTGTAGGCTTAGCGAGCAGGTGAACCTGAATTCCATTCGCGGAAATGGGCGAGCAGGTGAAAGATATGCCCTCGATTAAGCTGCCAGTCACGGCGAACAGCTTATTGTAACTCAGAACACTGATCACCTAGGGGTAACAAGAAAACGTAGGAGTGTTCCAGCATTGTTTTTGCCACAAGTTAGGAAAAAGAAACACAAGAAGGGTTGCCGACAATGTGTTGGCAAAACGCATTGTCTCGTGTATATTATGATGCATTGTAGCCGTAGGTTTATAATTTTGCACCTTCTGTATAATGCGGCAACTTTGTTTTTCGTAATTTAGCAATTTTGTGAAAGTACTATGTACTCGCCATTGTAAAATTTTGTATATGTAGATTGCTACTTTGTGTATAGAGAACTGACTTACTATAAGTAGTAAGTTCGTTCTTATTAGTGGAAGTGTTACGTTCCACGTGTATGTGTGCTTTTGTCTTCTCTGTGTCCGTGTTCCGTGGGAGTGCCATCCGCCATTCCATTCGCCTTCCCTACTGTCAATCATTTCTGTGTCCTGGTCCCGCCTCCACCAATCACCTGCCCTTCTATAAAAACCCCATGACTGCTCCTGCAAGATCCCTTTTGCCCTTTTGCTGTTTGTTTGTTGAACGTGAGAGACAGAGAGTGTGTGACCTTTGAAAGTTTGGAAGGAAAGTGTATGGTTAAGTTTGTTTGTTCCCACTTAGGCCTTGGGATAGGTAAGAGGGAGGCCTCCATACATTTTCATCGATAGGTCAATCCTGTGTATAGAGACATTAGGAAAGGGGTGGTTGCCATCTGTGTACCTTTGTTTACGGGTAGCTAGTGTAGATTAGATAGGTAGACTTTTATTTCGTATAAAGGTTTAGATAGTCAGCCTATCTTCGTTTTGGTTTGTAGCTAGCCTGTTCTGTTTTACTAAGTTCATTTCTTTGGCAACACCCGTGTCCCTTGGCCTTGTGTCTTTGTGTTTGTATTTCACCTTTGTAAATAGCCTCACTATTGTCTGTAAATATATGTATATAAACACCGCCCCTCTTGCCTTGTCTTTATTATTTACCCTCATAATTCGCTCAAGACCCGATTCAAATTAAGACTAATATGTTACGGTCTCCCCCGTACCCCTAAAAGCCGTCGGGGTCGTAACAGTGTGTGTGTGATGAAGTGTGTATGATGATAAATGCTACCAATCATTACCAGTGCATAAGGTCCTAATCAAAGTGTTTATGATGCATTTACCTCAGGCATAACGTTTTTAAAATAGGTGAGGAATCAGTTTGTCCTCCCTATAAAGGAAGGAAGGTCGTAACGTGACGGCTTGTATACTCAGTGCCTGTACATTGCAGTCCTGCCAGGGCCTGAGTCACAGACCGCTCGGTGATGATATAACCACTTGAAATGCAGTGTTCTTGCTGAAGTTTCTTTGCTCTCAAATTGGAAAGTTTGAAGGTGTGGGCTGCAATTATAATGTGGAAATAATGTATCTTTTGTAAGAAGATTTGATTTGGCGGAGCAATTTCTCAACCTGAATAGATCCGTTTTAAATCTCTGTGCATTTTAGATCTAGCACTTTGATACTGGAGAACATTTTGTGAGGAGAAAGGAAATTTGTAAAAATGGGCCTGAAGCTGTATTCAAAAAAAAAAAAAAAAGCACTAGCTTACCTGACAGGTACTGTTAAACTGCCTCTAATTGGTACTTGGAATTAATTTGAAGGTTTAAAAAAAAAAGAGTTTTTTAGTTTCTATCCCTTATTTTTTTCCTTTCCATTCCTCTCCCTTTACTGCAACATCCTGTGTCAATTCAAGAGAGCCCAGACTACCGTGTGCGTCCTCTGTCAATTTGGGAAAGCCCAGACTAGCATGTGCCGGCCGCTGCTTCTTATCAATCTGCAGCCCACCTGATGAGTCATTGCATTGGGGGACTACACTTAATGTGCTGCTGATGCAGGCCCAGCTGACAAACAGGAGTTGTGCAAGATGACATGGGGGAGTATTTTGCTGACTGGGGGACAATTATGTGATGACCTGTGGCTACTGGCTCCAGACAGGATTAGACTGTTGCGCGTGTCACCGCACCGAGACTGGCTGGACATGCCACCCAACAGCCCCCTGGCAAGGATTTGAAAATAAAGCGCCAAAGAGTGGGGTGAGTGTTAAGTGAGTGCTAGAGTGTTAGTACATGCCAGTCATAAACCAAGCCAATGGCCTTTACACGGCAGGTTAATAAATGCTTGGTATGTCCAAACAAGCTTTCCTCGGATTTACGTTTAAGTTTTATTTTGAAAGTTAAACACATCCAGCGGGTATAAAAAGTATTCACCCAATTAATTATTGAGATGCTATTTTTATTTGACATTATAGAATATGTTGTGTTGATCAGTGGCAAGAAATCCCAATTAAATCAATTTTGATTCCATGAAGTGAGCACATAAGATGTGAAAAATGCCAAAGGGGGTGAATACTTACTATATCCACTGTGTATATATATATAGCCCCCACGTAGACATGAAGCCACAGTACATACATGTTTACTTCCTTAAAGAACCGCCCTTTGTGCCTTTAACTGAGAGCAGGGGTGTCTGGGCTGTGAAAAGCAAGTTCTGAAAAAACACTACAGAAACGAAGTTCGGATGGCCGTTACATTTTTTCTGATCTAGCAAAGCTTTGATATATCTGATATATACATTTGATATATCTATTAAAATCCATGAACTTTAGTGTAGGGTAGTGGGGAGAGAGGGTTGTGATAACAGCCTGTACAACAGGCTTATGTACAATCTCTTCCACTTCACCTTCTCTTTCTCTTACTCTCTCCTTCCTCTCTCTTTTTCTCCTCTCTCTCCCCACGCTGCGTCCTCCTAGGGCACAAGGACAGTACTTTCCCCAGGCTGTGATTAATTCTCACCAGCTGACTCTAATCACTGCTTAATTAATAGTAGATTTTGTGTCTTACAAAAACAGCGCTGTCATTAACCTTTGCTATATTGATTTTACTTCTTCATACCCTGACCATTCTTTCCATTGTGTGAAACACACAAGCACACGCGCACACCTACACACATACAGCTCTGGAAAAAATTAAGAGACCACTGCAAAATGATCAGTTTCTCTGGTTTGACTATTTATAGGTATGTGTTTGAGTAAAAATGAACATTTTTGTTTTATTCTATAAACTACTGACAACATTTCTCCAAAATTCCAAATAAAAATATTGTCATTTAGAGCATTTATTTGCAGAAAATGACAACTGGTCAAAATAACAAAAAATATGCAGTGTTTTCAGACCTTTAATAATGCAAAGAAAACAAGTTCATATTCATTTTTAAACAACACAATACTAATGTTTTAACTTAGGAAGAGTTCAGAAATCAATATTTGGTGGAATAACCCTGATTTGCAATCACAGCAATCACATGCTCTCCACCAGTCTTTCACATTGCGGTTGGGTGACTTTATGCCACTCTTGGTGCAAAAATAGTTTGATGGCTTGTGACCATCCATCTTCCTCTCGATCACATTCCAGAGGTTTTCAATGGGGTTCAGGTCTGGAGATTGGGCTGGCCATGACAGGGTCTTGATCTGGTGGTCCTCCATCCACACCACTGACTGTGTGGCATGGAGCATTGTCCTGCTGGAAAAACCAATCCTCAGAGTTGGGGAACATTGTCAGAGCAGAAGGAAGCAAGTTTTCTTCCAGGATAACCTTGTACGTGGCATGATTCATGCGTCCTTCACAAAGATAAATTTGCCTGATTCCAGCCTTGGTGAAGCACCCCCAGATCATCATCGATCCTCCACTAACTTTCACAGTGGGTGCGAGACACTGTGGCTTGTAGGCCTCTCCAGGTCTCCGTCTAACCATTAGACAACCAGGTGTTGGGCAAAGCTGAAAATTTGAATCATCAGAGAAGATTACCTTACTCCAGTCCTCTACGGTCCAATCCTTGTGGTCTTTTGCAAACCTCAGCCTGGCTCTTCTTTGCGTCTCCTTGATGAAGGGCTTTTTTCTAGCTTTGCACGACTTCAGCCCTGCCCCTAGAAGAACCGTCCTCGCCGTGCACTTCACCCCAGCTGCCGTTTACCATTCTTTTTGTAGGTCACTTAATGTCATCCTACGTTTGTTGAGTGACATTCGAATGAGTTGGCGGTCATCCCAGTCAGTAGAGAGTCGTTTTTGCCGGTCTGTAGCTTTGTTGTCCCCAATGTCTGCTGCTTGACCTTGTTCTTATGAACCGCCGTCTTTGAAATTTGAAGGATAGAAGCAACCTTACGCTAACTGTATCCCTCTGCCAGTAAAGCCAGAATTGAACCCTTCTTTTCCTCACTCAAAGCTTTTCTTTTCAACTCTTTTGGCATGGTCAGTAGTTATTCTTTCATTCCAATTACTTTTGAGGTACTACTAACACTGTTTTTGCCATCCAGCTGGTCCTATTGTAAGAGGATAGTGATGACCACAGCAGTGGTTTTTATACTTTTCCTCGTGAAATAAGATTTGGTTCAGGTGATCACCTAATCAGTACTTCATTAAGTAGAATGAGGTGTGCTTGTGTTGGAATTCAACAGACAATGGAATGTAATGGCTGCCATACATGTAGAGATGCTGATTTAAGAAAAATTTGGGGTGGTCTCTTAATTTTTCCAGAGCTGTATATATAAACATGTGCACACATAAACACAGATACAAATGTGCACACACCCAAACACAGGTACAAATGTGCACACACACATATACAAACGTGCACACACACAAACACAGATACAAAAGTGCACACACAAATATGCACACACACCCAAGCAGTGCACATACACACAGACCTCAAATGCACACAGACAAACCAAATCTGAGAAAAATAACAATACTGACAAGTGTACATCAAATGGCTACTCTTCTCTTTGAATTTGAGCTGATTAAAGCTCTATTGATGCTACGTGTGAGGCTACAAGGACCGATCTTCCTGGAATTGCACTCGCAATTCTCATTTAAGAACAAAACATTGTGTGATACTTGGAGGTTGTAGCAGTCGATTAATTATGTCATCACCGTGAAGGTGTTTTCAGACCATATGGCCTGGTTTCAATCAACAATTCTCCTTAACTTTGACTTACAAATAAATTGCAAGTGATACTTTTTTTTTCAATGCAATCACAGTTTCGCACGTTAAATTCGGTGATTGCTTAACCCACAAAGCTGTGTGTAATGAAAAACCAAAACATAAGCTTTTAGTTCTGAGTCAAAGCTAAGGACAGATGTTGATTGAATGTGTGGAGCAGAGGCTCCTGGGAAGGCTCATAATTTCTATTGGTCCACGTGCTGGATTGGGTTTGTGCATTCCAGCTTATCTCTCTGATTTTAGATCTATTTATACAAATCCACAGCTTCAGTGGGCCTTGGAATATATTCTACAATTGTCTGTAACCATATTTGAGGGATGCAACACCATTCTTCCATAATAAATTCCATCATTTGGTCCTTTGTTGATGGAAAACGCTGTCTCAGGCACCGCTCCAGAATCTCTGATAAATGTTCAATTTGGTTGAGATCTGGTGACTGAGAAAGCCATGGCATATGGTTTACAACGTCATGCCTAACAAACCATTCAGTGACCACTTGTGCCCTGTGTATAGGTGCATTGTCATCCTGTGAGAGACCACACCCATCAGGATAGAAATGCTTCACCATAGGATGAAGATGAACACTCAGAATGGCTTTAGAATGATTGGTGTTTGCCCTCAGTGGGTTCAGTGGACCTAAATCTTGTCAGGAAAATGCACCCCACACCATAACATAGCCACCAGAACTATTCACCATAGGAAACAAGCACTCAGGCCTGTAGGGACTGTCGATGGACTGTTCTTGATGAAACTGCCTGCTCATGCCTTGATTAGATTGATTAGATCGATGACCCTAAGCCTGATGGGATGTTAATTGCTTAATTAAATCAGGAACCACACCTGTGCGGAAGCACCTGTTTTCAATATACTGTGTATCCCTTATTTACTTGTGTTTCTTTCATTTTGGTAGTTACTTGTATGTTTAATATTATTGAGAAAAAAAAAAGAAATCTTCAAAATGGCACAAAATGCTCTGCCGAGGCTTATGAATATTTTAATACTTGAAAAGCTCCATTTCCTCTTTGCTTTGAAAAGATTGTGAAGCAGTGCATAAGCAATGTAGTGAAGTTGGAGAAATTCAGCAGCTAAGCAATTTCCTTAGCAAGTTCAGCACCAACGTGATTATGAAATAAAATGCCTCCAGGTGTCCCAAAAAAGAGTTTGTGAAGGTTTTGAATAGTTTATATTGTAGATTCTCGCACGTTTCTGCCTTTTTGACCTGACATGTGTCCAGGGTATTTTGTGTTAGCGGCATTGGGAGAATGACTGGGGACTATTCTCGGTGTGTTCCAGATTTTAAACCGCATGCTTAAAAAATTAAGAACATACAAAATGTCATCCATTTCCCTTCCTTGTTTAGAGTACCTTTTGGTGACTGTAAACACTTTGGTGGCTGTAAAAGTGCACTTTCCCTAGTTGAAAAGGCACCTTCTACGAGAAACGAAATCCCAGGGAAAGTGGGTTTTTTGATCTACCAAGAATTCATAAGTATGCCTTTTATGGCCTTGGAGTGTTTAGTACATCCAAATACTAAACACTCCAAGTTTCCTGGACTTTCCTAGACTTTTAAACTTTAAATTCATTTCAGGTTCCAATTATATCTACAAATTGGTTGACCACTTTAAGGTAAACTACCAATTATTTTATAGAGAACTGGCCTAAATTATCTTTGACCTCAGACAATATATATTTTTAATACATTTGGTAAAAATGTGTTTGTCACTTCACATTAAAAAAAATGGCCAACATTCACACCCCTCCATGAAAAACAAATATCTTGAGAAAAACACATCAGAACACTACACATCTGTTGACAATGCCAGCAATATCTAATTTAGCTTGATTGTTCTCAAGTACATTAAAGCCCTTCGCAGATATTCCTTATGTAAATACCCATGTGGTTGGTTTCTTGTCTCTGGTGGAATTCAGATCAAAAATAATCTCACTATATTAAAATGTATCAGAGAGGCAGATAAATTGTGTTACGTTTCTTAATTTTCTTTTTCATTTTATTGTGTTGTGTCTAAAGTTCTCCAAAGCTCTGTAAAGTTATGCCCAAATTAGATTTTAGAGAAAGTCACTCATCCCTCGATGTTCTCACCTGTCTTCAAAAACAGCATAAAAAACCTCCCTCTGTTCTGCAGCGAAATGAGGTGAATACATTTAGGGTGCGATACAAACTTGAGGAAATTGAACAGATTTGTCTGGTGTAAAACGAAGAGCCACATTGCGTAACCCTAATGTTTAAAAAGACATAAGAAATGTTCTCTAGCTTGATTTTTTGTGCTCACTGAACATTCCAAACGAACAAGGAGTGACAATGATAATGGCAAAAGAAGACATCATATTAGATGTCCGGAAACGATGCACTGTTGCTACAGCGGCAGTTAATGCGGTTGGAATGCCCAATGTTTCAGTCTGCTGGAATTAACCAGCACTCCCATGGGAAGAAACGGAACGGGGAGTGGGGAGCAAGCACTCAGTCAGTGACTTTTCTCTCTGTCTTGTCGTGCAGACGGCATACAGCAACCCAGAGGAATGTGCACCGCAATATATAAAGGGCTACTCAAGGATCATGCATGCTATATTTTATGCACCCAAATGTTGCGGTTTATGAGATGTTTTTGAATGATTGTTTTTGTGCCAAAATTAAACATTTGCTTGCACTTACAGCATCCACATACTTTAATGGATTCATTTAACTTCACACCGTGATAACATGTGGACCGTTTCTACAGTATCCACACCATTCTACGAATGACTGACTCAGAATTAGCATATTCCAAGCAAATAGATAAAACTGATTGGTTCGTGGTAGCCAACATTTGTGTACCGTAAAACACATTTGATATTGTTGAGTCCATAGATGATGTGTATCAAGTCTCAGTCCAAAACAAAATTGATGGTTTTCACTAATATGCAAGGTTTTCAAAATGGTGCACAATCCAAAATGGCCAACCAGGATTATATAAATTGGAAAAATATGGGTTACCACTGGGGGGATATTTGTGCAATTGCAGGCCTCTTGCCCGTACAGTTTATTTATTATGATTTTATTGTAACTACCTAATTTGGCCACCTGTTTGTTCACTCATTTGTTTTCCAACCATGGGACCTATGTTTATATCAGGCATGCCAGGTTTTTGTAATCCAGAAACTGTCTGGATTTTATAGCCCTTTTTCAAAGGTGACATAAGTTGAGAGCCTGGTCCCCCAATAAAATAATGAGCCCATGACAGATACCATTGGCACAGTTATGGGAAACAAGCAGCCATAAGGATATATATCAGGATAGCACCCATTCCATCCACCTCTCTGATTTATCTGCCAGATGAAATCATGTTTAGTCCTTCTGAATGTCTGTCAGCTCATGTATACTGACAATATATCAGGTCTCTTTTAACATTTTAAACCAAAGCTACTGAATGCCATCTTCAGGTAAACTGAAGTTTAACCTTGTCATTAAGGATACAGCTCTGCTTGGAGAGAATGAGTAAACCGTAAAGAGAAGGGCAGGACTTCATTGATTTTAATGCAGCACATTTGCCAATATTCTGGTCTACAGAAGATGGATTGTCTGGTGAAAATTCTCTGATGGAGGTCCATTTCAAACAGAAATGTTGACCGGTATGGTATATTTAAAATCAGTGTAGTTCTGCTCCAGGGGAAAGTGTGAGGAAACATCTGAGGTTTCTGTTAAGCCTCTACATCCCTCTGTGCAGCATGCACATGCACTGTAACGTGTAGCCCCAGCTCCAGGTTCAGTAGAAGCATGCCCATTGCCCCACCACAGGTTATAAAATGCATAAGATGTGCAGGCATCCAGTCCCTTTGTCACTGAAAAGTGGGGGATGAATGAAGTTCCCTCAAGGTCACCTGACACACAAGGGAGTGTGCCGCAGCCTGGTAACTGTACGAATCAAACTTTAAATTGAATGACCGCAGGATCTTGTCTTTACTGCTCTGTGCCATAATTCATCTTTGTTGGATGTCATTTGGTTATGTCAGCAAATTTGCAAGTAATCCGATGCAACCATCCTTGCTGTCACACCTAAGGTCGCGCATGAGTACTGGAATGAGCGAATAGCTGCTTTGTGGCCTTTGTCAGCCAGCTGAACATATCAATAAAAGTGATCTGCCCCTTGTATTGTGTTTAACCTTCATTCATCATATACTGTAGTAATCCTAGTAATGGAGTCAGACAGGCATATTTAGAAGTGAGGCTGGGCATCTGTCACTGGGCCAGGTACAAACCTATTGAAATTCACCACAAGCTTAAAAGACACCAAAGAGGAAATCCTGTGAAAGTGATTGGTTGGACTTACAATATAGGCACCAGGCATTTATAAAAACAGCCGTAAAAAAATGTCAAGTCCTTTTCTTGGTGTGTGCTTGATCCTGTGGGTCCAACTAAACACTTTCTTTGAAGGTCCATTTTAAAATGCAATATTTATTGACATGATGAAAGTTTATTTCCAGTCTAAAGTATTTAGTAGTATGAAAGTATTTGAACAGTGACACAATTTTCATCATTTCGGCTCTGTACGCCAGCACAATGGATTTGAAATGAAACAATCAAGATGTGCAAGTGTAGACTTCCAGCTTTAATTGAAGGGTTTTGCCAAAAATATTGTATTATATTTTTACATTTTAAGCATTTAGCAGACGCTCTTATCCAGAGCGACTTACAAGATGTGCATAAATACATGGTAGGAACAATCATAGTTAGCGCAAGAGATCAGTGCAGTAATGCAGTGATAGACATCATTGCAGGCATCTGCGTACCATACCTGTAACACTGGGAAGGAAAAGGTTAGTCTTTTTTTTTTTTTTTTTTTTTTTTTTATGGAGTAAGGAGGGGTATATAGTGTTCAACAAGTAGGCAGTGGTGATGACAATTAGCTAGATGGACAGAGTTCAGTGGTAGTTGAGTCTGAAAAGGTGGGTTTTGAGTCTCTTGCGGAAGATCGAAAGTGATTCCGCAGTCCTGACTGATTGCGGAAGGTTGTTCTACCAGCGAGGGGTCAGGACAGAGAAGAGGCGAGACTGAGAGGAGCGGCTGCCAGGTGCCCGGAGGGATGGGGCAGTCAGTTGTATGAACCGTGTAGGAATTACAACCATTTTTATACATAGCCCCCCCAATTTTAGGGGCTCAAAAGTAATTGGACAAACTAACATAATCATAAATTAAATTGTAATTTTTAATACTTTGTTCCAAATCCTTTGCAATCAATGACTGCCTGAGATCTGGAACCCATAGACATCACCAGACGCTGGGTTTCTTCCCTGGCGTCCTTTACTGCCGCTGTCTTCAGTTCCTGCTTGTTCTTGGGGTGTTTTGCCTTCAGAAAGTGAAATGCATGCTAAATTGGATTCAGGTCAGGTGATTGACTTGGCCATTACAAAACTTTCTTTGCCTTAAAAATGTATTGGGTTGCTTTCGCAGTGTGCTTCAGGTCATTGTCCATCTGCACTGTGAAGCGCCGTCCAATGAGTTTTGAAGCATTTGGCTGAATCTGAGCAGATAATATAGCCCTATACACTTCATAATTCATCCTGCTGCTTTTGTCAGCAGTCACATCATGAATAAATACAAGGGAACCAGTTACATTGGCATCCATACATGCCCACGCCATAACACTACCTCCACCATGTTTCACATATGAGGTGGTATGCTTCGGATTATGAGCAGTTTCTTCCCTTCTCCATACTCTTCTCTTCCCATCATTCTGGTACAAGTTGATCTTTGTCTCATCTGTCCATAGGATGTTGTTCCAGAACTGTACAGGTGAATGTTTTTTGGCAAACTGTAATTTGGTATTCCTGTTTTTGAGGCTTACCAATGGTTTACATCTTGTGGTAAACCCCCTATTTACTCTGGTGAAGAATGCTCTTGATTTTTCACTTTGACACAGGTACGCCTACCTCTTGGAGGGTGTTCTTGATCTGGCCAACTGTTGTGAAGGGGTTTTTCTTCAACAGGAAAATAATTATTCTGTCATCCACCACAGTTGTTTTCCGTGGTCTTCCGGGCCTTTTGGTGTTCCTGAGCTCACCAGTGCGTTATTTCTTTTTAAGAATGTACCAAATAGTTGATTTGGCCACACCTAATGTTTTTGCTATCTCTCTGATGGGTTTGTTTAGATTTTTCAGTCTAATGATGGCTTGCTTCACTGGTAGTGACAGCTCTTTGGACTTCATATTGAGAGTTAACAGCAACAGATTCCAAATGCAAATGCCACACTTGAAATCAACTGTAATCAACTCTAGACCTTTTATCTGCTTACTTGTAAATGAAGTAATGAGGGAACAATACACACCTGGCCATGGAACAGCTGAGCAGCCAATTGCAGCCAGTAGCCAAAATTACTTTTGGTCCCTTAAAAAGGGGGGGACCACATATAAAAAGTGCTGTAATTCCTACAGCATTTACCCGATTTGGATGTAAATACCCTCAAATTAAAGCTGAAAGTCTGAGCTCATATTTCAATTCCAATATGCTGTGGTAGACAGCTAAAATAACAATAACTTTGTCAATGTCCAAATATTTATGGACTGTATGTATTCATGCATGCCTTCATGGTAAAAAAAATTACAAGCAAAAGGTGCATTTACATCATTGTGCCCAGTTTCCCAGCCTTTCCCTGAGAAAGGGCTACTCGCTATTCTATGTTTAATGTCAAGGGAATACTGTACACACATTTCTTACAAAACTTTAACAACTTGAGAATTTAAATAGGTTATCCATTGGAGCCATGTAAAAAAAACTAATGCATGGAAGTAAATCTTTAAAATGATAGTAGAATTCATCTGTGGGGGTTAGGCAGTGCAAAAAAACCATATTTTTGTAATTAATCCATGCGGGAAGTGCATCTTCATTTCATATTTTCCCATTTTGAACTTTTAAAATGAATTACCTGATAATGTTTCCTTAAAAAATAAACTTGTGGTTGTGCTACGCCCTAGTTAGGCACTGGGTATTTTGAGTAAGGAAAAAGTGATGTAATTTAATCCAATACAATTTATTTAAAAACAAATGTATTTCATTTGACCAGTCAGGTAAAAATAATGTTTGAAACAAAATTACAATACCAGGAGTAGTCAAGCTTTTCAAGTTAATGATCCTAGAGAAAATCTAGGAAAAGAAAAATCCTTGACTCTGAGCAGTTAGCCTTCCGTCATCATATTTTTTTCAATTTTACTCGTAGGTACAAAGACATCTATGACGTTTGCTGCACCACTACCACCACAGTGAAACAAACATAGACAGTGACTCCATTGTTCACTCAATCACGCCGTAACTCCCACTGCAACGTTATGAAAACTATCAAACGCAAAATTAAATCCCTTGTTTGCAGGAAGGAATACGGCCATTATTATTATTATTTTTTAGAAATGTCTACTGGCTTTAAAAAAAATAAAAGAAGAGTTAACCTTCACGCTGTGTCACTGCAGCATTGATGAGGCCGTGCTCCCATCACATGTCAGGGAGTGATAAATGAGATGTCTCTGTAGATGCTGATAATGTGACCCCTGCTACTGACAACACGTTAGTGCTGTCATAATAATGGCTGCCCAAAGGCTCTGCCATGAACCATTCCACTGGATAGAAATTAGATGTCATTTACTGAGAACTTTAGCATTTAAACATGGGATGGAATCTCTTCTCCGGCAGAGTCATTCATCAGTGGATCTCTACATTGTTTTGTTTCACAAATTAATTGCTCGTCTTCACTTGCTAATGTATCAAGTCATTTATTTCTATGCCAATGCATTATGCTACCAAGTCATGGCCTGAGTTGATTCAATTCTAGGTGCATTGCGTTGCATCGAATCAAAACATTTAAAGAAAGATAGTTTTTTCCCCTTTTTTGTCGTTTACTTCAGGGACTGTCAAATCTTTGCGAACACTGTATAAATAACAAAAAGCAACTATTGCTCGTTGAACATTAGGGACTACCTGAAATGCTGTTTGATTGAATTCCAGCCTAGCGTTGAGATTGGCCGAACAAGTGGGCCTTCCCTGAGCCATGTGTGTCATGGCCACTGACTAACTGTCGCCTCACCAAAAAACATCTCTGTGAGGACAGTTGACACCCAAACGCCATTTACAATCATCTGCCGCAGGGCTGTAAAGCTCCCTACACACGCCAGTATTTACTTCCATAATAAAAGTGACAGAAATACAGCTCGCCTCACTCTAAATCAGAACCCCCCGTAACGGTTGCCATGGCAGGACAAAAACGTCAGCTGATGATGCTGACAGGCCTTTCTTTTTGTCTTCACCGTATTGGCTGCAACCAGGCCTTGCAGAAACCATTCCCAGTTCTGTAAATGCTAAAACGACCGCCTCGCCCCCTCAGTGGCCTGACGTGAACTGTCTGTATGCTGCTTGATTCATGCCTCATGCATGTATACCTAAACATATGAAGCATGACCCGGCCTTCATATCCACCACTGTGCTGGCCCGCTGCCATGACACCATAAAGCCTGTGATTGTATCTCCCCACTGTCATAAAAAGTAGCGCACATGCTATGTCAGCTCTGAGTGAATATGACTGATAATGACCAACGATCTGCCTGCATTGACCTTAATGTTGGGTATCCATTGGGTACTTCATGCAAAAGCTAGATGTCACTCTTCATCCTCAACTGGGGCAGAGGAGTGCTCTGGTATGTTTGATGGTGTGTGCTGCAGAGACATATTTTATTTTTTATTTTTTATTTTTTTATTTTGTTTCTGATTTTATCCCATTTTCTCCCAATTTGGTAGCCAATTAGACCCGCTATTTTTTACGTCAATCCCCCCCTAGTAATGTGAGTTCGCTGCCGTAGTCCTGCGACCGGTAGTGACGAAGGCGAAGTGACGCCTCTTCCGAGACGTCACTCGCCAAGCCGTCGACCGAACCCCGGTACTTACAGGGCCACTATACGCAGCGAACGTAACGTCGGCTTCCCTCCCCCCTCCCTGGGGTGGACAGCCAATCGCCGCCCCCTGGTGGCACTCCCGGCCAAAGCCGACACTTGGCGAGACGGGGAATTGAACCCCGGTCTCCGTGGCCAGCGTCGGACGTTGTAACCACTGGACCACGCGGGAGGCCTGCAGAGACATATTTAACATGTATTATTTATATACATATATATATATATATATATAACATTAATGTTAATAAATAGTGTAATTGGAGGTTTATATGAGGTTACACTTTTGAGTCCTATAAGTATTTGAAACCTTGCTGAATCTATGGCTTTTGGATGACTAACATTCACATCTGCTGAAACTTGTGTGGCCAGCCACCACTTCTTTTCACTCAGCAGTCCACCAGCTGAGCTATCCAGTCTCTGCGTCAGACTTCACTTCTTGTGCAGCAGGTGACCAGCAGACTGCAGCCATCTGATGGGCCAGAGGAGTTGCTCTTGGCCTTCCGAGGTGGGGAATGCTGCACCGGCAAAAACCCTCCCTCCCTGGGCAATGCTATGCCATGTCTGGCATGCCTCTGAACTCTTTGATTTCTAAATGAGTTTGCAAATTTGTTTTGTGCCCCAAGAGGAATAATGAAAAGTGAAGGAAGTTTGAGTCATGAATTTTCACGTATGGTTTTAAAGTCAACCAGGCTTGCGCTGCCTCACGCTCACGGTCAAAAAAACGAAAACGGAAATGAATCAAGAATACAGTGCATCAGCGTTATTAGTGGTCATTGTGTTTGAATCTAGACTCTGGCCTAGATTAGAACAAATAGACTTAGTCTAAATAAGGACAAATGCAATTCAAACGAACAAAAAAATACTTGATCCGGATGGAAGAAAGCCAACCTTTTTGTCGCAAAGGTCCACCTTATGCTCATAAGGACTGAAAAACCCAGGAAAAAAAGGTGTGGCCTGAAATCTGAGGTGGCATATGATACGTAGAAAATTATTTGTATGTAAAAAAAACATTTTAACAGATATCATACATGCATGTACTGTAGCTTGCTTGATATGGGTTACTTGCTTCATTTGTTTATAGCATTAAAGCAAAGCAGTCATACAATGTAATGACCTTGGATTGACAATCACTGTAATATGATATATAATTTTAAAACTTGAGTTTCATAAACCCTCACCATCAAAAGGCATAGTTTTTGTTGCCAAGTTAACTTGAATTGGAGCAATTCCTCTGTATGACTGTAGATTAATATACATAAAGATGACAAAATAGTTTCGAAAATCGACGGTCATTACTGCGCTTGGAAAAAAATAAGAATAAACTTGCAGGACTTTTAGAAATTAAATCCAAGTGCATTAGAATTCGTCTGTGTCGTGGGGCTGGCGGATAGCGTAGCGGTCTAATTCACCCATATTTGGTTGGTCCTTTACGAGTGTGAGCTGCCTATCAGGAACGCGGTTCGAAACCAGTCTCTGGCAGACCGGCCATGGCCTTTAGCCTGGCATTTGGCTGTCCGTTCCTGAGGGAGGGGGGAGAGTATTCGGCACGAACTCGCTGTGAAGCACATAAGGGTGTCTTCAGAAAGGAGTTCCGTGTCGAAGGAGGTGCATCATCGCCAGCCTCGGAAAGTAGCTTGCCCTGTAGAGACAGGCGGCGGGTTCATGGGGGAGGGTTAATCGAAATAAATAGAGGGAATAATTGGCTTCCAAATTGGGAAGAAAAACTGGGAAAAATCTGAAACTAAAAATAAAAAATTGTCTGTGTCTTCAAACCGTGGTAGATAGCATTGCATTTGTAACAAATACAAATAGTGGGGTTTACCTGGCACTGACAAGATACAGTGGAGTCCAAAAGTCTGAGTCCACTAGCAAGATCTGTTTGTTTTAATCATTCATAAAAAACGAACACATTTTTTTTACTCTGGAGAACAATTTGAACTGCTTCACTAAGCTCTGCTGACATAATTTTAAACAGATGAAAAACCTTTGCAGAGGAAGTGCCCTTAAACTTAAATGAAAAATAAGGTGTCAACATTTCAAATAAATGAAAGGCAATGGTGTGCAAACAAAATATTTATAGATATTTCAATTTCATACCATCCTTTCTCAAACAAACATTTTTTTATTTGTATCAGTGTTTTATGACATTCTTGAATAATAAATACCACGTTAGTAAAAAGTTTGTTAGTTTTCGATGAACAATGAAAACAAACCGATCTTGGTAGTGGACTCAGACCTTTGGACCCCACTGTATATGCTATGGACAAATGTATTACCTGTATATAAAGTTACCAACTGGTTTAACTGACATGATATGACCGTTCTGCTCGTTTATTTTTTAAGCAGTAACATATGCAACTCATTAGGAACAGATTTACAAAGTAGTTTTCTTGCAATAAGAAACAATGATTTACAGTACAACTAAAATATACCATATAATTAACGTGCGTACTATAAATCGTCGGACTATAAATCGAGATATACAGTATTTTGTTTTTCAAAGTAATGGTCCTTTTTTGTTATTTTATACACATTTACATTTACGGTATTTAGCAGAGGCTCTTATCCAGAGCAACTTACACAAAGTGCAATTAACATGGTAAGATTAATCATGATTAGTGCAAGAGATCAGTGTAGTAACACTGCAACAGACATCATCATTGGCAGCTGCACACCATACCTGTATCACAGGGAAAGATAAGTTGGTGTGCTTTTTTAAATTACATTTTTAAACATGTTGTGCTGTCCCTTGGGGTTGGGCGACACTCGCGGACCTTGCAGAGGGCATAGGCAAGTTAAATAACCCGGAGAAGGCAGTATTTCAAACTCCTCACCTCTTCTTCCAGCTCCAGTCTGTGGGCCTCCATACGTCTCACCTCATTGCTAAGAGATGCCTTTTCATTCTCCAGCTCCACAGCCATGTTCCCAATCTTCCTCAGGGAGTCCGTGTGCTCATTCAGCAATTTCCCCACGGCCACCAGGTGGCGCTCCTCTGAGGTCCCCAACTCAGTCTTCATCCTGTACAGCTCAGTCTGGGCACCCTTCAGCTGTTGGACCTTCTGGAGGGTGACTTGCCATCGGTCCTCAACCATGGCCGCCCGTCTCTGGTTCTTCATCAGGTCTGCCTTCTGGTTGCGACAAGATTTTTCCAGTTTTCGGATCGCTTCCTCTTTGTCCTTGATCACAGCTTGTGCCACAACTCTGCCTCTAAACCAGCACACTTGTATGGTGCTAGCGGCCTACCTGGGATATTTTCTCTCTTTTCCCTAGGGGGCACCACAGAGCAGGAGTGTCCATTTTTCTTTTCTTGTCCTCTCTTCAGTGTTTTCAACGCCCTGTCCATTTTACGGATGGCCTTAGCAACGTCGGGAGCCATTCCATCCAAAAAGGAGCCTTTGAGGGCTGGGCTTGCCTGGAAAAACACTGAGGGAACATTGGTGCACTTTAGACAGATGCTTGAGACCCTCTGCCTCCAGCTAAGCCTCTATATCTGAATCCATTGTCAAGTCACCTTCAATCATGGGGTATTTTCCTTTCAAAAATCAAAAAACCAAAAACAAATCCCAAATTCATCTGACAGATGAGTAATGCCCTCTGCCCGCATTCTCCACCATTTGTGATGTCCCTTGGGGTTGGGCTACTCTCACGGACCTTTCAGAGGGCCTAGGCAAGTTAAATAACCTGGAGGCAGTATTACCAACAAAATGACACTTTATTAACTTAATCTTGATAAACACAAAACAAAGGGCGGGGTATTCGGGGAAAATCCAAAACACAAATTCCACAATCCTTACTCGTCATGGTTATCCGTAATCCGTAGTCAAAGTCCAGTTCCTTAATCCAGTCCAAAAGTCGGTACACAAAGCGGGGTCCTCAAACAATCCAAATCAAACACAAATAGTAATCCAAAACACTTCTCTTCAATACACTCTCCAACCTACACCTACTTCCTTCCGGTGTCCGTAGTCCCAATCGCTTGACTTCGTTCAGGTGTGGGACTACGGGCTGCTGGAAAATGAGGTAGTGGAGAAGTGGTAGTGAAATCTGAAGAGGTGGGTTTCATTCATTCATTCATTCAATTCCTTATTAAATTACCAGGTTGAAAATCATTTTGAAGTAGCAACAATATTTTTTTCCCAAGGTGTAATACCTTCCTAATGCTGCACTGTGGAGATGTGAGCATGCAGATTCAACCCCCAAAAAGGTGCTACCCAATCAGACACATTTAGCATGAAAAGGCAGGTACGTTTGACTGCCTGACCAATCAGTCAACTGACATCAACTGCTCGGTCAGCACAAATTTAAATTCTTCTCTTACTTCCACCGCCGTAGAGACATATGGCGTGTTATGCAGACTGCTTTAATATGGTTTTTGGGTTGCGTTCCTTAAAATGGCTAAATTCATTAGACTGAATTTTGGCCCCTGTCTTTCAGACCAGTATAAATGGGGGCTGGCATGCTTCATTGTTGTCACAAATAAGGGTTTCTCACATGGAGTTGACAGTGCTTTTCCAGTTCAGGCCATCATCTCTCACATGGAAAACGACACCGACACCAACACCAACACAACCATTTATCCGCTACTTATACAATGAATTGTTTTGGGGTGCTCTCTGTGAAAATGGAAGCCAAGTCAGCTTCTCTGCATAAGAGAATAAATAGTGGTGACTATGTGTGATATTTGTTGTGATGACTGTGTACTCTTCCTTGGAATTGCCGATGCTGTGTTCATCCCACTCCCTGAGCCACAGAGTGCAGAGCAGAACACCTGGTGGAGTCTTGAGCTGTGGATGATTACGGAGACGCTTGATTGGCCATCTGATTAATCACAGATCAACGAACTGTGACCTTTTCCTCCCCCCCGAGATCCTGGCAGTGAACGAGCAGTCTCTCCCAGGACTCTGGTGACATTCTCAAACCCGTGTCCACTGATGTCAGCTGCGTCCCTTTGCAGGGGACATGAGGGACAGCTCATGTCCCCACACGACAGGACGAAATGACACAGGATTCTTTGCCATGGTGAAGGAAGAAGCAGATTAGTGCAGGAAAAAAATATATGCAAAGAATAATAAGTTGCAATTCACACTTTGTAAATGCATAATAACAATCTGTATGTACACTACTGGTCAAAAGTTTTAAAACACCTCAATTTTTCCATTTTTGATGTTTAATGTTTCAATGTACTCTTAAATGAAAGCATGGAACAAATAAACAATTGGAGATAAAAAAGAAATCATGGAATTGTTTTGTTTAACAAAATGGAATAAAAAATGTGACTCAAAGTAGCCACCTATTTATATAACAGCCGAACACACTTGTGGCATTCTTTCTACAATGGAAATCAAACATTGTTCGGAAAGTTCTTCCCAACACTGTTTCAGAAGTTCACACAAATGTGTTGCACTTGTAGGTTGCTTTGCTTTCACCCTTCTGTCCAGTTCATCCCAAACCAGCTCGATGGAGTTTAAGTCTGGAGACTGTGCTGGCTATTCCATGATTTGAAGCCCACCATCTTGTTCTTTTCTTCTAAGGTAGTTCTGACATAGCCTGGAGGTATGTTTTGGGTCATTATCTTGTTGTAGGATGAACCCCTGACCAACTAGGCGTAGACAAAAGGGTATTGCATGGCGCTGCAAAATGCTGTGGTAGCCCTTTTGGTTCAGGGTGCCAGTCACTCTGTGCAAGTCACCGACTCTGGATCCAGCAAAAGAGCCCCAGACCATCACGCTTCCTCCTCCATGTTTGACAGTTGATGTCACACACTGAGGAACCATCCTTTCGCCTACTCGACAGCGAACAAAAACCTTGCGTGATGAACCGAAGATTTCAAATTTAGATTCATCGGTCCATAAGACCTTCTTCCAGTCTTCAGTAGTCCACTGGTGGTGCTTCATGGCCCAGGCAAGCCTCTTTTTCTTATTTTGCCATCTTATTTTGCCCCTCAACCTGTCAAACCTGCAGCTCAATGGCTTTCTTCACTGCCCTGAGACTTCCTGACTTCAACCAGTGTTAAACCTGCAGCTCAAAGTCTTGACTCTTGTCTTCTGAATTTGTTCAAACTGCCAGACTTTCCTTACTTTTTCAAGTTTCCAGTGTTAAGCTGTGCTTGATAATAATAATGGTCTGTTGTCCCTTTGAATTGCCTTTTTCTCATTATATAGCTACTTCCTGCAGTGCAATATTGTCCAAATAATGCTTCAGAGGGTGTAGTGACACATTCTGTTTCAACACTGCTTTTATACAGTCAGAGGGTTTGTAAGTAATCAACAAAAGTTGGGACACTTGTAGGAATTGTTTGCATCAACTTTAAAGGCTTAATTTACTTCCATTGCTGCAGAACAGCTGTAAGTTGTTAACCCATTACTTGTTCCCTGAAAAGGACCTTTTTTTATAACTCTGAAATTGACATTATTTTTCAGTTTTTGGTAACCTAATTTTATTTTTATTTTTACCTCTTTTACCTTTTTGTACCATTTCAGGTTATTCACTGGACTTGAACTGCTTAAATTTCAGTAAAAACTGGAAAAATGGGGGTGTTCTAAAACTTTTGACCGGTAGTGCATGTACACCTCTATTTTTATGAGTGTATGCGTCCGTGTTTTCATTCAAGACGCTGAGTACACACGTACGACTTTCATTTCCTGAGTGTCCACATCTGTGTTTATGTACAGTTTTGGCACTTGCCCGCCAACATGCCAATAATATTTTCCATCCATACGCAGAATCATGCCTTGCCTAGCCTAAACATCAAGCAGTAGCAATTATAGCTTTGTCCTATTCTATAAAAGGCCTTCCATAAAAACACTGTCCGCCATGCCCAGAGGAAGACTTTCATTTTGGGACATGAAGGAATTGCTGCTGATTTTCCGTTTTACCCTCTTCCGTATAGTTTTGTGCTTGACTTTATTTCCCTGTTTTCCTGCTTTGTTTTGGTTTTGCCTGCCCTCACAATAAAATGGCCACTGGCCTTTTTTTTTTTTTTTTTTTCTATTCACTCCTCACCTGGCATGGTTAAAATACGAAACTCTAATCTGTAAAATGACATCTTTTGGGGGAGGCTTTTCATCTCACAATTCAAAATTTCATAATTTCAAGGATAAAGTGTACTATGTTGCTATGCGGCAGGAAAGAGACATTTGACAGGGAGTCAAGAATCTGACCTCGGATCTGTATGTGTGGAAATGTTAATTGGTTAATGATCATTTTCATCTTTCCATTTTTGAATGAGGAAACTTTAGCTCATTGCAAACAAACATCTATCAAATGTGAGACAATATGAAAGCAGGCTAACATTGGAAACAAAGTTATCACAGTGTCTTCTGATTACAGAGAACCATGAAGAATCTCTGTTCTCTGAATATATTTCAGGCAGTGAATTTATTCTGACTTAACTCTTCGGCGGTAACAGGGAATAGATATGGTGTGGAACAACAACTTTGTTTCTTGAAGCTAGCTAACAACTTAGCTGTAATTAAGAACTTGTTCTATTGATTTAGCTATCAAGTTCAAAACACAATCTATATTCTCATGCCAGGGTATAGAGAAGCCATGGTTCTGTATTCCAAAGTCCAAATTAGGCAACTTAGCTTGCTAGCTAACTAAATTGGCCAAAGGAGATCCGAGCAGAAGGCACTATGAAAAATGAGCTGCCAGTTTGGCCAAACTGCATGTACAGCATGTGGGTTAATTCCATTAATTTAGTTCAATATTTTTTAAATGCTTTAAAAAAAAATAAAATATGCTTGTCATTTTTTAACATGTAGTGCCCTATAGATATAGAAACCAGGATAACAATGGACTCTTTGCATGTTCCACATGCAGACTAATTATTTTTCTGAAACTAATTAAGGACCGTTGTACTTTCCCATCAATACATATGTCCAATTTGAAAAATAATAAAATACTGTCAGACTGGGAAGAAACCATTTATTGAACACCTTTATTGAACACGGAAGGTCCACTGAGAACTCATTTACAGTAATGACCAGGGGGAATGGCATGCAGGGATTGTGCAGCCAATCAACTGTAGGGGTGTGATTAGGTCGCTTTCTTGACAGCCAGTTTAGAGCCAGAGTAGAACACAGGAAGGGACCAGCTGGAACAGGTCTGTTACAATCGTTGTCTATTATTGTAACGATGTGAATTGCAAACACGAATTTGCCTTGTGACTTGTTACTTTCACCAGATTTTATCCCCTGTTTCCCCCGGGAGAGAGCGGGTGAGCACTCTCAGGCCTCGGTGACACGTTCTGTCAGCTGCTGCTTCTTTTCTCTCCACAGTCCACCAAGCTGAACTGCTCGGCCATTTCTGCGGAGGACTATGCTTCATATGCTGTTGGTTGCAGGCAGACCGGACCGGAGGAGTCGCGTTGCTCTTGCGAGATGAGGAAAGGGAAGCGAGTCTTGAAGGAGACTTGAGGGAGGTTGAGTCTACTAGTTACTTCCAGACCGCAGGGTGTGCGACTACACCAACCACTAAGCGCTTGTTCTGAAGCTGGACTGGCCACCAGGGAGGCCTGAGTTATCGAGTTTTTACCGGTGGTGACATCACTGCTTTTTGCATTGAAAACCTGGATTCAATTCCCATTGTGGCCAAACCCCCCCCTCGTGCAAATATCTAATATTTGAGACTTTTGTTCCTGCCATTCCACTCCAATTAACAAATTGATAGCAGTTCTCCCCGACTTTGCCATTGACCAGAACTGGCGTTTATTTGGAGAATGTTATTTAGGTCAAAGTATTCCTATGTTGCTTCTGGTTCCCATTTATAGAACAGATTGCGTGGGGATTTCATCGGGACGCCTGTGTGGCAACACAGATTAGTCAATTAACCTTGGTGTCACCGTAATAATTGAGACACTATAGTGGATTGAATTAATTTCCCGAAAGGACATAGAAACAATATCCTTTCCTATTCTGCTACAAGTGTGTGAGTGTGGAAAGTCGTTAATTGGAGTCGGAGAAGAAAGAGAAGTTTAATACACACAGAGCTACGTTTTCTATAATGAACGTGCTCTCGGTTGAGCAGCGATTTGTTTAATGTTCACCAAACGACTGCAGGTTTCAGTGAGCATTCGCGGTTTGATATCGGCGGCCCATTTTTCCCCCATTAAAGGAACACAATATACACTGGCGTTGGCGTCTCTGATGAAAGTGGTGCCGTGGCTTGAAAACGATCATGAAAATCAATGCGGTGTCAGCACAAAATGCTCCCTCGGCCATGGGTGCATTTAATGTAATGTGCCCATAAAGATTATCTTCCCAAGTCTCGGGGTCTTTAATGCGGAGGCATTACTTCATTAAGGTTTTAATGTGCCACGGAGCACGAGCAAAGAACGTGCCACTGGGGTCGGCTCTCAGAGGTCAGAGCATAGTCGCGGTAGTCATGTTGCCGGGGGAGGGGGACACCGTACGCCCGCTCGCTTTAGAAGCAAATGGTGATGAAATACCTGGGTGTTCTCTGGCCATGCCAGCAGCCTTTGTCATTATCACTATTGGGTAGTAACATTGTCATGAAGGAAAATTATTGTTTCAGACTGTTGAAGGACACCGCAAAGGACGTAAGGACACAACTCTTTAGCACCCGCTGCAAACCCCAATGAAGGTCGGATGACGCTAATCTCATAAATAGAGATGATCTTTGTAAGGTATTTTTCAGGAGGCGTCATCATGAAGAAATACCGCTTTGCACTGGATGAATAAATAGAAATGTGATGTGCTGTGACAGGGCTGTTAATTAAGTCTCCAGCCGCTCCCAGTCCTCGGCTCTGAGACATTGCATGCAGTTAGTGTTCATCAAAACTCAACCAGTCAACAGTGCTCTCCCTGAGAATGTGGTGCCGTGGGTTACGGAATATAAGCTTGTACCCAGAAAGTGTGTAAGTCACGCATAATGGACATTGTGTGCTTCTACCAAGCAAAACCATCATAAACCTAAACAAACCATGTCATAGAAAGTGCTGGGGGAATGGGTCACTAGCCCGCTGTGGCCACATTTGAGGTGCTTCTTCGAGGAATGAGGAGAGACTGGGAGGGACAGGTGGGTGGATGCGGGCGCCCCTACATTGTTGATCAAGGGTGTTATCGCAGATCTGCAAATGATTCTGTATCAGTTTCCTGCTGAGAGAGCATCTGTTTGTGACATCATGTGTGACATCGTGAGCCTGTTTGTGACAGTTTCCCACTGCCTCCTTTCCCCCCACAATTTCCCAATATCTCTTCCCAATCTCCTTTTTTGTGTATAGTGTGGCTACTAAAGAGTAATTACACAATGTGTATATTTTGATGTATTTTTTTTCATTGTGTACAATTTAAAAAGCACTTTTGAATGCTATACTGAATAAATTAAATACACATGCACCAATCTATTATAAATCTAAAATAAATGATAAGGGCCAATGACCTGGTTTTTGCTTCGAGTGTCCAATGAAGACATTTCTCTCTGAGCATCTCCCTCACAATGGTGAGAAGTACTGTGCTTCCTTCCTTCGGGGATGAGTGGCTGGAGTCTTTCAGGTTACTAATGCATAAGCAACCCCTAGCAACTCACCAGGCGCTTACAGGTTGCCGGGTGTCTTCAGTGAGAGATACGCCTGTCCTCCAATCGCTGTCCATCGCCGTGTGGAAAACAGTTGTCATTGGCTCACAGGCGATTGTATTGGATGAGTGCACCCACTTTAGCTGCAGTGCTCCCCGCACAATTACAATTGATGGTTCCAAAATGGTAGAAAAGGGGTAAACACCTGCCCCCAAACTAAATTTCAAGCTCCATTTAGGTGAACACATTAAAGGACAATTTTGAGGAAAGCCATTGACAGCCCTGTAAAGAACAGCAAAAGAAATAGAACCGCCATGCAGTCATTTTTCAAGAGTCCAGACATCTCGAGCAAACCCCAGGCTCATAAATACACCAAGCAGCCTTTGCCAAAAAAAACTAAAACAAAAAAAAAGACTGAAGATGTTTTATGATTTTTGAGGCATTTTTATATATATTTTTTAAAGGAGTTAAAGAAGGTTGAAGGAAACTTGAAGGGAAGAAAGTAACCTCTGATATAAAGCATAAAGCCAGCAACATTAACAGTTGTTCTACTATTACTCCCATGTCAAAAATCATTGATAACATGAGAGTGAATTTCTAGCGCTGCGGTGTGTTATATCTGTCTTTCGGATGAGACGTTAAAATGAAGGTCCAGGCTCTCTGTGGTCATTAAAGATCCCTTATCGCAAATAGTGGTGGCTTCCCAACCCGGCTCTCTCATTCCGGCCATCTAAGCATTCCCCAAATTCATTAGCTTAATGATTCCCTCCATCTCCACCTGAAGCACCGGGATGCAGTTTCCACAAATTCTGTTTCCTTTTGCAGTTTAACAATGGAGTGCCCTGGCACTACTTCACTGAACTATCAAGGTGCATGGAATAGAAAAATGGTAGCAATATTCATAAAGAATTTCATCTATGCAATAGAATGGAAGAAAGTAATTTGCTGTTTAAAACCAACATGTTTTGGCAAACAGCCAACTGTCAGGGTTTTGTCGTTGTGCAGTTTCTGCTCCCCCCGATGACATTTTCTGGAATTGTGGGATCTTGGGGGACACTGGAACCAGCAGGTTTAGCACACATGATCCCTATAAACTGCCAAACTCTCCTCACAAGAAAAAGTGCTTCTCATGCCTGTTCTACAGTCACTGCTAAATAATTTAATAGTAATGTACAGTATACAGTATACCATCAGTTATTTAAAAAAATCCATACAGTGGATATGCTGCTGGTTCACAAGATTAGACCTCTGTTCAATTCATTTATCTGTTCAGATCATGATGGGGCTAATTCAATAATTAAGTTCAGAAATAGAAATGGATACACAATACAGGACATCAGTTATTTTAAAAATAGCATTGATAAATGGCACAAGTAAACAGAAACGTATGATTTCGATTGGAGGCATACAATAGGTATGCCATTCCCAATGCAGTCAACTTCACAGAAAGAGTGCACCAAGAATGGAACATAAACATGCGCTTTCTTTGGTCAAGGTCTTAGTGTTAAGTTCTTTAGGATGCAAAAGGCACCAGAACAAACATCACTCATTTTCCAGGCCGTCTCCTCTGAAATGCAGGTGATGATTGGAAAGGACCAGGGCCCTTTGTTAATACATAAAAACTGACGCGTCGTCAACACGTTCCCATTGATTAAACACAATATCAAACAACAATATTAAAACCAAAGAGAGAGAGGGAAGAAAGCTGTGGAGAGAGAAAGGCATGGCGGCTCATCTGAGTTCTACAGCGGTAAATTACTCTGTTCTCTTACTTTGGGACTAATTGCTCCATAAATTGGCCTGGAGACGAGCGAGCCACATTATTTCACAGCTGGAGTCCAGCTGGAGTTTGTCTGCAGTCTATAATGGAGGCAGCCGTCTCTGAGTCTGAATCCCACGATTTTGGGGGTTAGTACAGACAGACGGGTCAACCTGGGTCGGAAGCCGCAGTGACACCCAACTGTGGCAGCCTGGCTCTGGCCGAGAGTCCTGTTCAGGGGCGGCGATTGGCTGTCCACTCTTAGGGAGAGGGGGAAGGGAAGCCAGAATGAGTTTGCCATGTGCAAGTTTGTGTGTCAGACTTATGGTTGGTTTGGCGGTTCAGTGTATTTTTCCCTGCTGGTCCCAGAGTTGCGCTGGTGAACTCAGTAGGGGAGTGTAGTTGAACTATAAGAGGGTACAATTGGGGATTTTTTTCTTCTTCTCAATTTGTGAACATTAATTAAAAATAAAAGACTAAAATATAATTCATTTTTTTCCCTTGTAAGTTGTAGGGTAAAATGTGTAAATAAAGGTGCCACAAATCGGATTTATTATATGTTTTGGTTTCAGGCTGTAAGGCAACACAAGGTGTAGACTTTAAAGTGGCACTGTATGTTTATACAGGTGCTGTGGATGAAACTGAACTAAAACATTAAATATCCAACATTGCTATTGGCCGTGTGAGTCTCTGTGTAGGTCTGCAGCTGCAGCAATCCACAGCTTTATGTTTCAGTAATGCATAAAGTGTAGACAGTTATGACTGAAAAGATCATTAATGTTTGAATAGAATCTGTGTCTGATGTATCCATTCAATATTGTTCTCTCTCTCACACACCTCTACTGCTCTCCCTCTCCCCTTTTCCCTCCTCTCTCTCTCTCTCTCTCTCTATATATATATATATATATACTGTATATATATATGTGTGTGTGTGTGTGTGTGTGTGTGTGTGTATGCTTATATAATGTAATTGTTTTTATTGCTTTTCTTGTCTACAAGATGGCTTGAATTGTATTTGACTTCATTTGCAATTTAGTTATACATGTTCTCACTTTGTTTTTAATGTTTCAAAAGGATGTACACCTTTTCAATCGATATATCATTTTTGTGGTGCAGTGTGTTTTTTTAATCCCTCGTACATGTTAATTATGCTCATTAAATTGTGCCATGGTAATGAGAGAGACCTCGCATCTGTTTTAACAAACACTAATTATGGCCCTAATTAGGCCAGGGCTAGGATTCTTTTTCCACACATTAAAAATTCAAAGTGTATTTAAAAAAACATTTTTTTTTTGCTCATCCTCCATCTGTTCTAGCAAATGTTTTTATTTGAAAAGAAGATGGTATGTGATTATCTGTGAAACATTTTGTCTTATGAAATATTAACATGAAATAAAATATTACTGATTTTTACCACTTAAGTCAAGTGGTACAGCAGAAGCGATTACATCTCAACAGAGTTCATAAATATTATTGCCAACAAGGGGAAAAAGAAAGTGATACTTTTAGGGTTTAGAAATTTGGCTTGGTAGATGAAGGTGACAGTCTGAACTGGTGAACTTATTTGTATTCTTTCTGCTGTGGACCATCAGAATACAGTCCTTTCTTCAGCCTGACTAAGCATGTGGCACTGCCTCAGAGCTAATCGCCCAATTTCATTTCTCTCCTAGAGTGCAGCCTTCTGTTTCTCCAAACATCAGTTACAGATGGACAGATGGAAGTAACTGGCAAAAAGGCTGGAACAATTCTGTGTTTTTAGCAAGCACCAGATACATTTGCCACAGATGGACAACGTATAATATAGCTCAAATGCACGACTGGCACAGTTTTCCTGTTCAGAAAATTAGAATATTGTTGAATATGTTCAAGGGACCACATAAATACATGAGTGCAAAAAGCTTTTTTCTCCCCAACTAGTTTTTTCTTGATTGTTGTTTGCCTTAGCTTAGCGTCCACTGGTATATTAAGACACATAAATATGAATATGGATGAGTTTTGAATTTCAATGCAAGCTTTTATTAACTAGGACAGTCTTGAGTGGTGCCCTTGAGGAACAACATGGACAGAGCCTTTTGTAAAAAAAAAAAACAAGAAAAAAGGATTATATAAATAAACAAACACACTTCTAACAAAGGGATGTGGCTTCAAATTTGGACTTTTTTTAAAAATTGATCAAATGGGGAGGGAAATTCAATTTTTTTGATTTCCCCACATTTTTACAGAGGCGGTTTCTATTTATTTATTTATTTATTCATTTTTCAATTTCTCTACATCTGCCTCTCTCTGGGGTGACATGAAGACCAATTATGTGTCAACCTGTGGAACGTGAATCGTATTCTTAAATGACAACTATGGCTGCCGTCCTTATTTTTAGAGGGGAAAAAAACAGGCTCACCTTAGGTCACCTCAAGTGTTACGTGACATGTACATCCAGACGGATCTTCACAGCAGTTTTAATTTTGCATGTATTTTTTCAAAGTTAATAATTAAAAATGATCCACAAGGACAGTGTTTCCTCTGTGCTTTTTAAGCGTGAAGCGTGATAGTGCCCAATGAAACACCGCTCCTAATTTGTCATTCGTGTTATTTTTTTGAAGAGTGGTACTGTGATTAATACATGCATCATAGCTCATTTAAAATGCAGTGGTTTCTATGCTGGTTATCGATTAGAAAAAATAAAGCTATCTAGCTGAAAATTGAGTGTAGAGCCAATAGCCTAGGACTGTTTAAAATGCTGACGGTCAGCCGACTTCTAAATAATATGTCTAATAATGCATTTACAGCAGTACATTGATAGTCTTCACAGAGTTATTAAGTGACTGACTGGCCTTGGCGCTATCAGACGTCCTTCCCGATAACAAGTAGTACACAAAACGGCTGAGGTCAGTCAAGATGTAGTTTTCTTTTCTTTCTTTTCATTTCTTATTGTAATTTGGGAAGAGCAAGTCCCCAGAGTCCTGGCCAAGTTCCCAACCTGTCTTTTGTGATCTAGCCACACAAACCCCCCCCCCATTTGTGGCGAGGGTTCTGGTGCAAAATGGCTCCCGTGCATCACCCAGATGGGTGTGGTGATCATTCTCCCCCTCAGTGTTAAGTGCTTTGAGATCACGAGATGAAAGGCACTATATGCAGTAACTATTCCATACTACAGAGGTAAGAATGAAAAAGGAGGGAAAATCCTAACACTCAAATTCATTGCTCAAAGCCATTCATTACTCAAAGACAGTCATTGAAAAGATTGAATCCTTGCTAACTCAGTGTATCCCTGCATCTGGTGGAGTGCACTGTTCACCAGTCTTGGACAGGGTTGATAAATAATGACTGCCCAGAAATAATTGCTAATGCAAAATGGAAGATGCTTTGGCATATCCTGATAAACATTTAAAACAATTTGTCTGTCTGGTTATTCTCCAAGTACCCCCGTGTTAATTATTACAGACTGTGAATAAACAGAGAAGCTTAATGCATCCTTTTTTTTTGTGCAAAAATCAAGAAAGAATTAATTTGAAAGCCCTGATGAATAATTAGGATATGATTTGTCTTATCACATATTTTTTTTAAGCAAATGCCTGAAATCCATTTAATCTTGCTTCTACCTGATGCTATGGCTGAAAAGGGTTTATTTTGGTAATGGAGGCCAGGCTGGGGTGACTAAGCAGAGATGGCATGCAGTGAGAGGGTTTAATAGACACGTGCGACTAATGGAAGCACCATTGAGCGGTCTTTTGTTATGCCCTGATTTTGAGGGAATGGAACTCTGTAACTCTCCTCCTCCCTTCCTTTCCCCAAGGTCTAAACAAGGCCTCCAGCCATGCATCCTCATCTATGATGTCTATGACGTTTACCTTGTGGTTCATATAGCATGAAGACACTGAATTTTTATTTTTTGTGTGGAGGGGGGGGGTTGGGTTGGGGAGCAATACTTGAAACCTAACCCTAGGAAAAGTGGTTGCTGTAGTTTGTTGTGCCAAGCACACACCAAGGCCGTGTCCGAAACCACTCCCCATTCCCTATTTAGTACACTACTTTGTGTGGACGCCATTTTGTAGAGTGCGACGAATTCTAAAATGTGAATTTCGTACACTAAATAGGGAACGAGAAAATACCCACAATTCACCGTGATTTGTAGTGTACATCGACTGTACCCTACTTTACCCTAGAATTGATCCCGTCTACCACAATGCAATGCGGTCGTGTCATACCGAAGGAGAGAAGGGAAAGAATGGCGACAGAAAGAAATACAGCGACGTTACTTACATTTATTTACATTTACACAAAATTTTGCCCGTCTTTGAAACTCAAAACTTTAGCACATTTAAACCTGCCGCCATGAGTGCTCGGTTTGTTTATGATACTGAGCACATCCGCTTGCGTCACCTGAATATCCGGCACTTTTTTTTTTTTGACGCAAATGACGTTCAGTTGTAGTCTCCGAAAACACTACTTTCGTTCTCTAAATAGTACACTATATAGTATATACTATATAGGGAATAGGGAATAGGGAACGAGTGAGCGGTTTCGGACACGGCCCATGTCAGTGGGCCTACTTCCGAGGTTCATTTATGAATGCTTTGTGTGTCCAAGTATGTTCCCTGGGTTTCTTTTTTTCTTCTTCAGAAAACCGCCCTAGGTGCTAGCACCCTTGTGCCAGAGATAAAAACAGATTTTTTGCAAGGAATGCCAAGACACTCACTCGTTGAGCTAAAGACCACGGTCACTAGCGAAAAGGGTTAATTACAGTGCAGTGTAGTATTGTGGTTAAGGAACTGGCCTTGTTACTCATAAGTTTTAGGTTCCCTGGTAGTTCACTGTCATAATACCCTTGACAAAGTTGGGGTACTTAATCAAATTGTTTCAGTAAAAAAAAAAAAAAAAACATCATTCGGTTAAGGCACTGTTCTAGTGTGTGGATGAGTGTGGTATCCAATCCAGGCTGTGCCAGTGCCAGGCGGTGCGCTCTACTAGATTGACAGCAGGAGTTGCTGTGGGAATACAGCTTAACAATACGACTGAATGTTCTGAATTGGGAGAAAAAGGGGAAAAATATATATATTTTTAATTTAAAAACTGAATTACTTGGTGACGTCTCTGCTCTTTGCCTAACCTTTTTTATATGAGAGCGTATGGGTTCGAGACTACCAGCTGAGGAACACATTTGACTTCATCCCACCAGGGGGAGGCTGAGTTTAAGGTCACCAGAGTTCCTAAGGTTACTCCTGTGCTAGTTATCCCAACGGGCTACCAGTTGTCATTAGTAAGAGAGGTTAGCAATGGGGGGAAGTGCACTTAAATTGCAGTGCTCCTTAAGAACATAATGATACACAATGACGAGAACAAGCCATTCAGGCCATCTAGGCTCTCATCTAAAGAGCTTGAATAGCCCAAGTGTTTCTGTCTCTACTACCTGACATGGCAAGCTGTTCAAGGCATTGACAACTCTCTGTGTAAAGAAAAACTTCCTAATATCCATGCGGAATTTGCATTGAACTAATTTCCACCTGTGGCCTCTTGTTCTGCTAACTGAACTTATCTCTAAAAAATCTTTGGTAGTTCGCTTTGTTAATCCCTTTTAGGAATTTAAAAAACCTCAATCAAATCCCCCCTCTAAGTCTCCATTTGCTAAACTTGAATAGATTGAGTGCCTTAAGATTGCCTTTCTTCCTTGAGAGAAGAAAGTAACACTTACTTTAATGTATGACTCAAAGTTAAGGACAGGGTATGACAGAGGTTCGATTGAATGCCTGTGTCACTGATTTTCAGGCCACCTTTAGATATTATCTGCAAAGCCGTCTACAGACCGCGAGACTGATTAGGGATTGGATCTGCAGACTACTAATTATGACATCATCTTGTACCTCCACACCATCGTTGTCATTATCAAAATGCACTCATGTAACTGCAGCTGGAAGGCAAACTGGCCTAAAAATCTATATTGAAGCTTACATTTCTGACTTAGCTTTCAGAAACACCTATTCAGAAAAACATCTGTTTGCTAGCCTGTGGATTATATGTATGTGCACAACCTTTCCACGCAGTTGTACAGAATCATTTTATTTATTTTAGCAAGGAGGTACGCCTTATTCATTTCTGTGCCTGTTAAAGTACATATTTGTTCAAATTCATTCCCAGTAGTTATTAGACTCGGCACCAGTCAGTTGTATCTTACACTGATAGACTGGGGACAAGCATAGCTAGGGCTGAGTTCAGGTGGATGGAAATAATGAAAGGGAGGGGGGGAAAAACCCTGAATTTCGAAACCAATCCAACGTCTCTGAGGATGGAGCTCCAAGCTGGGAGTCACGTCATGCAATGGTGCACGTGTAAACATTGTAGTACCAACAACGGTACAGCATAAGGCAGTGGGTTCTTTTGCAATGGCACAACTTTCACCTAGGAAGACCCCTTAAAAGTTTGTGGATGTGTGTCGAGTTTAAGGCTGGGGTGATTTTTGTGTATCAATAAATTGGGCCCGTTTTTGTGCACTCACTTTTAACAGCAGTGGCTCGGGAACGCCGTGATTTCGTCTAGCCTCGCGAGACTAAGTAGTTATTGGCTTATACCTGTTGTTAAACACTTTTTAACAGCGAAACAGACAGATGGCTCCATGACTTACAGGCTGTAATTATGTCAAGCCCATCTGCTTTTATGTGTCATACGCCTCTGCATGCTCACGGTGAACACAGGATCTCTGCCACACAAGAAGTTTATTTTCCTTTTCCTAAACTCGACAAACTACTTCCTGTCTGCACCTTCAGACCACCTCCAAGTCTTATCCTTCAGTTTCTCTTTCTCTCGCTCTCTTTCTATATATATATATACACCAATAAAAAAGCACTCATATTTTGAAGCAACTAAATTGCAATTAAAAAGGAATCTTGCCACTTTGAGTGAGATCTGGTGACTGAGACAGGCATGTGGTTTGCATAATTTTTATGCACATCAAACCATTCAGTGACCTGTCCTGTGGATGGAATATTGTCATCCTGGAAGGGACCACTTCACTCAGAATGGCTTTGTATTTATTGGCATTTACCTTTCCCTCTAAGGGGTTGAGTGGACTTGCCATTCTGACCATGCCAGGAAATGGCACCACACCATAACAGAGCTGCTAGAACCCTTCATTTACTTGAGTGGTTCCTTTATTTTGGCAGTTACCTGTTGATTAGTAATGTTGCATGTACAGTCACTGGTCTGGGAGTGTTGTTAGCCAGATCTGTGTCAATGTTGCACATGTGTGTGGATCCATTCATGTTCTCTTGTGTTGTAAGTCGCTCTGGATAACAATGGCTGTAATGTAATATGTGAGAAGAACAAAATGTAGCATTTTTAAAATTGTAATATAAAGAGCCACGGTGAGAAGGTGGAGAGGCGGTGGTTGCATCTTCAGATCAATGGATCACTGTACATAAACACAGCCAATATAGCCATGTATATAGCAAGATATCACTAGTTTTCAAGATATCACTAGTTGACTTATTATTATATTGATTCCTAAACCGTCAACTTGCTTGCCTTTTCAAAAATAAATGGCCCGCTGAAAAAATTGGAATGGCAAATAACATGTATGTTGTGTTACTACTGAAGTATATATACTACTATATCCAGTCCAAGTGTTGTGTGTGTGTGTATGTGTGTGTATGTATGTATGTGTGTGTGTGCATGCACCTGTGAGGAGCTATTTTTTATTGTATCAAGTGCACTAAAGAGTAAAACTAGTATGTAGATAATGTCAACGTACATGTTAATATTCCTATTTGAAACTCTTTTGAAAAAAACATGATGAATGAATTTTAAATCTGCTGCCGACAACGGAGATTAACCAATATTCATCAGGGTTTCAAGCACCCAAGAGGCCACTCAACTCCTGGTCCAGGCCCTGGTGATCTCACGTCTGGACTACTGCAATTCCTTGCTGTCAGGCCTTCCAGCCTGTGCCATCAAGCCACTGCAACTAGTCCAGAACACTGCCGCTCGCCTGGTGTTCAACCAGCCGAAGTTCACCCACGTCACCCCTCTACTCTCCTCTCTGCACTGGCTCCCCATCGCAGCACGCATCAGATTCAAGTCACTGGTGCTTGCTTTTCAAGCGGCCAGAGGTACTGCTCCCCCATACCTCCAGTCACTCATCACTCCCTACACCCCGCCCAGACCCCTCCGCTCCGCCTCCTCTGGCAAACTGACTGCCCCATCCCTCCGGGCGCCTGGCAGCCGCTCCTCGCGGTCTCGCCTCTTCTCTGTCCTGATCCCTCGCTGGTGGAACAACCTCCCGCAATCGGTCAGGACTGCGGAATCACTCGCAATCTTCCGCAAGAGACTCAAAACCCACCTCTTCAGACTCCACTACCACTGAACACTGTCCATCTAGTCAATCTGTCGTCACCACTGTTTACTTGTTCTACACTATAAAAAAAACAAAAAAAACACACTAACCTTTTCTTTCCCAGTGTTACAGGTATGATACGCAGATGCCTGCAATGGTGTCTATTGCTGTATTACTGCACTGATCTTGTGCGCTAACTATGATTGTTCTTACCTTGTATTAATGCACATCTTCTAAGTCACTCTGGATAAGAGCGTCTGCTAAATGCTTAAAATGTAAAAAAAATGTAAGCACTCCTGAATGGGGCTTTTAGTAATTGCCTGTAGGCCAGAAAACACACATAATAAATGTACTCCTTGGCAATATAATAACTCATAAAACTGCAAGCAAACCAATTTTCTAAACACCCTTTGTGTGTTTGTTAATAGATCTCGATTTTTAATGGGAAGGTGATGTTTGTAGGTTCATGCCGTCAAAAGCTCTTTTGGTCAATACCTCTGAGAATCAACAGTTGATGGAGGTTAATAACGAACAGGCTTCATTTTCAGGCAAATGTCCTTAAAGGTGCAGCTTTGTGAAGCCGGAGTCTTGTGCTGGTGGGGTTCTGAGCGTTGGGGGCATTTCGCTGATGCAGGTTTGCCCCCGCATAGTATCCCCCACCTCTGTTTTCATCCTGATCCATTGCCGTTTTTTTCTACTTCTTGAAAATGAAGCAATGGCAGCTGTCCGCTAACAAGCTGGACCATCTGCATGAGGGTTTGAAAAGCTCCTCAGAAACAGGGTTTGCAGAAGCAGCTGGGAGAATGGGTGAACAGAAGAACGATGGGGTTCTTGCATCTGATTTTGCACGTAGGCTGACACATTCTGATGCTTTGCTACCGTACAACCCCAAAGCCTAAAAGGGCAACATGAAAGATTCTCCAAGGACTAATATTACACAAGCTCTATAGGCTGCCAGAAATGTCTCACACACAAAAGGACTTTTGAATCCTTTTACGAGTAGAATACGTGTTCAAAATCCACGCTTCCTGTTATCTGACGTTATTTTTTCAGACAGGTGCAGAAAAATTATCTGAAAGAAAACTGACCTTGCTTGGACTTTTGAGAAATATTTTACTTATTAAAATTAAAAAGGCAGATTGGGTAACACATTGGCGAAATAAGTTCAGCAAGGTCAGTCCCCTTCTGATACATTTTCTGGGCATGCATCTTAAGAACTCTTTACTGCCTGTGATGGATTTTTGTTCTGCATGCTCTGTCAAGAGGAAGCATGGATTTTGAACACGTATTCTACTCCTCTAACATATGAAGCGTTTCAGGCAACATCAACAAGCAAAAAATCCAAAAGTCATTCACCTTCAAACTTGTTTGAATGAATCTTGATTTTGTATTTTTTGTGGCGATGTCTAAAACCTATCATTTCTTTCACTTAATGCATATGGATCTGAGAAGGAATGCTTGATTAAAACCAGTACGAATAGCCTTTCTGTGCGTGGATTGGAGAACTGTGCCTGGTAATTTCAGTACTGGATGATTGTGAGAAGGGATTTGGCAAAACATTTGGCATCCAAAATGCTAATTCATTCAAATAAATGTATTTATTTTTACTGCTACAGTTGGTCAATGAGTGTCTGGTGCAAAAGATGCTCCACATTTTAGCCATCATCACCTCAGTGTTGCTAAGAGTGACCGTAGTCATGGTAACCCATCCAAAGCAGCTTTGTGTTTTGGTGCCATGTTATGAGAGGAATGATTTGCTACATTATCATTTGATGTCCTCTTTGGAAATGCGCACACACAATGGCATGCATTAATGTCATTTAGCCTTTAGCCATCTTTTCTGATTTCATTTTTACTTTGCCCTTATTTGTTTTTTTTATGTTAATGTATTTTTGCCCAGGTATCACTCACAAGCTGCTCAGGAGATGTAAATGCCTTTCTGGCGCATAGAATTACAAAAGTAACCACTCATGGTGTGGCCTCAATGTCACACGGATGCAGAATATTTTCCAAAGAAAATTTGATTATACACATTGATATTCTGCATTAATGTGTGCTGTGATAGCAGAGCTGGCAGTGCTTAACAGATGGGAAATTATGTTTATTCCACCCCCCCCACCCCATGTAATTTCAACATTATAACAAAGCCATCTGACAAAAGAGATTAGTTTCTGTAATGAAAGAGAAATAACATGCTACCCCCTTGCCGAAAGGATAGATTGAAATACTTTTCTGCGATGGGATGTAATGCTGAAGAAGGCTCTTGCTCGGGTTCCGGGTATTCTCAGATGACTGGGAACATGCCCTCTTCTTTTATTCCAAGATATCCTCATTTCCTAAAATAGAACGTTCTCTCTCTCTTTTTATCTTTCTCTCCTTCTCCCTTCTGTAAAGCAGTTCACTGCCATAGTGTTTTGCCCATGTCAGCCACAACCCGAAGGGCCCTGTGTTTGTGAATCAAAGGCACTGTTGAAGCTGACGGAGGATCGACGCAGGACATGTGATGGCAGATTAATCCTTTTGTGGGGAACGTGTTGGGGGAAAACCATGCGGTTCTTGTATCGGCGGCCTTGCTGCTGCAGTAGCACTGCTCACCCTTTCATCCCCATGTTGTTAGCAGAGGCATGCTCTGCACTGTGTGCTAACATGGCCCTCCCTGTTGCCTAAAAAAACTGTTGGGGGGGGTGAAGTGCTTTCAGCTGTTCTGGATGTCATCTTTGGACTCGTAATTTGCAGCTCTAATGCTTAAATCCGGTCTTAAGGAATGGAAATGGTCACTCCCAGTGCATAGCAGTTTGAGCTGTTCTGGGGCTTACTAGAGGCAGGCTAGTGCACTGAGTGGAATCCACTGCGCCTGCATCTAGTAAGACCTGGAATGGCTGAAATGCCTACAGATTTAGAGTGCTGTTTACATCCCTGCTGCTTACGTCTTACTAAATTTCCTTGTGCGCCTATTCCTTTTAGTCTGGAGATCGTTCGGCTGATTCTGATTCCTTAATCGTGTGCCAAAGACTGGGACGCTCACATCGAGAGCGCTATGTAACACCACGGCTTGTCATGTTGCATTATTGTGTTGGAACATGTATCGAATACACATGGTGTGAAATGCGTGCACCTTTTGTGAATGTGGATGTTGGTGTGTAGTGGTTAGGGGAACCGCACCTGTAATCAGGCGGCAGGTGCTGGTTCAAAAGCTCCCCAGTTGGGTGCTGCTGTGGGTCCAGGTGCTGGATCAGGAACCATCTCAGCTGTGTGAATGCATGTGTAATATCTGAGCTGTGAGCTGTGAAAGTCTGTGTAATATGTAAGCTTGCCGGGCCAATGAGATCAATTATGAGGCTACAGGTGACCGTCCTCATGTCGGATGCATATGGTGTGAAATCCATGATCTTTTGAGGTGGCCTCTGGGCCGTCGGCTGATGATTCTGTTGATTTCAGTCACACAGCATCTTCGTTTTGGAGCACCTCGACAGATGTTTCCGTAAGCCTTACCAGGCCTTTTGTTCAATAATTAACACGGGCGATTCTCAATGTTTCCTTAATTAGATCGCTGAAGTGATTACGAAACCGTGCCTTTGGGGGGGTTTTTCCGAACAAGGACATGGGGCAGAATCTTTGAAAGGGCATGCTTTTTAAATGTGGAACCGTTTGTGTGATTGTATTATTTTTTTAATGCAAATAGGCATTTGAGTAATCTGCCAGGGCGCCATTACCGCTTTGATGAGAGGATCCTACTCTGTAGGTTACTGAGCTTATAATGGATCCGTTGATATTTGGTCGGCGTACTCAAGGACGAGGCACGTTTCAAAATGTAGAATGTAGAAATCATCCATGCCTGAAGTCAGTGTTGTTGACAGTACAAATAACTCAATAACTCTACCCAACTGTGATAATGCTATTTTCAACACCGTGCACCTAGGCTGTAGATACTGAGCACAGGACGGATGCAGAACTGGTGTTGGCTATCTTCTGGCTCCAATATTAACCAAGGCCAAAATATTTCACGGTAAATGAGGAAAACAAGTAATGGCTGAGGTATTCTAGTCTTTTAAGCATCATATAAAAAGGATCAAGGGAAACCTGTGCAGTGAAACTTCTGTTTGGGAGGATAATTTTTACTATATAAAATGATATAGTGTGTTCTGGCAAGTGAGAAAGGGAAGAGAGGCCCCAGCACTGCAACAGAACTGTGCAATATGCGGGTTCTGAGGTGCGCCTACATTTCTCTGGCGATGTCCAAAGAAAATAAATTCAAAGCTGTGAATGTCACCCCGTGGCTCCGCCCTCAACGGCATCATGCCACGCCACAGTGGCACGCGGCAGAGTGGGCAGGAGCACATACACTTACACATATAAATGCACACGTACACACACACACATACGCATGCGCACACACACACACACCACCAACACACACACAAGGCAGAGCCATGCACACTTACAGATACACATGTGTATACACATACATGCACACACATACACACACATACACACACACTGAGCAGAACCCTGAGCCCTGGGTTCTGTTTTTGAATATCTGCAGATTAGCCCGTTCCACTTCAGCCATCACTGTCTCACAGAAGAGTAATGCATCTTCCTGCTCCTCTTTTTACTTTGCATTTAGATTTATTTAAGTAGCAGGCTTACAACATAAGTGAATACAATGGTCATAACAAAATCTGTATAATTTAACAAATTGTCTCAATGACACAAAAGTAAAGTAAAAAAATAATATTTGAAGAATATCAGTTGTAAAGAACTGGCTCAGGAATCAGTTCCTCAAACGTGTCTAGCTTATGGAACCCATTATGGATACAGCCTTCTCACCAACGTGGTATGGAAACACACTGAGCAGAGCCAGAAAACACTTTAAAAAAACAAAATGTGTATGTCTTTGACACTGGCGTGTGTTTGCCGCGTTTCCTCAGGGAACCTGTTCCTGTTCCAGATTCTGCTGTGGTCTGACTGTTCGCCTGACAACTTTTCACTCTCAGTTAATGTACAGATTCCCACAATGGTCAGGGCGTTCGTCTCATCTCTGAACTGAAGCAGACAGTGAATGTGACATGTAAACACCCCTGTTGACAGTTTTTAAAAAAATGAATAACATCGAAACTAAACGTGTGTGCTAAATGGCTTTACCTTTACATCAGAAGGGCTAATGAACACAGAACGAAAAAGATAACTGACAGCACCCAGCAGAGGATAAAAATAAAAACATAACCTGACAATAGAATTGTGGGCAATGAACAGATACGTATAATCCTGCACTGCTAAAACAATAATACAATTGCTATATAAAATTAATGGGTAATTTAAGCTGTTCACGAATCGATTTGAACATGTACCAATTTTGTGCATTGAATAGAATGTGTTACATCTGGAACTGAGTCTGATGCCCCTGTTTTAAAGACAGCCTGCAGTCAAGAGATTTAACCCTTCATTTGCCTGTTGCGTAACCTTAGTGTCAGTACAATATTTTATTGCTAGCATGAATGGGCCAGGTGGCAACAGTGTGGTGCACAGTAGTGGCTGAGCACAACTCAACAGGAGTTTAGCATTTATATTTGCTAAAAAAACAGCTCAGTTTAAGTACCTTCCTCAATGGCAAAATGGCTGTGCCCCATCTGGGAGTCAAGCCCGCAATCCCCTGTTACAAGCCCGGGTCCTTCACTGTGGAAAATATGCCGTTGCTCATTTGTGTCCACATACATTCACCCGCTGTTTTGTCATCTTCCCTGTATCAGCTGTCAAAGGAAGTGTGCTTAATATGCACTACGGAAATACCAATATATTAATAAATAACTAAATATCAAGATCAACACATGGCCTAAAGTAGGAGAGGAAAATAATAAGACTCCTCCATGACTTTCACATCCTAATTACAAGTGGGACAGCTACCTCATCCCGTGACATTTAACTGGACATCCTTGATAAATGTCACCAGGAACAGTGAATGGATGCATTACTGGGGCTCTTAATAACCTGTACAAATGCGCTGCCTTGAAATCAAATTGTCCGCCCACCAACACCACAGAGCACATCCATAATCAACAAGGTGTTCGCATTTGCATGCGTATTTGTACTCGTATGTGTGTCTGTGTCTGTGTGTGTGTGTGTGTGTGTGTGTGTGTGTGTGTGTGTGTGTGTGTGTGTGTGTGTGTGTGTGTGTGTGTGTGTGTGTGTGTGTGTGTGTGTGTGTGTGTGTGTGTGTGTGTGTGTGTGTGTGTGTGTGTGTGTCATTTCAATCCATTCGCTGTATTATTATGTGATATGTGCGTAGAGTTTTGTATAGCAGCTTGTGAAATGAGACCTTTATTAAGTTACGTAAGCAGTCTCTGGTGCAAACGCAGGGGAAGATCACCCTCTGTATGTCCATGTATATTTTATGCTCATTTGTAGAGAAAAAAACCCTGAATGTAACGAATACAATAAAAAAATAAAATTATATATATATATACATGCTTGCATTTTGCATGTACGTGTTTTAGTATATGGTAGTATCTATATTCAATTAATATCTCTCTAAATATGTAACATATGTAGAAATAAATATACATGCATCTCTCTCTTTTTAGGCTATATGCAGTACATGGCAAATTATTTTGTACATCTCTGACATGCCTTGTCATTTACAATATCCAAACATGTTAGCCGAAACTCTTCAATGAAAGATGAAAACATTGCCTGCCATCATGTTCATGTAAACACAAGAAAACTACCCCTTGGCAACAAATACAAAATATAAGACAATCTTCATATGTATTGATTGTAGAGATTCAACAATCTTATTAAAAAAGTCAGTCAGTCAGTTGATTCTGATTCAATCAGTTGAATCAGTCAGTCAATCGGTTGCAGTATGTCATGCAGATACAGTATTGCACAATTAATGTTGTCCTCCCCTTGATATTAATATGACAGTGAAGGCACTGTCAAATCTCTGCTGCACAAAGTCACTGCTAATCCACTTCACACACAGCTGGCTGTTTGGCAGTCGCCGCAAAGTCTCAGATTTTAAAAGTCCAAAGTACAAGGCTTTGAGTAATATCACCATGTCAAGTAATCAAACCCCGGACACTTAGCTCTCTCATCTGGCCTGTTCTGGCGTTGAATGTGAAATTTTCCCTCGGTGTGTGTGCTGTGTGACTAAGGGAGCAGCTCAGCGTCAGAGGGTATTATACAGAAATAAAGCCCTGAGCCGTACCTGAATGTTACCTCCATGTTAGCATAGGAACCATGGCCTATTCATCATTTCAGTGCTGAGAATGTTTCCGTGTCCCGATTTGATTTATTTACCCTTATGTTGCTGACAGTTTAAAAAGTGAACTCTATCCACTGTGACAGTCCAACAGGTCATATGTGTTTATGCCCATCACCTACAATGCCTGATACAAAGGGTTTTTCTCATGAGAAATGAGCATGGTTATTTTTATCCGGACACACGTTACATGGACAGCAGAGTCAGAGACTGGAATTTTCATCACAATTGTGCAGGTCTGAATACGGAGTGAGACATGGCTGCTGTGATTTTTAGCAAGTTGATTAACCTTCTGCTTTTGTGAGCATTCGACTCGGTGATCGGGTTAAATAGGGTGACGTACGAGCTGTGTAAGGCAACATGAATGGGTGCAATCACACCGGTCTTTCAGTCAGATGTACAGTGTGTATTTTATTTGAAGGGACTTCAGAGGCCCGTGCATGCATGTGATACACCTCTTTTAGCAATCAAAGGGTCTTCGATCTGTGTTGCAGACATAGCGATTTTGTCATTGAGAGACCCATACATTGTCCTGATGATGTTTACACACAAAACACAGATAAACAATTTTAGGTTTCCCAGAATATCCCAAACAAAGTCAGACTACGTGTTCTCAACACGTTCCTGTTTGTGCATTTGTTTCCTGGATGTCCCTCGAATATTATTTTGTAAGTCACTAGGAACATTGTTGGAATGGTCTTATAGTGTTATTCAGTTTTGCTTTTCCTGTTTCATCAGGAGAGTTGACAATGACTTTCTGATGTAAGATACGTCTGCTCAACTTCCAGGGATGTGCTTTGCTAATAAACAAATGGTCAGTTACCATTTCAGATTATTCATGATCTTGTGGTGCTTCAATTGAAGTCGGTCAACTGACCCATCACTGATGCTGTGAAAACTAGAACCACTAGATTAACAGATGTATATCAATAACCAAAAACAATAACCTTCAGCCTTACGGTTGAAAATATAGCAATAAGCTAAACCAGTGGTTCTCAATAGCATGGATCAGAATCAGTCACTAATGCTGATCAAGGCAGTTTGTCATTCTGGTGGCTATAATACAAAAATTAATTGAAAAGGTAGCAAAACTGCAGATGAAGTTGGAAATCTTTAACAGTTTCTGCTAAAGAATTACAGATCAAGTTTATTCATTATGTTTTGTACATTATATGTACAGTATGCTGAATTTAATTGATAATGTTATATAGTGATATGTCTGCTAAATAATAATAGTAATAATAACAACAACAATAATTATTATTATTATGTAAATCGTATACTCTTGTACTTTTTTGGGGTGTGTGTGGATTTTTTGGGTTGGATTGTGATCCATTCTGGTTATGGCCACCTGTGAAATTCTGTAGACAGAAGAGTTGGTGAGAATGAATGCCGTCGTTAGGCTGTTTAGCGCAGGGGTTCTCAAACTTTTTCCACCAAAGACCCCTTATAAGAGAGAGGACCCCCTCACGTATGTCTGAAAATAATTTGATATAGGCCTATTTCTCAAACTTCTACATATGTTATGTGGAAAAACAAACACAAATCAAGAGAGATGTATTAGAAATATTTATATTGCACCATTTTAAAATACAGAATATAATAACAATGTATTCAACTGAATTATCAAATAAAATAGTTATCAAAGCATTTCAGAGTACAGAATTATGGAACGAACGTCTTTACTAATATAAATAAAATTAACAAAGAACATTGTAACGACATGAACAATCTGACTAATTATTTTGCTTCAGTTCAACACTTCAAAAACAAACCATATATCTCCCGAACATTAATACTCAAGTAGGCTGTAAATCACACAAACAGCCTATAAAAATTGCTGAGTAGCCTCTCTCTGCCGACAGGAATGTTGGGAGGCAATCTATGAAGTGAACACACATAACAAGCTAAATTAATAAATGTAACACATCTCCACCAGGGAAATAGCATGAGAGAGCCACAGAAGTTCAGTCTCTCTCCCTCTCACACACACACACACACACACACACACACACACACACACACACACACACACACACACACACACACACACACACACACACACACACACACACACACACACACACACACACACACACACACACACACACACACACACACACACACACACTTTATCCTTGGAGAGATAGATGCGAGGCATACACATAGGTCATACTCAAGATAGTTTGTAATGAACTCTTAAGTCCGTTGCTTATCTATTCTGTCTGTCAAACCTTGTATCTCCACTGAGCTACTGGAGGATTCTGACAGCTGGACGGCTGTCTTTGACAGCTTGTGGCCAACTTCATCTGCAGTTTTGCTACCTTTTCAATGAATTTTTGTATTATAGCCACCAGAATGACAAACTTTTCAGGGACCCCACTTTGAGAACCACTGGTTTAGCGCTCGTGTGTTGTTTACGAGGTTAATCTGTCTACTTTGGTATGAAAACAGTAGTTATTTCTTGCACTGTCACTTCCTTCAAGTGTGCTACTTCTCTTTTTCTTGAAGCTTTGGTCATATGAAAACATTTTGTGTGCACTTATATTCTTCCTCCTTGTAATAAGGATAAGAGCTCTGGATAAGAGTATCTGCTAAACAAGCAAGGGGTTGTGGTACAAAAATGTTCCATTTAACCTTGTATAAGCACATATAACCTTACTTTTTAAAAACCTTTTTTAGACTCTCCTTGATACGTCAGCCTTCTTTGATATTAGATTTGCATCACCACAAGAAGTAAAGAATGTATGCTTTGTTGAAAAACTTCAAACATGAAAATGTTTGGTATTGTGTAAGACATAGCTAATAATTATTTGTTATGCTCATATACAGATTCTGTGGTCTTTAACATAATTCCCGAACATGAATTTTGATGAACTCTTCTTTTACAATATTATACTAACATTTTATCAGATCAAATTACAAGTGTAAAGATACACACACAGAGACTGGACAACGATGCCCGGCATAGGGAAAACGCTTCAAGTTTTTTAGCCCTCGGCACTGCGTGCTGGCTAATTGCCTCTCCTGAGAAACAATTAAGTGACAAAATAAACTGCAATGGTGCATCTGCAATACATGAGATGTGGGCTGTGGTTTTCAGTCTGTGATTAACAGAGTGTGATTGTTTGATCTGCTCTGCACACAGAGAAATAATGACACTAGTAAATATATATATATTAAAAACAATAGGATGATAAATATTGTGCTTGAGATGATTAGTGAGAGTTTAATAAATCCATATATATATATATATACAGTCAGGTCCATAAGTATTTGGACAGTGACACAGTTTTCATCATTTTGGCCCTGTATGCCAGCACAATGGATTCAAAATGAAGTGTAGACTCAGCTTTAATTGAAGGGTTTTTGTTAAAAATATTGTTTGAACCATTTTACATTACATTTGAACCGTGTAGGAATTACAACCATTTTTATACGTAGCCCCCCCAATGTTAGGGGTTCAAAACTAATTGGACAAACTATCATAATCATACTTTAAATTGTCATTTTTAATACTTGGTTGCAAATCTTTTGCAGTCAATGACTGCCTGAAGTCTGGAACCCATAGACATCACCAGACAGTGGGTTTCCTCCCTGGTCATGCTCTGTCAGGCCTTTACTGCCACTGTCTTCAGTTCCTGGTTGCTCTTGGGGTGTTTTGCCTTCAGTTTTGCCTTCAGCAAGTGAAATGCATGCTCAATTGGATTCAGGTCAGGTGATTGACTTGGCCATTGCAGAACATTCCACTTCTTTGCCTTAAAAAAGTATTGGGTTGCTTTTGCAGTATGCTTCGGGTCATTGTCCATCTGCACTGTGAAGTGCCATCCAATGAGTTTTTAAGCATTTGGCTGAATCTGAGCAGATAACATAGCCCTATACACTTCAGAATTCATCCTGCTGCTTTTGTCAGCAGTCACATCATCAATAAATACAAGGGAACCAGTTCCATTGGCAGCCATACATGCCCACGCCATAACAGTACCTCCACCATGCTTTACAGATGAGGTGGTATACTTCGGATCATGAGCAGTTCCTTACCTTCTCCATACTCTTCTCTTCCCATCATTCTGGTACAAGTTGATCTTTGTCTCATCTGAGAATGTTGTTCCAGAACTGTACAGGCTTTCTTAGATGTTTTTTGACACAGATGCGCCTACCTCCTGGGGGGTGTTCATGATCTGGGCAACTGTTGTGAAGGGGTTTTTCTTCACCAGGGAAATCATTCTTCTGTCATCCACCACAGTTGTTGTCCGTGGTCTTCCGGGCCTTTTGGTGTTCCTGAGCCCACCAGTGCATTCTTTCTTTTTAAGAGTGTACCAAATAGTTGATTTGGCCACACCTAATGTTTTTGCTATCTCTCTGATGGGTTTGTTTTGACTTTTCAGCCTAATGATGGCTTGCTTCACTGGCAGTGACAGCTCTTGGACTTCATATTGAGAGTTAACAGCAACAGATTCCAAATGCAAATGCCACACTTGAAATCAACTCTAGACCTTTTATCTTCTTACTTGTAAATGGATTAATGAGGGAATAACACCCACCTGGCCATGGAACAGCTGAGCAGCCAATTGTCCAATTACCTTTGGTCCCTTAAAAAGGGGGGGACCACGTATAAAAAGTGCTGTAATTCCTGCACCGTTCACCCGATTTGGATGTAAATACCCTCAAATCAAAGCTGAAAGTCGGATAGCTAAATAACGGATAACAATAACAACTTTGTCAATTTCCAAATATTTATAGACCTGAATGTATATATTGGGGCACAAATGTACAGATGAGGAATACAGGCAGTCCCCGGGTTACGAACGAGATCCGTTCTTAAGACTGTCTTTAAGTCAAATTTGTATGTAAGTCGGAACAGGTACATACAGTTCTTATTAATCGTCACTTAGTCAAATGTTTGTCTTAGTATAGTATTTATTTTACCTTTCTGTGCATATAAAACACTTAAGGAAAACCTCCAAATACAATAAAGCATCTTAAACATAACATTACATTTTACATTTTTTACATTTTAAGCATTTAGCAGACGCTCTTATCCAGAGCGACTTACAATACAATGCATTAATACAAGGTAAGAACAATCATAGTTAGCGCACAAGATCAGTGCAGTAAAACAGCAATAGACATCATTGCAGACGTCTGCGTATCATACCTGATTGTAAGTGATTCCGCAGTCCTGACCGATTGCGGGAGGTTGTTCCACCAGCGAGGGGTCAGGACAGAGAAGAGGCGAGACCGCGAGGAGCGGCTGCCAGGCGCCCGGAGGGATGGGACAGTCAGTTTGCCAGCGGAGGCGGAGCGGAGGGGTCTGGGCGGGGTGTAGGGAGTGATGAGTGACTGGAGGTATGGGGGAGCAGTACCTCTGGCCGCTTGAAAAGCAAGCACCAGTGACTTGAATCTGATGCGTGCTGCGATGGGGAGCCAGTGCAGAGAGGAGAGTAGAGGGGTGACGTGGGTGAACTTCGGCTGCTTGAACACCAGGCGAGCAGCAGCGTTCTGGACTAGTTGCAGTGGCTTGATGGCACAAGCCGGAAGGCCTGCCAGCCTTCGGGAGAAGCCAAGGGAGAAATGGCAGGTCCGAGTGATCGCTGCATATGGCTCGAGAAGCACAGCTGGTTGTCCAGAGTTACCCCAAGACTCCTGGCAGACTGGGACGGAGACACTATGGAGCCTTCCACGGTGATTGACGCATCAATCATCGGGAGCCCTTCGCTGGGAGGAAGAGCAGCTCTGTCTTCCCCAGGTTCAGCTTCAGGTGGTGGGTGGACATCCATGCGGAGATGTCAGCCAGGCATGCAGAGATCCGTGCCAGGACCTGGGTATCAGATGGAGGGAAGGAGAGAAACAGTTGAGTGTCATCAGCATAACAGTGATAGGAAAAACCATGAGCAGAAATAACAGAGCCAAGTGACTTGGTGTACAGAGAAAATAGAACGGGGCCTAGCACCGAGCCCTGCGGGACTCCAGTAGAGAGGGTGTGGGGAGAGGAGAGGGATCCTCTCCAGGCCACCTGGTAGGACCGGTCAGCCAGGTAGGACTCAAACCATGTCAAAGGAAAAATGCAGACTTAGCAGAGGAGAGGTTAGAGGAGAAGGAAGCCAGGAGTGTGTGGAAATCAGACAGAGCTACAGGGGATTTGGATTTTCTCCATTTCCTTTCTGCCGCTCGCAGTTTCAGTCGGTTAGCCCGAATGGAATCGGTTAGCCAGGGGCCGGGGGGTCGGAGACGAGCAGGTTTAGTGGATAGAGGACAGAGTAAGTCAAAGGAGGAGGAGAGAGAGGAAAGTAGGGTGGATGATGCTTCCTCAGCAGGTAGCTGAGAGAAGGCATCAGTAGGGGGAAGGGAAGATAGGACAGTAGCTGACAGGGCAGCGGGGGAGAGAGAGCGGAGGTTGCGATGGACAGGGACAGTAGGAACAGGTAAAGATGGTTTAGGCACAGAGGGGAGGGGGAGGAGGAAAGACAGAAAGCAATGGTCAGACACATGAAGAGGCGATACCGTAATGTTGGGTGAGGCTCAGTTCCTGGTGAAGACCAGGTCCAGTTGGTTACCGGCCTTGTGGGTGGATGGGGATTCAGCCATGGTGAAGTCAAAGGACTGAAGCAGGGGGAGGAATGCAGAGGCCTGAGAGGTCTCCAGTGGCAGGTTGAAGTCCCCGAGGAGTAAGACGGGAGTGCCATCCTCAGGGAAGGCACTGAGTAGGGCATCCATCTCGTCTAGGAAACTCCCCAGTGGACCTGGAGGGCGATAAAGAACAATGATGTGCAGTTTACATGGAACAGTGATAGTGACAGCATGAAATTCAAAGAAGGAGGGTGAGAAGTGAGGAAGAGGAACAGTACCAAATCTCCACAGGGGGGAGATCAGTATACCTGTCCCTCCACCTCTACCTGAGGGTCGTGGAGTGTGGGAGAAGGTGTAGGCAGTGGAGAGAGCAGCAGGGGTGGCCGTGTTCTGGGGAGTGATCCACGTCTCCGTGAGCGCCAGGAACTGCAGGGAGAGTAGTGAGGCCTGGGCCGAGATGAAATCGGCCTTCCGGACACTTAAAACAGTTTAGATAGTAAAAAAGGATCATGATTAAAGGTTAACACTAATTTGTGAGGTAACATTATGATAACATTAATAACTGGATGATGCAAAAGATGATGGACTTGGAGATGGACTTACATCTGCACTCGCTGCTTCACCTTGAACTTTAATATTATGTAAATTTGCTCTCAATTTAAAGCGATTGAACCAACCCCTACTCACAACAAATTATTCGTCGCAATCGCCTTCACTTGCTGCACGAGCAGCTTTTAAGTAATTGAAAAGGCTTAGAGCCTTTTCTTGCACTAAAGAAAGGCTAATAGTAGGGCTGACCCCATTTAGTCGACTGGTTGATTGTTTGGTCAATAGGCTGTTGGTCGACCAAGATTTGTTTTGGTCGAGCAGTCGTGGGAAAAAATTTAATAATAAAAGAAATTCTCCATGCAGCATGAGACACCGAGATTCGCGCCATAGTTCGGCGCACTTGCCAGTAGAATAATCCATTCTGGATGCTGCGGGTATGGCAGTGACAGTCCTTCACTCTTAACAAATCTGGAGTATGGCAGCATTTTGTTTTAGTCGCGGACGATCCCAAAAAAGTGGAATGTAAACTTTGCAAGCGCTGGGTTTATCGTTAATAAAATGAGGAGCAGCCTTTTGCCAAAAAATGTGGACAAGCTAGTGTTCCTGTGCCATAACATGAAATGACTGGGGAAGTAGGCCATCGGATGGTCTCCGACTTGAGTAAGTTATTTTCGATAGGCTATACCCACTTTATGTTCAGCTTTAGGCTACAATTTAAGACATTAAGCTATGTGTGATCATTCGTTTGTTAGCCAATTTTTTTGCAAAAGAGATTTTAAATCCCAATGAGACCAACCTGGTTAATTAAATAAAACATTGCCTACGCATTAGAATGTGTTATGGTTGTGGTCAAATAAAAGCATCAGCCTATTATGTGGCCATACCCCAACTTCACAAGCACAACGGCAGAATCTGCAAGGGCAGCATGAAGAGGCTCGGAACGGAGATGTTTTTCTTTCTTTCAGGTAATCTTGAACTCCGGCTCCATATAGTCATTAGCCTATTGTTACTCATTTGTGTCATTCACTTAAGAAAGTTATAAAACATGAGACAAGCGCAGTGTGCATATAGTTGTATTTATTAAAACAAATAGGGTGTGTCATTTTTTTTTTTTAAGTTTTTGGTCTTCTATCCAATCTGAAAAAACAGGCAGTCAGAATGTTGGTCAGACCAAGATTTGTTTTAGTCCGGGACAGCCCTAACTAATACGCATATTATGCTGATTTTGGTCTTCTATCCAAATGATCAATAGCCTTTCCATCTCAATAATTAAACCACTTTGAGCGTTGTCTTTTACTGTAATAATCGGGCTGGCATTCATCGGGGACATGGCCTTTCACATACTCCATTATTCTCCAATTGTTCCAATAATCGTTGACCGGCTGTAGCCTAATTTGCTTTCCCAATGGCTGATGGCGTTTCACCTCTCTCCGATCTCTTTATTATTTCAACTTTACTTTCCATGGTGATTGTTTTCCTTTTCTTTGATGTATCACCAGCACGTAAATCATCGGATTTACGCTTTGGAGGCATCGTTGTAAGGGTAAGAGAAAGAGAAAAACGGGACCGTGATCTGAATTAAAATAATGGACAGTGATCCATGTTCCTTGAGCTCTGTTCCTTGAACCGCTGAAACCACGCAATGTTTTCATGAGCATCACAAAGTAGTGCGTGCGTTCGTTATTATGAACCATTGTATTTAACTCGATAAAAAAAATATAATAGGCCTTATGGCAGTCCGTTCGTAAGTACGAGTTGTCCGTAAGCCGGACGTTTGTAACCCGGGGACTGCCTGTATAATACACCCTGGATAAGGATAGACTAAGCAGTTTTTTTCGTGCTGTTAATGGTTTCGTTTTCAGATGTAAAGATTCTAAGCCACTCCTTCAAGATTGGTATGAAGTTAACTGTAAATGAACCCCCGTGGATAGATGGGAGTGAGTGTTCAAACGAGTCCAAATGTTAAATTAATACTCATCAGAGATCCTGTTATGTCATTGGTTTATGACCAACCTCTCCAAAATGAAAAAAAAGCTTGTTCAGAAACTGATGCTTATTCAGAAACCGAGGCCTGGTCAGTAATTGAGGTCCTGTTCCTTAAATGGCACCTACTCAGAAGGAGACTTCTGCTCCAAACACCACATGTAGAGTTGTCAGATTTACGGATATTTAATCCCCAGCTCCAGCAAAAGTACGCAGAAAGAACTTAGCTCGGTGGTATTAACTCTTGCCCGTGGAGAGCCGCAGGGTCTGCTGGTTTTTTGTTTTCACTTTGAAAATCAGTAACAAATTTAGACCCAAGGAGCCAGATGAGGTGAGTTGACTGTGTAATAAACTGCCTTCATTGATCGATTAGATGCTGAGCAAGAACAAAAACCTGCGCACCCTACAGCTCTCTAAGGGAAAGAGTGAATACCACTGCCTTAGCTGAAGGACCCCTTCTGTGGGTCATAAGAATACAAAAATGTTTGATTTAAATAACAGGCATACAACAAATCAACATTAATCATTTTTACCAATGAACAATATCCAGTACTGTGACAAGCCTGGTCTTGAATAGTGCAAGGGTATGCTAAGACCATATGACCTCACAAGCCACTAACAACTTCCTGTTGACACAATTCCTAAACTCCTAAACTAATTTCCACCCATTCTCAACCTGAAAATGCCACTAGCTTTCAGCATTTTAAGCAATATGTACTAAGCTTAAACTTGAGTAATGCGCTCCAAATGTTTGTGAAAATGCTATGCATACCTTTTTATTTGCAAGCATGTAAAGGCTTGCACCTCAGAAATAGGATTTGAGCATTTTTCCCCCTCATTTAGATATTAATATTCATATCGTGCTCAGAATTTAAACCTGGTTGTTATCTGACTGTTAATCTGGCAACAATTACTATGGTAACAATGTTACTATAGTGAGGCCTTTGATGACGGTGAAACTTAATAAGACAGGTATTATAGACCCACCAGATACTCAGCTACTTCCATCCTCACTTATTCTTAAAGGGATATTCTGCCCCAAAACCGAAATTTCATATGAGTTACTGCTTGCATTGGGTGTTGTGTCTGTCAAGGTAGTTTTGTTGTTATCATTCAGCTGCCGAATGTCAAATATAATGGAATTCAAAGGTTAAATATCTCACACACATACGTAGATGGCAAAATCAACTCAGACTACCTTTTATTCACCTCATGGTCTCATAATACTTTTGGAAGCTGTAACTGTTTGAATTAACGGCTGAAATAAAACAGATTTTTGTTCCATCTTCCAGCAAATGATGCAACGGCTTCCAAAGCAATCCATTTATAATATATAATAATATAATATATGCCATTTAACAGATGCCAAGGGGCAGTCTGAAGAGAGTTTCGACCAAAGATGGGTGATGATTCTGCTGTCCTGACCCCCATGGGAAGTTCATTCCACCACTGGAGGACCAGAACAGGCAGGCATCATGGCTGGGAGGAACGATCACGCAGGGAAGGGACAACAGGTCACCTTGAGGTTGTGGAACAGGGTGATCTGCCCGGCGGATACGGTTTGAAGATATATTGGATATATGGTGGAGCTGTTCCATTCACTGTCCTGCAGGCTAGCATCAAGGTGTTGTTGCGCGCTGAAGTGGGTAACCAATGAAATAATATAATATAATAATATATGCCATTTAGCAGATGCTTTCATCCAAAGCAACTTACAGTAGTGAATGCATACATTTTTCAGTATATGTGGCCCCAATGGGAAACAAATCCACAACCGAAGCGTTGTCAGTGCCATGCTCTACCTACTGAGCCACACAGATCCAAAGCTGGGGATCTATTTCCACAGCAATGTATTTTTTTTTTTTTCTGACAAGAAATCTTTCCACATCATTGGCTTCAAGGTGAGTTCAAATACTATGATTGAAAGAACACAATTTTGAAAATCTGGTTCTGCTGAAGTTGCACAATAGGTTTTTATAACTTCAGAGAGCAAAAGCAGTGCTTAAAACAGGCAGGGCTCTAGACTGCAACCAATTATTTTTATTTTTTAAGTATCCTGATGCAAAAAAAAATCATATAATGCACTGAGTTTACAAGAAGTACAAATCCAGAGGCATGGCACAATTCTGTCAGTTGCACAGTTTGATAATAGCACCTTCTCTTACGCACCCTCTGGTATGCTTAATAATTATGTCAGGAGTAAAACTACAAAAGCATCTGACTTATACTCAGTATCAAAAGTATTTACTTTTTACTTTTGATACTTGAGAATAAATAAAGTCAGATACTTTTGTACTTTTACTCATGCGGAATTTGAATGAGGGACTTCTTACTTTTACTGGAGTATTTTCTTAATAAAGTATCTGTACTTTAACTCGATTTGGGGTACTTTTCCCCACTACTGCCTTGAAGGAATAGTTGCATTACCACCATTTCTGCCACTTGAGCCTCTGGCACGCAAACAGTGCCTTCACTGACAAAAAACAGGTCCAAGTCAAAACACAGAAAATAAAAATAGTAACTTATATATTAGTCAGTGTTACCTGGCAACTCTTAAATGCCTTAATTTAGCCTAGAATATACTTCACTGTATTCCTTCATGGCTGTCCTCAATGAAATGTTTCATAGGACACAACCAATGGTAATCTTTAGCTTTCTTGCACAGCATTATATTTGGGTACAAGGTATTGCCTGAACTTGATATATTGAACAACAGGGGAAGTGTCCAAGGTCTGCTTCCTTTGGTGGGGTGTCTGCGGAGTGGTCTCCCACAGCTTCCCAGAAGTAAAAGGTATTTTTATGGATGGACAGATAATAGATACAGATTTAATCAGTCCTGTGCAGTAGGCTCGGAAGTCCAAGGAATTCATCCGAAATGCAGGTTGCCCTCTGCGGCCGTGGCTCAAAACCCAGCTGCGCCATCCCGGCTCTGGCCGAGAGCCCTGTTGGCGGGTGGCAATTGGCTGGAGGGGGAGGGGAGCCAGCACGAGCTCGCCGAGAAGCGCGAAAGGCGTCCCTGTAAGGGAAAAAGTGGCTTGACTCTGAGGACGAGCGGTGGGCTCATGGGGGAGGGTAAATTGAAAGAAGTAGAGGGTGTAATTGGCTATCAAATTGGGAGAAAAACTGTGAAAAAATCTGAAACAAAATAAAATAAATTTAAAAAAGAACCTAGCCACCTGCTATCTGTCCCAGTCCACCACTACACTGGTTCCAGTTACCTAGGAACAAATTAAGTCCCTAATTGAATTGTTTTTCATAATGGACTCATTGACCACTGTTGAGATATGGGCTCCCTCTTATGGGTCTGGTTCCTCCTAAGGTTTCTACCTATTTGTTCCACCTAGGGAGTTTTTCCTTGCCACTGTTGCCTTAGGTTTGCCTTTGTGGGGGTTCAGGCCAGGGTCTGCTGTAAAGCGTATTGTAACAAATGTTTTGTAAAATGCACTATATAAATTACTTTTGATTTGATTGATTCATTGAAAGGAAATTATATATATATATTTAAATTTTAGGTGAACTATCACATTAAGTGCTGGTCTTGTAATATTTGTTGTGTGGTCAAAAAATAAGTTGAAAGATGTGCAAAATAAGGGACATCTAGGCGGTCTGTAATGCACCAGTAGGATATTGATTTATTTGTCATGGATGGAAATGCGTCTTGACATTTTTAGTGCGTTCATGTTTCACCTCCTCCACACTTGCCCGTAACAACACTATTTTATTATGCTGTACTGTTTTAGTCCCCGATTGTGTAAATAGTCACATGTCTGTGCCGATTGGCAAACCAATTGCCGAATTTGGGAATGTCCACAGGGACACCTGCAGGACAACTGATGAACTTTGTCGTAATAGCCCAGATTTTCATGGGCTCAAGATTTTTTCTAGGCCTTCGCTATGGCACAAGTGATATAACCTGCATAGAAGGCTCACTGTGGTAGGGGTGCCACTGCATTTACCACAACTATGTTAATAATTGGTTTAAAGTTACGTTTCATTGACAGTTTGCGAAATAGCAAAAACAGCTTGTCACAGGTTTATTATTTTTTTATGTGAAGGTTGGAATGAGTTCATCTTTATATATAGATTATGTACCAATTATTGATATACAAACTCATGACTTGGGTGTCTGCATGAGGTATCACCATTTGGCAAACTGTCACAGTGTCACAACTCTGAAATAATTATTGACAGTCATTTTCATATGTCATGGTGAATGCAGTGTTATGACACCCCTGCCATAGTATGCCTTCTGTGCGGGTCATTATGCAATTTGTGTCACAACACAAACTGCAGATAATGTCAGCCTATAGTGTCACAGATATTATGTGATGGTAATGACACTGTCATTTTCATGTCAAAAACGACCATATCAAATAAAGTGTTACCAAAATACTTTCTAAAAAACAGAGAAAGTGGAAAAATGCCTCAAAAGCTGACTTCCTGAAGCCCCTTACCTGATCCCTTACATTGCTTGTCTGACATACATAGCAACAGTAACCAAGGGGCACGGAAGGTGAATTGTTTATATTTTATGGAACAGTTACCAGAATGGAAATGTTTTGACAATTTTATCTTAGACTTTTGAGAGAAAGAAAAGATTCATTCCACGAGTGATATTTGCTGTCTTTAGTGTAGAGGGGGAAAAAATCTTATGGAACATATTGTTTCAGACATAGTTTGTTGAGCAGACTCACCATAGTAACATATGTTGATAGTGGGACACAATATTCCAATTTTTAAAAAAATGCTGCATAATTAGTTAATATTTGTTTAAAGTAGTGACCATCTGAACAGCCATATTAGAAGGCTTTTTAAAACACCACCTAGTCTCTCACTGGGTCCCTTGTTTCTGCATTGGTGTTATTTATTCATTTTGCCATGTGCGATATGTCATGACATCAATACAGATTACCATATGGTCTGCTGAAAGCAACACATTTTAGCTTTTAATGCAGACTGGAGCTTCCATCTTTGTGGAAAATGGCTTCTCTCAATCAAGCACCACTGGTGAAATTTAACAAGAGCATTTTAATAATTTATGCATTTATTTCATGTCCACCTGTCCCAGAAAGCCTCGGTCATGACCTTGGGTCCTCTTCGTGCCGTACCAGAAACATTTCACCCCTAAGTCTAAAAATCAATTTAGCAGAAAACAAATTATGTATGAATCTTATTGTATTTGTTCTCAGCAGGGTTGAAAGAGCACGGGTACAATTTTTTTTTTTTTTTTTCCAAAGGATTTTTCTTTTTCACAAAATCAACCAGAAGGGACTGAGATTAAACATTGCTGAAGACCAAACCACATCAAATAATACGACTAATAGTCCATCTGTACTGAGTACATAAAAAATTCTGAGGCAGACGGACAGAGAGGTAGATAGACAGACAGAGGGGAAGCTTGGTCGTGTGGTTGCCACCTGCGAAATTAATATTTTCCCTTGAATACTAATGTCACAAACATCTGAAATGATACAAAAGCAGATTCAATTAGTAAAAGCATCATTGACTGCAGAGGGCTGGGTATACAAATATCTGAAAACTATGGCTGAAGTTTTGATGCTGTGTATTTAATTTTTTACTCACCCACCAATACCTTATTAATTGAAAACTATGTTTAATGCTTAAGGAATGCCTGACAAATGTTCCTCCTGTTGGAATTCACTTGCCTCTGTAAATTTGATCAAAAGTATTGATGCAGTGACATATCTTTAAACCATAATTTAATTAACTTCTGGTTATGAGGAATGAATGAACCTCAAAGGGTATTGAAGTTTCGTAAAAATAGACTGTTGATGCGTTTTGTTATGTAGGTCAGTGTTTTTCAGAGAAACTCTTGGGCTGCCCCAGTTGGTGTGAAGTCTCAACGGAATGCGATTTATCCCGCTGTTCTGTCTGTTTAATGACAAGTCTCATTAGAGTGAGGGTGAAAATTGCACTGCCCAAAAAAACCAAAAAACATTTCATCTTTTTTTTATTTTTGCGTGTTATTATTTAGCCAGTGATCACTTTTTTAAAACCCTCCAGTGCAGTGCAGAATGTAAAATGGTGTGCATTTAAGAAATGGTGTCCAACTGTAACATTGTACTCCTCAGCAGGTTGAAGTGTTTATGGTTTTTTAACCATGTTTTACCCATAATCTATTTGTTTTCTCCAAATGCGGACGCCCTATCATATTTGTAGGCCCGTTTAATTGCTTCAACATCCTTGTATGTGTAAACAAGTGTTGTTTCACACAAGGCAGTAGTTGTCAGGAGCTCAAAGGGTGCTTCACAAATGCAGTATGTTCTCAGTATGTCCTGCTGTATAAATGCATGTAAGCAATCAAATTTATTTTTATTAAACACCCCCCCCACATTCCTCTTATTCACTCACTCTATCACTCTCTCCTTTCCCCCTGAGCACTCTCAGAGATATTCCCCAGTAATGGGGGGTTGTCCACACATTGGGATTCCTTCTTCATCTCAGTGTTTCTGTAGGAGAAATTAATGTAGGAGTATGTTTTTTCATTTGATTTCCCTGAGGGGGCATCTCCCAGCAGTTGACTTGGCTCTGATTCATCTAGAATTTCCAAATACAGTGTGCTTTCTTCTGCTCACTGGTGTCTTCAACACATGTACAGTATTATTATTATTAATATTACTGTTCTGTCTTGCAATTTAGCATTTTTATAATTATTGTTGTGAATGATGTTAATGTTGTTGTAGCAATATGTATCATTTTATTCTATGCACATGTTTGGCAGATGCATTTCTAAACAGTGAACATACACATCTTAAACTAAGCAGGCTTGTACCTAATAGCCATTACATGACATTTCATTAGCCATTTAGCACTTTAGCTCTTATCCAGTGCGACTTACAACACAACAGAACATAAGTTAATCCACGTGAGTTCTAGAAGCAACAGTGACACAGCTAAAAACACTCCCAGACCAGTGAGTGTACATGCAACATTACTAAGTGCTACTGCGGGTTATCTACGCCAATTCTAGAACCGTGCCTCAAATTGAAAGTACTGAGATGTATCCGAAACCATAATATAATAAAGAAACACAAGAGAGTCTCGACCAAAGATGGATGATGATTCTGCTGTCCTGACCCCCATGCAAAGTTCATTCCACCACTGGGGGACCAGAACAGGCAGGCATCATGGCTGGGAGGAACGATCACGCAGGGAAGGGACAACAGGTCACCTTGAGGTTGTGGAACAGGGCGATCTGCCCGGCGGGTATGGTTTGAAGATATATTGGATGTATGGTGGAGCTGTTCCATTCACTGTCCTGCAGGCTAGCATCAAGGTTTTGAACTTGTTGCGCGCTGAAGTGGGTAACCAATGGAATAATATAATATAATAATATATGCCATTTAGCAGATGCTTTTATCCAAAGCGACTTACAGTAAAGAATGCATACATTTTTTTCAGTATATGTGGTCCCAGTGGGAATTGAACCCTTGGATAAGATATCAAATATGGTTTTGTTGCAATGGGTGATATCACACGACCCAATGTGTAATATGTGGTGAAAAACTTTCAAACAAGCCTATGAACCCTCCCAGACCGCTTCAGCACATTGAGCCAAAGCACCCAACTATCAAAGATAAACCGGTTGAGTTATTTATGCAGACAAAATGTGAGAAAGATGGGCAAAACACTCCCAGATGTGTTGTGGAGCTGTGATTCTCCCAGCTGGGGCACAATCACCTGGCTTCCCTGTCTGGGGAGGTTGAGCCCAGCTGATATTATGTCCCAGCTGAAAAAGACAGCCAGGGAATGACACCGTGGCCCATATGCAAATGTCCCCGGCGAACCCTGCGTACTGACAGTGAAGGGAGAGGACCAGCTTCTCGAGATCGTGAACGATGGGGGATTTCAGTGGGAACGAAGTGTGCAGTCAATCGCAGACTCATTAGTGCAGTCGCTCGGTGCTGGTCTGTGCCCTTAGTTTGGTCAGTCCTTGCATGTCTGTGCCCTTAGTTTGGCCAGTCCTTGCATGTCCGTGCCCTTAGTTTGGTCAGTCCTTGAATGTCTGTGCCCTTAGTTTGGTCAGTCCTTGCATGTCTGCGCCCTTAGTTTGGTCAGTCCTTGCATGTCTGTGCCCTTAGTTTGGTCAATCCTTGCATGTCTGTGCAGACCATTGTTACCGTCATCACTCACAGCCTCTGATGCCCTTCCCGTGATGTGTTTAGCGAGCGTGAGGCGAGGACACGACAGGTCGGACAAGAACAGGAGCACCGGGGGAAATGTCACAGCCATAGCCGCTGCCCCCTTGCCTAAAGATGAATGCTAATGGGTTTATAAGCATGAGCATTACGCATGAGGACCCCTTGGTAATGTGATGGGCCACTTGTAGTTTGTGCCAGCGCTGGGGGCTATGGGGGGGTAGAATGAGGACAGGTGACTCCACCCGTCACAGTAGTGACAGCTCATCGCATAACTCAATCTGATTTGCACAGTAATTGCAGTCAGTGAGACAGTGCGTGAGTGACTTTACCCTTTCATGGGCTGCTTAACACAGTCAACAAAGCCAGAAAAATAACCCAGAACCACTAGGAAATGGGCTCCTATGACATTTGGCTTTATTTGTGCTAGGGATGCACAGATATGAAAATTCTGGACCGATACCGATAAATCAAATAGTACAATCGGCCGATACCAATAATTTGTTATTTATTGTCCTATTTGTGTCCTGGCAAACAATTATAATAATTCTGCCCTTCATTATACTTTTCAATCAGCACAAATTCAATCATACAAATGTATGGGACAGATTTTATTGTAACATTTGTTCACATACTCATTTGTTGTACTGTGCTACATGTTTTTCTTGTAAATAGCTGATCAGATTTGATGTATTAAAATTTTAGCTTGAGTTGCCTCCTCTTGAAATCTCACTGGAGCATTTGTTACAAATAGCAAATTGGTTGTCTTTCTCCAACACCTTGTAATGTGCCCACACAGCTGACATTTTCTTAGCTTGACAGTGTCAACAAAAACAGCACATCTGAAAGCAAGCATTCCTTAGATGTGGGCGACAACCAAATGTTATACCGTTATTATAATTTCAATTATCAACCGCGGAAAATGTTGATGATTGCAGTCAGGCTATAACATTATTGTGTGGAGGAGAATAATCAGGCATTTGTTTTGGCCTTTTTCCATCCGCAACACAGCAACACAGCCAGCCTTGATATGAAGTGCAACTTCACTGGAGCGTCATCAAAGCGCCAAACTTGGAGCTAGCAAAGCATGGAGTAAATTTGTTCAGTCAGTAAACCCACTAACTACGGTAGGCCCAGACAAAACATGACAATGAGATTGAACACGAACCAAGATTAGTCCCTAAGAAAGGCTGCACATCAGTTGCGTGGGGTTACTTTGGTTATAAACGAGCTGACAAAGACCAGAAAGCAGGCATGTTCTGCAAGTACTGTAACAAAGTGGTCCCGGTGGCAGATGGGAATACGTCTAATCTGTTCCATCATTTAAGAAGTTATCAAAAAGGTATTTGAAGAATGAAAAAAAGAGGCCGAGGCAAGTAAAAAAAATCATATGCAGCCATATATATTTTGATATATATGTATATATATATATATATATACATTTTTGTATTTGTTTACGCAAAGTGCAAACTTTATACTTGAAATTATGCTTGAAAACTTACCACACATACAAGCATTGAATATTAAATAAAGTAGTGTTTGAATATCTGTATATATTAGTATTATTTTTGCCTATATCGCTCAGCCCTAGCATGCAAGACTGCATCTTGTGCAAGACTGCGTGGAGTGACAGAGTGCTCATGATAGCTAGTCAATCGCAGCATCGTCAGAGGAGTAAATTAGGTGTGGTTTCAGTCAGTTTAGCCAGTAAATAAAAGATGCTGCCGTTCCATTCAAGTTTGAACATTTAGACCAGATTAACGCAACACAAATTTACGGATAATTTTCGGCCACTACCATCTGTAAATTTGATCTTATTGGCCAATAAGCTGATTGTGGTCAACAAGGCAAATATCATCCAATACCGATAGTCCACCAATATATCGGTGCACCCCTAATTTGTGCAGTTTCAGTGCACTTCTAAATATACGTGTGATTTCTAGTACACCCGGTAAGATATTGGGCCCTGTTTTCATGCCGGCGCTAAGCGGCATTATGCCCTAGTGCTGGCGAATTGCCAGTTTCGTTTCTCACAAACGGAATATTTCCCTTCTCCGCCGAGTTTGGCAAATTTGTTGTGCGCAATGAAGGCGTTTGCGCGACAATGGGTTGGGCAGCGTAATAGGGGGTGTGACAATGAAAACAGTCGGCACTATGCAAGTTTGATGTCAAATAATGAGTTTGTGCTAACGCCCAACTAGACCACCGCTTAACGCAAACGCTGGCGCTCTGTGCAATTTGGTGACTTTATTGATGCACACATATGAACATAGGGTTATCTGAAATCACATGAGAATGTTTTGTGAATATTGTGAATTTCCCCCACGTTGAGGCAAATCGTCCAATCCATGGGTCATTTGCAAGCTGTAATCAATTAAGCTATAAACGAATAACTATAAGCTAAAAGCTTGTGGTTATTCAATGCACGGACATGAAAGACTGAAGCCAGCAGGCCATCCATCGCTACCGTTCAGTAAGATACACCTGTTAAATAAATATATGTTTTTATGCACATTGTTTTTCTTATGTGAAAGGGTTTTATTCTTTCCATTTGCACTACAGAAAATGGAGTACATAATTGGATGCCCAAGGCGATACCATGAGTGATACCCTGGGTTTGGTAGCTGGTGTTGGCCAGACGGCTATCAGTTCGGCTGTACATGCAGTTTCTTCCAGTCTTGTCCAACATGCAAATTAGTTTATTACTTTTCCTACACCCGACCGCCAGCAGAGAACTAAACAGGATTTTTATATGCAATGTGGATTCCCTGGGGTCTTGGGTGCCATTGACTGGGTGCGCACCATCTGATCACGGTATCATTTATGTGAATCGGAAGGGGGTCCACTCCATTAATATCCAGGTGGTTTGTGATGCACACTCCAGGGTGATGCATGTAGGCTTACTGCATGACGAACAGTTGTGAGTTGCAGTTGTGAGTTTTTTTATTTATTGCTTTCCATTTAACAATTACATTAAATTAGAAGAAAATAAACATTGTTTTTTAAGTTGGAAAGCCTACAAATAAGGAAAAAAAGAGATGGTAAAATAAAACACTTTCTTTTAACAATGTAGGTCTCAAAATATAAACTCAAATCATGAAAATAACAAGTTAATGTGCGCCTTGTTTTTCCCCTCTGATTCGCATGCCAACTTTTCCGCACCTTCTGCACAGGCAAATTGATCTCCTCTTTTGAGAAGCACTCCTGGCGCAGCCGCGCATGTCATCCATGTCAGGAAATTACCAATTTGCTATAGCTAGCGCACTGGTATTTAAAGGGATAGAAAATAGGTGTTCTGATTGGCCATTATGAAACCAAACCCCCACCACACCCACATGTAAGTTAATCAACCTCTTTTACAACTGCGCCGGAGGTGCGCTATCGTCTTAAGTCACAAAATTACCGAAATTGCGTTAGACATGCCCTAAACTGCCACCGTCCTCACTTTGCGTCTGCGTTACTGACACTGTCCTGATTCACCAAATTAGGGCCCATTATGTTTACATCCCATCCAGTGAGATCTTATTTTTTGCTTCCCACACTTAGGTCGTATTTGCCAAGGTCAGTCAGAGACATTAACGAGGTTAGACTCGGTGAGTACAACCTAGACATGGAGCTTAGCTGACACCGGCAGTCCAGCTACACCTCCAAACAAAGTGTGAAAAGTACAGAGAAATACTTCCCCCAAAATAAATGAAATATGCCCTGAATATGTCCTCTCAGAGGAGGACAGGCTGCCTTTCCTATTGGGAGAGAGGAGGGAGTGTGTGGCAGCACATGTTGCCAAACAGCCTGAGGGACAGTAAGTGAAAATAATCCTTAAAATTAAAGAGGGTGCAGTTTATATTTGATCCATTGCTATTTTAATGTAAATGTATTTTTGTTCATTTTAATTTCAGAATACGCTTTGGCAAAATAAAGTGAAATTTAATCAAGTGAATTTGTATTGATTAGGAATTTAAAGATATGCATACCTCTTTGGAAAATTGTAGAAGTCCTTAGAAACTGGTCATGGACACTTCCGAGTCTGTTTAAGGCCAAGGCAGTGCTGTGTATGACCAGGGCAGATATAGCATTTATTATCATTAAAATGATTGTTTGTTTTGAAGTAGTAGGGAATGTGGTGTCAAAAGGAGGGTTATTTATTTTAATAAGGATTCCATGGAAAAAAGATCTAATAACGGATACATATAGAAAGAGAAAACAAGGTTAATTATCTGTAAATAAAGCCTTCCCTTCGAAAAGCTTGCTACGTGCTTCCACATACAAACAGTGATATATAACTTGGAAAATATATTGGCTGTGGAGAAATTTGGTGGTATTTACCACCGAGTCCCCTGGCATGAACCTCCGCTGGCTGTGTGCGACCTTTTCACACTTGGGTTTACTGTGGGTAAAGAGAAGGAAATGAAGTGTAGCATTTGTTTTTTCTTTTCCTTTAGTGAGGAAAAACCAGGCCTTCTGGTACCTCGATCCCTGGGGTTCGGGCTTTTTTTTCTCCCTGATATTGAATAGTGTAAGTCTGTTATGATCCTTCGTCTAAGTGCAGGGGAGGTTTATGAATAGAATATGAAGAGGCTGAAAAAATGTGATGCTGCTGGTCTTCTGGCCTCTTCATTTCCAATGCATTTTGTCCTTAATTTGTGACAAAAACTAAAGCGGGTGTTAATTAATTTGGGGGCCAGAAACAAATGACAATTGTTACATTAGAACAGCGGTTCTCAAACTATGGGTCGCGACCCCACTTGGGATCGCCAAATGATCATGGTGGGGTCGCCAAAAAATTAAAAATTAAAATATATATATATTTTTTTACCATAAGCATTTCTTGACATTTTTTAAATGAAAAACAAATTGCCTGTTTTTTCGTAAAATCTGACTTTTCTGTCCGATTATTTTTAATCTACCAACATGCATGAGTTAAAAATACAAATAAAACAAAAAGGAATAAAAGAAGTTATGACCCGAAATTCCTCACCTATGGCTTTACATGGACAGGACATGAGGAGGACCCACGACCACAATGTGTCGTGTGTGGGGAAGTTCTAGTTAACGAGAGCTTTAAGCCATGTAAAATGCAACGCCACTTGCAAACTAAACACAGCGCATTACAAGCAAAGCCGCTAGATTTCTTTCAGAGGAAACAAAAAGTTTTACAAGGACAGAAAACCGTGCTTAAAACTGCAACGGCAGCAAACGAACGGGGGCTACAGGCTTCATTTGTCGTCGCAAGTAAGTCTGTTTTATTTGTTTTTCGTAAGGATATAGCCTGTGAATGCATTTGCTACTATTTTGGAAATAGACCACCAATATATGTTTCAGCGTTGTAATTGCACTATCATTTATGTATGGGGTCGCGATTTTTTCCCACCCATGAAATGGGGTCGTGGAGTAAAAAAGTTTGAGAAACCCTGCATTAGAATAATATTAAAGAAAAATGTATGAAACAAGAACAGAGTACATGTTAAGGACAGAGTAAATTGCAGTAAGATTGAATTGAGGCCTAATTTTGGCTTCCCCCCCCCCCCCAAGTTGACTGGGTGCTTTCTTCACTTGTTGAGTTTCTTGTCAATGGAGACGCTTGTTTTTGGAGTGGCGTCCCCCCCTTTGTGTTTCTTAATGGTTTAGAAACAAGATGCTCTGCACGTGCAACTGAGCACTGGGTTCCAGAACCTTCTGAATTCCACTTGGCCTAGAGGATGGAAACAGAGCCAAAGCTTCTGGATGACCTTGTATTGGCCATTCATCCCTGCTGTGAGGGGCGTGGTATGGGCTCTATAGTTTATTTCCCATCTGTGTCTGATCGTCATGGTGTCGCTTCCTTCCTGGTATGGTACCAGTCTGCTGTCATCAGTGAAGCCAACCATGTCATTTGTCTGTGTACTTTTATGTACCAGCAGATGAAAGTTTTATGTATTATGCATATGTATCCAATGTGCAGCTGGTTGAAATGATTTTGCTAATGCAGGACTGTGGCATTTGTCAGCGTGCATGTTTGGAACTGCCTGCAATATCTCTATCAGCCCCCTTTTCTGTGGCTGATCAAGAGGTGATTGCATGTTCTTTTTTAAACGCAGTGGCGTGCCACAGCTTCTGGAGCACACAGGATGTGCTATCTGCAGTGGTTGAAAAAGTACACAACCCCATTACTTGAGTCAAATTATAGATACCCCATGTCAAATATTACTGAACTACAAGTTGTTCAGTCAAATTTCCACTTCAGTTAAAGTATTGGAGTACTTGCTTTTAAACATACTTAAGTATTCAAAAGTACATTTTCTTTTTAATGACAGCGCATTGTTGTATTATTTCAAGAATGCATTTCCAGAACCTCGTAGCTCTCTGAAAACACATACTGAATGTTAGCCGTTTCCTGCCCCATACAGAAATCTGATATGCGTACGGCCATATATGTAAATTACATAAACAGTATCTATGTCCATGTATGTCTCTCTGTGACCGATAATCACGGAGTAGCCTAATGTCACCAAAGAGCCTTGAGGTATACCTGAAGCTTAGTTAGCGTTATAACATTTGCTGCTTGAGTAACGTTAAGGTTAGCTGTGAAGACTCGAAGCTATCTTAGTATAACACCATACAATTGAATGCGTTCATAAAAGCATTAACGCTATTAGGTAACCTAGCAAGACCCATTTAACATTTTTACTAAAAGAAAAATGATACTATGAATTATTTTTTCAACCTGAAACTCCATGGCCTTGGCTTATTTTCTGTGAAGAACATGTAAAAGAACACATTTTCATGGAGTACACATGCTACACCCCCCTACACATTTACAGCATGTCCCTGATCCGATGTCCGAGAGTAATGAAAGGGTGGAAATTGTAGGTGAAAACAGACAGGTCATGGTAAATATGAAACAAAAAGGTGACTTCACTTCTTGTCACACTACCTTCATCTCTAATTGCTTTCACACCTGTGTATGTACACATGTATTTTTGTCTTTTGCACAATCAAATGTGCAGTGTATTTCATCAATTGAACACAACCCTCTTCACCATGTTACAGACAATATTGGCAAAAGAAAATATTTGCCCAAGCCTAGTCCCACCACCACCCCCACACCTACTCCACCTCCAGCCGCCCATATACACAGTCCATATGGATTCTCTCACTGTATTTCTTTTCTTTTCAAAATCACCTCCCAGTTTCTCTGTGGATATCAAACACACACACACACACCCCTGCTATAAGGTTGCAATATTGTTACATTCCATGAAAACCTTGTTTAATTTACTTTTTTCATGATAAAACATGATTTATGCCACCCATGTCTTCATTATAGTAGATTGTTTTACATACATCCCAACTTTATCACAAAAAATGAATGACACTCATTGTTAAATGTGATCTAGCAGAGGTGTTATCTATATTGTTTGGAATTGAGATAAAGACAATATATGTGAAGTATTTTTACGAATATTTTTGTTTCTGTATTGCTATAAAATCCCAATAATGTCCTGGGTCAATTTGATCTGGCGAGCAGTACCAAAGGGTCCAAAAAGTGAATATAACATAAGGGTTAAGTTTGACGGTGAGTTTTTGAATGCAGAGATGAGGTGAAACGCATTAAACATTTACAACAATATGAATTGTTTTTCATTTCACATATCTCAAACATGGAGTTGAGATAGGGCTATGGGTGCTCTGGTGGTGGTTGAGGATCCAAGTTGTCTTCTGCCATCGCCATGTTCAATCAACACAGGTGTGTTGCATCAACTCAAGCAAGCACATTGAACTTAACCCTGACAGCATGGGAGTAGGCTACTGATTGGTTTTTCTCCTGTGATGATGACTGCATGTGTGGCCAACCGCATTTTAGAAAATAAAGTTGAACTGCTGACTTAAAAGTAACAGTAACAACGGCCTTCATAGAAATGTAGTGGAGATATTTATCTTTCAAATGTAGTGGAGTGAAAGTGGAGTGAATTCAATTTACTTGAGTGAATGCTCAAGTAAAGTACAGATACTCGAAAAACATACTTAAGTACAGTACTTAAATAAATGTACTTCGTTACTGTCCACCACTGGCCATCTGGCAGTCTCAGTAAAGATTCAATTGCAGACAAGTTTGTGTAAATTAGGTGTTTCTAGGTTCTGCAGAGATGATGGCTTAAGGAGCCATGCCCACTGTCCCTTTTGCCCTGTTATCTTTCTGCCAACATCGCTGGGTGTTTTGCTGTCAAGAGTAAAATACTTAAATGTATTTGCTACACATTTAACAACAAAATATGTAATTAAAAAGAAGCACCTCACAATCACGGTGATTCTCTCTGTGAAATGGCTTCAATAGCTGTCATAATATCAGATCGTACGTTCCTTCTGATACAATCATCCCTGTGGTATTTGGAGAATTAAACCTCTTCACGTTTATTTCTGTGAAAAACAAACCAAGCTTGGATGACTGGTATGACTCATACTCATCCAACAGTTTCTCTGTCTAGCAACTAGGTATCCCAAAGCATCCATAATTTAGTATGAAGAAATTAACTCTGTAATAATCAAATGCATGTCGGACGCTAGCACAAGTTACCAGCCTTGGTGCAGTTAATATAATATTCCATTTACATTGTCTGTATCAAGACCCATCCATTGAAGATTGATAGTGACAGACTTATGAAGTTTGCATTGCTTAGAATCATAAGCCAAGGCGATTTATTTGATTTCAACTGTCATGTTAAAAAATATATATGCATCGATCTTTTATGTTGCTGTGCCCCACCTTTCCCAAGGACAAGACTCTTATTTTGCTTGTGTTCCTGCTCCATCTCTCTCTAACTCGTGTCAGCAATGTACTGATAATCATGATCTGAGCCATTTCTTCTTTGTCAGGAAAATAAGAGATGAGCCATCCCCTGATCCCTTGACAACGACACGTGGATCTCCAACTGAAAATCTGCCTGAAAATCTACTGAAAATAATGGGAAAAAAGCTACATGTTAACAATGATGACAACAAAAACAACAACAATTTTGTATAATTGTATTTAAGTGTTGAATTATTTTAGTCACAACAAGCCACAGCATAAGCAGAAGCATTCGTCTGGGCTTCAGGGTGGTAAACGGCCCCTCATCTATGCCGCATCGCACCAGCCTGTTTTATTGGTTTATTTTCATACAACTGCACTGGTTTATTCCTTACACATATTACAGATACACTGTAGAGAATGTCCATGTTCTGAGAACCAAGATGAGGCCATTATTTCCTTTGTATTGTCCTCTTGTATGTTTACTATATAATACTATATATTAATTTGCTTAGCAGATGTTCCGAGCCAGAGTGCCCTACATAGAAACATAAGAGCAGAAGAATGTTTGATGATGAGAACAGGCCATTCAGCCCATCGAGGTCCGTCATTTTGCCTGCTGTCAAACCTGGTGTTGAACACTCAGAGTCTCTGCTGCTATTGCAAGCCCTGGTAATTGAGTCCACACATTAATAACTCTGTAGAGTAAAAGTCTCTAGTGTCAATGGTAACCTTACCTTGAACCAGTTCTCACCTCTGCCCTCACTTTTTCTACGGGCCGCATTCAATTTGAAATGGCTTCTGCAATCCACTTTATTAATCCCTTTTATAAATAAAAAACCCAATCAAATCCTCCTTGATTCTCATTTTGCTGAGACTTAAAGAGATTAAAGGGGTGATTCATAAAAGTCCATATCAATGTTTCTGCCACCATGGAAGCTGACGCTGGGCTGTTAGGACATTTTCAGATTCATAAGCATCAGTTACTGGGCCTTTTCTTTCTTTTGTTTTTTTTAGCATTACCATGATCACTTTTATTACTGACTAAACTGCCTTTTATGCATGCATGTAAGTAAGGTGATTTGTAAAAATGAAAACACTCCCGTACAAACACCAGCATACATGTGAAAATCAATACTTTTGTGTAGCTGGATTGAAATGTGGTTCATATATTGCTGTGTGCTCAATGTGTTTAAAAATAGAGTATATATTTCTTTAATAATTTAGTGGAGGATTTCATCTTTATTTGATGCTTCTTGATTTGATTGTAATAATCCCTAGTGACTGGGGCCAGCAGTGACATCAGTGCCAACACATTAGTGCCAGCAAGTGCATTATATGTAATGTACCTTTAAAATTGCTTTTAACATAGAAAACATCTGAAACTCTGTTATATTGCAACTGTCCAGTTTACGATGCAATAGTTTATTGGTTGTTGTTCCCTGATTGTTAATGCACTGGGGTGAATAAGGCAAGGGTATGCTGACAACACTGCAGCAATCATTCAAATGGTACCTTTTTGAATTAGCAAGAACTACCATTGAGTGGATTTTGCAAATTGAAGATGTACTACTGGAAGCTATTGTGAATTACCCAGTGTCTTAAGTCTCTCTTCCTAACTTACACGTTTGGCACTTAGAACCAGGAATAGGGCTCATTTTTATTTATTAAGATTTATTTTTATTTTTTTGACCAGAATATGTTTACCAGTATCCATATATAGAGCTGGATATTTAGTGATGCATTTAAACAAATCCGTGGGTCAAAGGTAAAATGGAATGTTTTGGCCTGCGAGCCCAGCCGCTCAGCCACCGTGACTTACTACCATCTCTGCTCAACCCAAGAACTCAAACAGAGTGCATGTATATATTGTGTGTATGAAGTGTTGAGTATCTAACAAGCCTTGAGTGTTAAATATTAGGCTTGGGGGTTTATTTAGGTAGGTGTATGGATTCCATTAATGATACAAATGCATTGTTCATGAGGTGTTATCAGTCAAATGAACAAACTGCCATCTTTAGCCCATTTATACAATACTCCAGCCATGATGACTGCAATATTAAGAATAGCATATTGCATGGTAGTCCATGTAAGGGAAAAGTGAACACTGAGCCCTGCAGGTTATTAAAGACCCCTTTAACTCTCCTGTTGTTCCACCTGGTCTTTGGAAGGAATTAATCACTCTCTGATAGCTTGTCGATACCACCCATTGGCTTTACATGCCAGGGAGCGAGATTAAACGCGACGGCTGTTAACACTTTGAACTACCACATCGCTCAGGAACCTCACTGATCAAATGGGCAGGGTCTGTGTGTTCAGTGATTGTGTGCGTGAGTGTTCAGGGCTCTGGGATGCAGTTCAACACGTTTTTATCAAAGCCTCCATTCAGTGCATTCACTCTGGAATTTCTCTCTCAGTTGATGCCTGTTGAAGTTGTTGAAACGATCTGTGTTTAATATTGCAGTGTTATTGAACGTATCATCGTTAATGATGGTTTTGACAACCCTGCTGCCCATGTCCTTACAAGGGTTACAGCTCAGGGTTACAGCTCAGGGACACCGCTTGTAATTTGCACCTTCATACCTACTTGCACTATTCTGTATTGTATTGTATTTTTCCCGTATGTTTTGTATTTGTAAAATATTATTGCAAAGTCTATTATAACTGGTACTCACTTGCCCAGTTTAACGGAAAATTTTTTTGCACTGTTTCTAGCATTTTTTATCTTTGTTTTATGTTTATGTATACTTATAGTTTAATTGCTGCAATATTTTATTTATGGTCTCTTTATCTTAGCTGTTTGCTGTCGGGAGTTTTCTGGCACAAGAATTTCACTCACCGTTTATACAATAAAGCCAAATCATAATCTTTGTTTTTTCAATTGTTTTTGTTCAATAAAGCCAAATCATAATAATTGTTTTGGCAGAACTAAGAACTAGCAAAGCTGCATTTTCTGATGAATTTAACCCTCCTACCATTTTTTTTTTAAAAGCCAAAACTGAAGGTAAAGTTTTTTAATTGTTTTCTTTTTTTTAACAGTGCAGGTGTTCATCAAGGTGTCTGTCAATAGAATATAATGAACGTACCCTTGTGGTGGAGCCACTGAGGCGGACTGATTGTCTCTCGCTGTGTGGAGAAATAATGGGGGATAGACAGACTGCCATCCCCTCAGGAGCCATGGGGGTGTGATGCAAGGTGAAAATTGCATTCAAATCCTCAAGGGACCCTCCTCCTCCATGCCATGTTTGCATAGTAATCGCTTTGGCTTTTCCCCATTACCGGTGTGTAAGTTGCCCTGGGATGTAGGGAGTCCTCGCTTTACGCTTGTTTCAGAAATATACCAGCGGAGGAGCTCAAGGACTCTTGAAGATTTTCTCCAATACCAAAAACCTTGGCCATTCCCTTAAGTGGCACCTGGACCCGGTTATATGACGACAATATAGTCAGTATTGCAGGATGGTTGGTTGAGAATATCCTGCTGACTGGAACTCTCCCTCCCTCCCTCCCTCCCTGCATGATGCTATTACAGATCATTTGTCTCCCTGCAGGGCCCCCAGCCAGTCAGGCACTGGCACGGTCAGGATCCGGGCTGCGGGGCACATACCTGCACTGAGAGCCTGCACTTTGGCTGGGTTTGCCACCCACAGTTCCTTGCATTTAAAAAGAAATCTGCCTGGTAAGTGCTTTAGACTTAGAACTAGTGTGTGCTCAGAACGTCCCATCAAAACTCTCTCCCTGGGGTTGATTTTCAGATTACTTTAAAGATCTTAGCCTTTGCGAAAAGTGTTTAATAAACTTGGAAAGCCCCTCAAGCGACATGAAGAGGCAGACATTCTCAGATAAGGATGCTCAATAAAATTAAGGTGCAGTTGGATATTGCCTAAGAGGCGCCTGCTATATCAGTGTTCTATGAGAGCCTATAATCCAGTGCTGATTATGATCGCTTTTTGACAAGAAGCATCCCAAGTCAAGCCGAGGAAGCTCTTGAAACATGTTCCATGTGAATGCCTGTATCCAATCCCATGGAAGAACTTATCTCGCATGTTCCGAATAAGTTCTTGGGCTCTAAGCTTTCAAGCAAGCTCTCACTGGCTTCTCACTGTTGGCCTGAGGTAGTTTTAGTTTAATTTAGTTTATTTGAGCATGTATCTGACCAGTCCAGTTCCGCTAAAAATCATGGAAGCATCACGTATGCATGCGAAAACTGGGGTTCTGGGCGATTTGAACAGAAATAAAATGTGTAATCATTCATATTTCATGATGACAACGCTACCCATGTTGTTGTTACCATGATGAACCATTGGGAAAACATTGTAGCTAATGAGGCTCTGGTTGAATAGATTTGTACAACAGAACTGATTTATAGTATGTTTTGGATAGGTTTCTGGACATTTGGATGCACAATTAACCACAAACATTTTAATAATCTTAGAATTAATTTTCCTTCCATATCTGTACAAGAGGTGTCATTTTATAATTTAAAAAACCCCATACAGTATGGCAGTGGTTCCCAACCAGGGGTACACGGGATGATTGATAAATTAATAAATGTCAAAATTGTTTAATAATTTAAACAATTCAATTATAATACATTTCCTAATTTAATACATGTAATTCAAATTTTAAAGCAAGTGCATTTATATGTATGGTAAAATGTACTGTGTTTTTCTTTAAGTTATAAATTGCATTAATGGTATGCAGTATCTATGTAACAACCTATGGGGGGTGGTTAGTGCCAAAACGGGCAAATTATCATGCAAGCGTATGCAGATCATCAGTTTATAGGACATATGGCTTAACGAGCAGGCTAGCTATTGAAGTATATACACTCAGTGGCCACTTTATTAGATACACCTTTCTAGTCCTGGGTAGGACCCCCCTTTGCCCACAGAACAGCCTGAATTCTTTGTGGCAAGGATTAAACAAGGCGCTGGAAACATTCTTCAGAGATTCTGGTCCATGTTGACATGATAGCATCACGCAGTTGCTGCAGATTTGTCGGCTGCACATTCATGTTGCGAACCTCCCGTTCCACCACATCCCAAAGGTGCACTATTGGACTGCGATCTGGTGACTGTGGAGGCCATTGGAGTACACTGAACTCATTGTCATGTTCATGGGCTGAATGGCCTGTTCTCGTCTCCCCCTTATGTTATGTTATGTTATGTTATGTTATGTTATGTTATGTTATGTTATGGGCTGGCACGGTGGTGCAGTGGGTAGCGCTGTCGCCTCACAGCAAGAAGGTCTCGGGTTCGAATCCAGGCCGGGGGCCTTTCTGTGTGGAGTTTGCATGTTCTCCCCGTGTCAGCGTGGGTTTCCTCCGGGTACTCCGGTTTCCTCCCACAGTCCAAAGACATGCACGGTAGGCTAATTGGAGAGTCTAAATTGCCCGTAGGTATGAGTGTGTGTGTGAGTGGGGAGAAGACGACAGCCTTCATGCGGGCCTCCCCTGCAAGTAACGAGAAAGCTCGTGAAAAATAATGTCATCACCAAATCGCCAAGCTGGCAGACCAAGGTCCGTCAGTGATGGCGATACACGAAAGAAAGAAAGATGTTATGTTATGTTATGTTATGGAACCAATTTGAGATGACGTGTGCTTTGTGACATGGCACATTATCCTGCTGGAAGTAGCCATTAGAAGATGGGTAGACTGTGGCCATAAAGGGATGCACATGGTCAGCAACAAGACTCAGGTAGGCTGTGGTATTTAAACGATGCTCAATTGGTATTAAGGGGCCTAATGTGTGCCAAGAAAACATTCCCCACACCATTACACCACCACCACCAGCCTGAACCATTGACACAAGGCAGGATGCATGGATTCATGTTGTTTATGCCAAATTCTGACCCTACCATCTGCATGTCGCAGCAGAAATCGAGATTCATCAGACCAGAAAACGTTTCTCCAATCTTCAACTGTCCAGTTTTGGTGAGCCTGTGCCCACTGTAGGCTCACTTTCCTGTTCTTAGCTGACAGAAGTGGAACCCGGTGTGGTCTGTAGCCCATCCACTTCAAGGTTTGACATGTTATGCATTCAGAGATGCTCTTCTGCATACCACTGTTGTAACTTGTGGTTATTTGAGTTACTGTTGCCTTCTTGTCAGCTTGAACCAGTCTGGCCATTCTCCTCTGACCTCTCTCATTAATAAGGCGTTTTTGCCCACAGAACTGCCGCTCACTGGATGTTTTTTATTTTTCACACCATTCTCTGTAAACTCTACAGACTGTTGTGCATGAAAATCCCATGAGATTTCTGAGATACTCACACCACCCTGTCTGGCACCAACAATCATTCCACGGTCAAAGTCACTTAGATCACATTTCTTCCCAATTCAGATTTTTGGTCTGAACAACAACTGAACCTCTTGACTATGTCTGGATTCTTTTATGCATTGAATTGCTGCCACATGATTGGCTGATTAGATAATTGCATTAACTATGTTTTTTGTTAATGTTAATTGCATTAATTATGTACTTTTTGGATTTACTTCCACAACCAACAATCCACCAAAGCTGCAATGTCCCTTTTGTGGAGAGACACTGGCTAGTAACTTCAAGAATCCATCACACTTGGCAACATGCAATGGCATCTGAACAATAAATGGAGAAAGCTTCCTGAATTTAGATCATGTCAGTTGACAATGCAAAAAGCCTCAATGACATCAGTCAAAACACTTTTGACTTTGTTAGTCAAGTTGTGGACAAACTTAAAAGTGCAGGTTAGTTTGCCCTCCAGCTTGATGACACTGAGGAGTATGAGAAAGATCAAATCAAGCCAATGATAGAGAGACATTTGTTTAAGCTGGCCTTCAGATCATATTTCCCTGACACTGATGATAGATCTGATGGACTGTACTGGGTGAGAAATCATTTCCTTTTGCCAGAGGCCAGCAGAGGTGCACTTCCTGCATTCCTTCAAAACAGCTTTTGGACGTGTCCTCAGACCGTGGCCTGCAGATGAAAGTTTGAAAGATCAACTCTCACAGTTTTTGGTGCTTAGTTATAAAGATGTACTCTGACTTGGGAAAACTTTCTTTGTAGCATTTATTGCCTTTTTGGTCTACCCATCTGTGTGAAGCATCATTTGCAGCAATGACCCAGATTAAGAACAAAGCACAGGAACAAACTGGCCTTGGAGAAAGATTTGATCACTGCAGTGGCCTCACTCCCCTCAGGATGATACAGTACATCAGAGGAAGGCAAGGGCAAGTTTCCCATTAAATTGAATATAGGCCTGATACTATTTTTCTTAAGCATAATGAGCAATGCACAATGTTATTAATTAGCAATACACTAGCATTGGCCAATATTTATGTTTGCAATATGTGTTAACAGGTCTATAAATATGTTTTTGTCATGGATAATGGAAAAGCCCCTCCTTATTATATGTATACACACATGCTATTTATTTTTTCTTGTCCAATCGGGGGGCATGTTCTCACCACTGTTTCTTGAAGTGATGGGAACAATTAAGCAAGGGGTACAGTTACCGAAAAGGTTGAAAACCACAGCAGTATGGCACGTGACTGGCTAAAAACATGTAACCACATTGGAGAGATTTTGGGACACCAAAGAATGCCTGGGTCCTGTTTTTAAGAAACAACACTACAATTTGATTGCTTTTAAATATTTGCACCCAGTTTTTTGGGGAAGTGTATAACCCCTTGGGGTAGCACACACACAAAATAAATCCTCATATTAGTAGGGTATTAATCGGTTTGTCTTTATTTGATATTTGAGTTGAGTCTCATGACACATTTTAAGATGCTTACAATTGATTCCACATGGTACAACTGTCTGCTTCACATCAAGCCCCGAACCATGTCTGTGCAAGGTTTGCTTTAGGAGATATTGGGCTTGGAAATATAAAATATTGGCCTTGACAGAAAGGGGTTAAACTGAAGGAAATTTGTCAGCAGAAACCTCCTCTGTACACTCCTGGAAACGGCACACAAATCAGGCAGGATTCCTGTACATAACTGAAATAAATCATGTTGTTTTTTCTTTTTCTTTTTGGCTACATTTTATTATTAATGGTCTACATTTTTTCTCCCTGTGATTTGACATGCACATTTTAAATTTGAATGCTAATGAATTCCTGTCTATGCATTTCAGTAATGCTCCAAACAAATAAAGCCCCTTCACTCTCCAGTCTACATTTGCAAATTTCTCACATCCTTGTTCCAGTGTGTCTAACAGATAGACAGCCAGGATAATTCATTTGAAATCCTGTAGGAATGCATTGTTCGTGTAAAGGTAATGCCTGGTTAACTCATCTCCAAGCACCAGGCAGGTGCCTTCGGTGGAGTTTTCGTGGTGGGGTAATTGTCAGGTTGCATTTCATCCTCTGTGCCTCCGTGCCTGTTTCAAATAATAGTCATGCCAAGTGTGGCTTTACCTCCAACGGAAACCCAATTCCTTCTCTCCATTATAGCCGACTTGCAGCGTGCAGCTAGAAGCCTCTCTTGCATATTGCGTGTCCGTAATGCGTGTCAGTCCAGCTACTGTAAACATGGGGTTTGTCTGTATTACACCCTGCACTTTTTCTAGAAATTCGGCACTCAGATCTTAGAACTATTAAGGTTGTCAAGCACAGTAACAGAAGGCAGTATGATTCGGAGGGGGCATAAAATATGTGTATATGATAATTAAAAAAACTTTATTTTTGGAAAACAAAATGTATCCACCAAAAAAGAAAAAGAAAGAGTTTTAATGATTTATGCTATATATGTTAATTGTGTCATATTTTGCTTGTATTGTAAATAGTTTTTTTTATTGCAAGACAAATTCCACTTTTTAAATCCATTCTCAATTTGTTGCTTATGCCATTTTGTGTGTGTGTGTTGTTTTAAAAAAAAGTAACAAGCATAATGGTCATTTCATGGTAGTGAAGCCAATTGGTAACTAACTAAATGCTAACCCTTTTAACCAGGCGCAAGCTGAGTACTATTAAAATGTTGATATGTTGAACTCCTTACTCATCATTAAACACGTCAGAATGTATATTTTGGCCTCCCGGGTGGCCTAGTGGTTACAACGTTTGACACTGGCCACTGCGACTGGGGTTTAATTCCACCGGCCGCGCCTGAGTCGGCTCTGGCCGGGAGTGCCCCCAGGGGGCGGCAATTGGCTGTCCGCCCCAGGGAGGAGAGGGAAGCTGACATGAAGTTCGCTGCGTATAGAATTGGCTCTGGAGTACTGGAGTTGACAGCTTGACAGCTTGGCGAGTGCCGTCTCGGAGGAAACAATACTTCACCCGTGTCACTGCTGGTCACAGGGCTACGGCGGCAAACTCACAATACGAGGGGGGGATTGACATGAAAAATAGTGGGTGTAATTGGCTAATAAATTGGGAGAAAATGTGATAAAATCTGAAACAAATTATTTTTTTTTAAATATAAGAATATATATTTACACCAAATACCTGAAATATTAGGCTGGTCCTTATGACCATAAGGCTGGTTTGATTGAATCTGGATTAAATTGAAGTCTTATTTGAATGAATAGCATTTCCCCTTATTCAGGCTAAGACCAATTGAATCTAGCCCTCACACACACAAACCGGCCCTCTTGGAGCTAAGTTTGACACCCTGGGCTCAGACTGAATCAAAGTGGTTCACTCAGCATTTCCCCCAACTCCAAGAATTTGTTGACCACATTGTCATCTGTGGGCATGCCACCACTGCATTTTTTTCTCTTTTGAGATATGTTTTTTTACTGTATATCAGGTGTCAATATGTGAGATTTTTTATTTGTATATTATTCATTCTGCAAAGTGGGAAATAATACTAATATATGAACACTAGGTTTTTGAGGGAAATTCTGAAATGTAGAGCATCATACATCCCCTTTATTCTGAGCAGTGCTTATTTCATTTTTGACTTGAAAACACAACTAAATGCTGACTGAATTATAACATTAGTAATTATATCTTTAACAAAATTGCATGAGATATTGGTGTGACCTGTGATATTTCACAATTTCACTTTGATTGATGTGCACCAGGGCATAACGCTTATTGCAACCAATGCTGCCATGTTTAATCTATACCTTTGCCAATGAATGTACACTAAAACGGCATTCATTAGAAATACATTTATTCTCAACAACAGGAAATAACATATATAATGTTCAGTCTTAGTTCATAATGTTAAATATGCATTACATATGGAAAAATGTGGAAGTGAGCACTGCCTGAAATCTTAGTGAGTAAATGAACTAAAATGCATTACACATGGTTTACATTTGTGTTAGACATACAGCTTGCAAAATGCATAAATTATGTTTTTTTTTTCTTGTCTCAGTCTCAGTAAATCATTTTTGTGAACCAAGGTTGCTAGGATATTGTATGATAATGCTGTTGTTTTTTTAGGTTTATGAAGGAACAAAAAACACGTGCGCCCTGATCGCATCTGCACATGCTATTTGTCCTATTGGCATGGAGTTTGAGTGGGAAGTTGCAAGCTGCTGATGGCATGCTGCACCTGTGAGACTTTTAGTGTGGCACCAGGCGTACACACGTTCACTAATGATTAGAGAGAGGGAGAGAGAGAGAGAGAGAGAAAATATATTATACTTTTTTTTTTTATACTGTTTCTTGAAGTGTCCATATTATCCCACGCAGTGCTGTGATATATACAGTGCCCTCCAGAATTATTGACACCCTTGGTAAAGAAGAGCAAAAAAATGCTATGAAAAAATGTCTTTGTTGCTCATCAGCTTGATCTTACACTCAAAATATAAGAGAAATCTAACCTGTAATTGAGGTAAAATTATTCAAAGAAAAAAAAAATCCTTATCAAAAAATAAAAAATCTTCGTGAGGGAGGGACGTGAGCTGAAACCAGCCCAAAATCGTATCCCTCGCTTCAGACAAAGGTGTTGCCCTGAAGCTGATTTAGCAAATGTGTGAATGCACTACCTTTTTTAAGCAATCTATTTTTTTTAGATTCTAAATGAATGAACTCACATAGGTGGGCCAGGCTTGCAGGGCCCTGGATGTACCACAAGGTTCACAGCTGCAGGACTGAGAAATGGAGCCGTCACTAGAATTCAGCTTTGGAACACCAGGCCACACCCTCAAGCCATTACCTCCATTATTTCAAAGTGTGTATGTAAAGTAAGCACATATGCACAATTTGCATGCATGAGACATTGTGTTGCATTGATCCAGCAGGAACATTTGTGGCAGCTTTGTGAACTGGTGGTGGGGGGGGGGGTTAAATCTAATTTCAGGAATTGAGTATGTCATAACCTTTTATTTTCACACCGTTTTTACACCGAGCATGAACGTGATTATCAGAATCAGTCGGAGGAGAGCTGGAAGCGCCGCACATCTTACCTGACTGAAGGCGTAATCGTGATGAGTCCATTCACCACAGCACACTGTTTATCTCAATCAATACTTTGCACTGAGGGATGAAATCCTTCACTGAGCAGAAAAGCAGCCTGTTCCAGATGAACTGTCTCAGGATGCTGAACAGTCATAATGACAGTTTGTTAAAATTGCACCCTTCCAGTTCTGGAAGCGCTGACACGGCGAGTAAATTTGGGGGCCATCACGAGCTCGTGCCACACAGAGGAAAGAGGGTCGAGGGTCCCTCCATTACTGTCCTCGGAAAGAAGCGGTGCAGCAAGCCCGAGATGCATCTCCCGCTGTGGCATCGCACAATTCATGAAATATGCAAGAATATTTGTCTTTGCACTGGTAATACATCCAGCCCCCCTTATCGTTTTTTTTTTTTTTAAAGGATTGGGGACATGAAACCGTTGTCACTGTTTGGTTCAAAATGTTTGGAATGTAAATAAATAAATGAATGAGTAAACGGCAGTGACATGAAAAAGCCTGGTTTGCATGAGTGATCTCTCCATGCGCATTAACCCTTGCTGCAGTCCCAGTTGATGGCTGGGGTGTTATTTTCAGTAATTGCAGTAATCTAGTCGAATATAAAAAGCATCCTGAGAAGCCACGCTTTGCTGGTGGAGAAATTGCGGCGGACCGGGCAGTAATATTTTTTCTGGCATCCAGGGCTTTTGACAATTGGCTCCTGAAGCAGGTCACTACCGGTTTCATAGCACGGCAAGTTTCACAAGGGGGGTTTATCTTGGCTCCCGCACCATTACATAAAATATGGCTGGAAGCTGACACAATGTCCTCACACTGTTCGTGTTAAAAATGTTGTTTCCTTCACATTCTCTGTGCATTCATGCGTTGTTACAGCGTGTGCATTTTCCACTTTAATGGCACATTCATTAAACATTCACTAATAATGTTCGACTAACCATCAACAATGCATTTTTAAACAATGATATACAATGAGGTTATTATTAGCTTATTAAGCATTCCCAACATGTGAAACTTGATCAAACTAAAAACTAAGAACAAAGCACTGTGGCAGTTCGATAGCATGCCTCCCTGTATATGTGTAGCACACCGTTCATCATCATTTGTTTTTCCCCCTCCATTGATTTAACCCTCGGTTCATCGCACCCTAAAACCCTTGGAGGACTTTGATTTCACGTTGGAATTATATTTCAAGACAGACTTATTGCTCTCAGCCTATGGTTTCCAAATCATCTGTATCTTATTCCACTGATCAATGTGTCTGACACATAGAAATAACGTCATAAAGGAGATTTATGGTGTCTGATTTCGGATGTCCTCAGTCTCCGTTCCCTCTGAAAGATTGACTGTGTAAAATTCAGTTGGATCTTTTCAGTACCAGCTGATAAGATCTCATTGTCAGCTGCACTCTGAGGCATCGCTGATAGAGAATGGGACTTGTGACCAGATGGTTGCAGGTTTGAGTCCTATTTACTTCCTCAAAAATAAGTTTGGCATTTGCTTTATGTTGCCATAATCAAAAATGGGTAGGGATGTGACTGGAGCCAGCATTTTCTTGCCTTCCAAAGGATGTATTTCTTAAATAAAAAACCTGTCAGAAGATTCATAAGATTATCATTTTGATCATCAATAAATCTTTTCATCCTGCCATGAGCAAAATGATTTGTGAAAGGACACACAACCAATGGATTTGCCCTCAAGGGTGGACAGCTGCACAAAATTCCATTGCTGAGAGTTTTCTTTCATGAATAACATAAACTTATCTTTATATAAAATAACTTTTCACTCAGAAGCTTTCAACTTTATATGGAAACCTGTCCGTATGAAGTTAAAAGCTGTCAGGAGATCTTGGCAGGCCCTGTTTAAAGGTAGAGGCACATGCGTGAACACACGCAAATCTTTTTTCCTTGTTCAACGTGATAAAATGCTAGTTGTGATTCTGCTGCTGTACCCTTGTACAAACTACATGCACCTGAACTTCTTGAGTAAATGTTCAGCTGTATATGAACGTGTAAACTGTCAGCTCTGCACCTTAAGTTGCCCTGAACAAGGGCTTTCTGCTAAGCTACTAAGCTTAGAACAATCATTTTGTGAAGATTAGTTGAACTCTACATTAAATGAAATATGTCTGCATAAATGATGATGATAATGATCTGATTATATAAAGAATCATGTCACTACCCTTTTGGCTTTGGAGCATATTGTACACCTTTGTGAGCTAAAGATGCTATGCTGTCATATTGTATATATGCTAATAAACATAGGTCAGAGTACTGGCTGCTTTGAAGGTAATTCTAAATAGCAAGTAATGGGGTTATTTTTTCTGATCACTGAGATTATAGAAAAGAAAACGAAAGGAAAATGTAATCAGTTTATTCATTAAATGACCTCTTCTTCATTGTATAAAGAAGGTCGATGACTTGTTTTGAAAGCCTTGATTGTTTTTAAGGTGCATAACCCTGGGAGGAACTGTGTAAATGTTTCCAGAATTTAATTTTAGATTAGTAGAGTCATACTGTGTCACTTTTGAAGTATCAAGAAAATGATGTCCCTCTCTCTGCAAATTATACCATTTTCTCCATATCCTCAACAATCCTTTAAACAAAGCATCACTATATGTATTTTCCTGGGAAGCTTTAAATACATTTGAATAGAAGACAAGGAGCGGTCACTCTTTACTGCATCATTTAAATGTATGAGTCAACAATTTCATTGACCATACGGGTCACGCTTACAGACATTGTTTTTGTCTTTGCAGATATGCCAGCCATGGCGTGATGTTCCAGAGATATGAGAACATTGGAGTAGAGCCTTCATTGGTGCCTGAGGAGCCCATGGATGGAGGTTCTCAGCCAACAAGATGAGCATCCTTCAAGGGCTTCTCCAGAGGTGAGGTTAAGGTGATGTGAGAGTGAATGGAAAGCGCCACAAACACTAGGGACATAAACACACCTGGGCAGTTACAGAATTGCTCATTTTGGCTGTGGCAAACAGATTACTTCTTGCCTCGGTCCAGTTGGGTAGTTTTGTTGTCTGCAATAAAGGCGTTTGCATCAACGTGGGCTGAGTGGCGCAATGGGGGAAGGGGGGGGGCTGTCCATGAAACATTCGGCGCTGTGCAAGTTTTCTTTCACCCTGACCAGCTCTGAACCCAAACGCTGGCATTAAGTGCTAGTTTTGGTGACGTTATTAATGAGCACATATGAACAGATGGGGCAGACAAGCGAGAAATCCTTCGAGACTGCTCTTCTGTGGACATTCATTCTGAGACAAATTGTTCAATAAACGACTATTTGAAAAGCAACCTGTATTCAACTAGGCAGTTATAAGGAATGGTTTCATGCTTTCATGCAATAAAGTGTGAGAGAGACCGTCTCTACACCTTTCAAATTGTGTAGGATATGTTTTTTTATATATACTGTATATATATATATGTGTGTGTGTGTTTGTATGTATGCAAATACTGCAAGTGATTGCAGATGTTGGAGACAGAGGTCACACAGGAGAGGAGGAACCTTTTGGCTGCAAAGCATCACAAGTGCATAATGAAATGTAGCTGATACAGATAGTAAACATGGTTTTGTTTATCAGGCTTGGACTAAATTACACATAGTAAACTAAACTAATGTCTGCCACTAAACCAATGTCTGCTGATGTCTTCCTCCTCCCAGACAACTGTATCAGTTATCTGCAAAAAAAATGCTTTAGTTACACACATTAGTGTAGTTTAGTAGTACCACATATGCTGTGCAATTATGTACACCATTTTATTGTAGTGAAAGCAAGTCTCATAACTTACTCGTCACAAGCCATGATTCTAAGCTTTCAAATGAGCTCCCAGTGGCTTCTCGGGGTCACTGTAGGGCTGAGATAGGTCAACATGTATCTGACCAGTTCAGTTCCGTTGAAAATCACGTAAGCGCTGTGTACACATGCGAAAACTGAGGCGCACAACCCTTCTGGGTTCTGGGTGATTTGAACAAAAAATAAAATGAGTAATTCTTTATACTTCATGATGGTAGCAAGTTGCCGTCATTTTAGTGTCTTCAAATAGGTTTTTGAAGACACAGGTGAAGACGCTGGCTTGTTTTCAGAGGGTGATTAGTCTGCCTTGAGCATCGACCCCAACGACGCATATGACAATGCTACACATGCTGTTGTTATCACCATGACAATTTGTTTGGATCCACCTGGAAAGCCTTCTGGCTTACGGGGCTCTGGTTGAAAATATTTGTACAACAGAACTGATTTATAGTACCTTTTGGATAGGTTTTTGGACACTTGGATACATAATTATCTGATGCAGGAAAAATAAAATTAATCATCAATTCCTCTCAGACTGTACCGGTATCTGCACTGTAATTTTATAATGGAAAACCCCATACAGTATGGCATGTGATTGGCTAAAACAAGGTTTTGGGATACCAAAGGATGCATAGGTCCTATTCAAGAAATATAATTTGATTTATTTTAGATATTTGCATTCAGTTTTTTGGGGAAGTGTACATCCCCGTGGGGTAGCACACACCTAACCCTAACCGTTATTTATCTGGAATCTGCTATGACTTTAGAGGGGAAATCATCATATTAGTAGGGTGTAAATCATTTTGTCTTTATATTACATTTTATGTACTTATAAAGTGCATCATGTGGTGACACATTTTTAGGTGCTTGATTCCTCATGGTACAACTGTCTACTTCACATCAAGCCCTTAACCATGTCTGCGTATGTACTTTTGGAGATATTAGGCTTGGTGTAGACATTACAGAAATATGCATTTTTAGACAGGAAGGGGTTAAAGGGAAAACAGTTGATCTGATTGACCATAATGAAACCAAACCCTTGCCACACCCACAGGCAATTTATTCTCCTTAAACCAACCACTGCGCCTCAGGTGTTCTACCGTCTCTTGTCAGAAACGGCTGGAATGGAATTGGACAGGCCTTAATGCGCCACCATCCTAAATTAATGCTAGCGTCTGCACATTGGGTTTGACAAGGAAACCAGAGCCCTTGGCCTTTAATTCAGAGTGATTATTCTGGACGAATAGGGCAGCCCTATTAGAGGTAAAATCTTTCTTACTTGCCTGATCCCTTGCACCTATTCCTTTTAGTTTGAATGTGATTTAGCTGATTTTTACTTTGGTTTAACCCTGTTGCAAAGTGTCCCTGGAATGTTTGCATGAAGAGCGCTGTAACGTAGCTTGTGGGAAATGTCACAATGTGTTCCTTGATGACTGTAATTTGTACAGTTTCAGAGACCTAAATGGAACATAACTATGTACATAACTAGCCGATGCTCAGTGCTTCTGTTGGTTCACACACTAGTGCATGCATGCTTGTTAAAAATATTACCATCAGCTATATGTCATATATGCACACGTATCTATGCAGTAGCACACATGTTAGCTAACCTGAGTGGAACAGCAGGATGGTGTGGTTGTGGTTAGGGAACTGCACTTGCAACCATAAGCTTGCAGGTTGAAGGTGTATTCTTGACCAAGGCACAGCACTGGTCCTGTCCCTGAGAAACAAACCATCCCACACATTTCTGCTGCAAAACCATCCATCAATTCACAAAGGCACACACGCTGGTTCACATGCACCAGAAACTTGGCTGTGTGGTGGCTGGCAGTGTAGTGTAATGGTTAGGGAGCTGGGCTTGTAACTCAGAGGTTGCAGGTTCAATTCCCAAGTGGGGCACTGCTGTTGTACCCTTGAGCAAGGTACTTAACCTGAATTGCTTCCAGCTGTATAAATGGATTGTATGTAAAGAATGTAAACTGTGTAAGTCGCTCTGGATAAGAGCGTCTGCTAAATGCCTAAAATGTAAATGTAACTTGTTGCTTGTCTTCTGGTAAGCTGTGGAGTTTTATTATGGTAATACATAATTGGTCAAACACAATTACCGTAAACGGAAGTGTCTAATTCAGATGCGCAGGAATACAAATTTGCACTATAAAAAAAGGAAGCATTTAGATGCATCATTACCATTATGTGTGCAGCCATTTTCTCCCATCCCCATCTCTGTAAAAGCACATTTTGTCATTCACAGGCACAGATGAGAGTCAGTAAGTAAATTGGTTGGATGTTTTACATACATGATAATGAGACATAATAATGATTTAGCATTTTAGTGTCATATAATTGTTCACTATCTGAATTGCAAATGACATTATTCTCTTTTAAGGAGTTCAACAGCCAAGTAGCTGGAGTTACGGATTGTGTAACTGGAGACCAACAGTTTTAACACAGTGCTAATGATTCTATACAGTAAACCACACAAAGTTACTCACACTTTTATGAACTATCGATTTATAAGGCTACACTGCATGTGTATGTATAGGCCTATATGCATGTATGTATATATAAGGGTCAATCCGTGCAGAATATCCAAATATTCCCACTTGACCTGATCTGATTTTCTTGATTTCTATGTGCAGTATGTCTCTCTGAACACATGGGGTGGGGGTTACCTCCAATTTTGCCACATTTTGAAATGAATTAAATTTCCAACTATTTTTGTATTCTACTAGTAACTATTTTGCTAATTGGCATCAACCCATGAAATGATGAGCACTGGAACTTGTTTAAAATAATGTGATTGAATAAACAAAACAATCTCAGGATATTAGCTTGACCCGGAGGATGGGTGGCGGGCTCGTGAGAGGAGGGCGAATCAGAATAAATAGAGGGTTGAATTGGCTACTAAATTGGTCGAAAAATGGAAAAATGACAAACCAATAAAACATTTTTTTTAAATAAATCTGTGTAAATCTATAAAAATCTGTATTTTTCATGAGCATCAGGGCAGATCAACTAATGCTCAGCATGCTCTAGATGTGGGCACAGAGATTAAGCATAAATGGTGGCATATTCAGTACGGTATCTGCAAATTCTTCATTATGTAAATAAAACGACTACAAGATAGCATTAAGAGAAAGGGAATGAGTTGTGGATTACTATTTAATCATTAAGAAGGCAATACAAATAGGCTGACGGGAATATAGAGTGGTATAATTTCATGCACAAGGTTTAAATTGTACATACTGTGTACTATGTCTTATGACTTATTACCCACCATACTGCAGTAGATTTGCTTATTAATTGTTTATAAAGTAGTAATGCTATGCTTATGAAGGTTTTGTGTGCTGTATACATGCTGCATGGATACCATATGGAGTTACTCAATATAAATTGTGAAGTCTTAATGTTCTCCAAATGTTGCTTATTATGTATATCATAAGCATATGAAACATAATAGCATGTATGGAGGAAGTAGATATAATGCATATTATGCCTATAAAACATAAAATGTATTAATAGCATATTATTAATAATGGGTCCCCATTTAAAAGGATCATTAATATGAATCTACAGATTCTACCACAGTTGTACTGTTTTACCATACAACTGGAAGTAGGTAGTACAATTAATTTCATTTCATATATATAATACTGTACTTAATTCAAAAATATGTTCCTTATGACTTACGTTTCAGATATACAAATACATATCTACTCGTGTTTCTTTTGGGACATCAGTCCAAAATTGAGTTCTGATCAGTCTCTAAAGCATTGATGTCATTTTTCCTGAAACACCTCCTAGACCTTAACTGCACAGGACATCCAGGGGGCTGCTGGTGGCTTATCCTCCTAATACACTGGGTTTTAGTGTAGTGCTGTGTGCCGTGGTCTGTCAGTGAATCCTGACCTTGCTAGTGCTGATTGTTGCCGGCAACTGTACAAGGCAGTGCATAATTGGGTGCATCATCACCCAGGTAGGGAGGGTGAAGTTGGTAGGATTTTCCTCTTCTCATTGTGTAAGAGTGACTCCTCTGGTCATTTGCAGTCTGCCTACCTCAACTCCATACTGCTACGATGCAATAACTGCACAGTTCAGCTGGGGGACTGCAGAGTGAAAAGCAGCAGCTGGCAGCACGTGCATTGGAGGAGTGTGCATGCTTGTCTGCACCCTCCAGAATTGACAGAGGGCATTGAGGAAACTAGATGGACCTATAAATACAATTGGGCATTCGAAATTGTGAGAGAAAAGAATTTGGCGTTAAAAACTGAAAAAATAATAATTCTACAGGACCTTCAAACTGATCACTGAACGATAATTTACCTATTCTGCAGATGCATTCCATTTTCATCCTTTATGAATTTGTAATAAATGTTAAAGTGTATTTCTTGACTGACCTGTCAAAACTGTGTGGCCATTTACATCAATCTAAAGTTTTAGCCTGTTCTGTTTTTCCCCTCCTACTGCTTATGCTAAAACTGAGTCAATAATGTATTCATAGCTCATCATTTAGTAACAATAATCTTCTGTTTATAACCTTAGGAGCACATAATTGTCTAATACTGTTGAAAAAAGATTCCATCCACCCCCGATTAGGCTAACATCCAGTGTTTGGAGGACAGAAAAAAATAATAATAATTATCTCAACACCACAAAATTACCCAGAAGCTCCATAGTGTGGGGTCAGAACTATTTCGATTTACCAGACCGAGGGTCCAGTCATGCATCCCTCTGTCCATATTCACTGGCCTCATCACTAATAAGAGCTGACAGAATGCCAATGAGTTTTTAACAAAACTGGCAAAGGTGGTGATTTTTCTCATTTATTTGTTAAATGAGCTCTCCAGTCTCCCAGCTGCTGAGCTTCTGCAAAATTCGCCAGACCCAATTATTCACATCTGAGGCACAACTGTGAACTTGAAGGTTTTTTTCCCCCCTTTTTTTTCCTCTGATTCAACAATCCTTTCCCAGTGATGGTAGAGTGGATTGGTGGGGAAGGAGGAAGGGAGTGAGGGAGGCAAAAACATTTTTACAGAGAAAAATAAAACACATTGTGTTGCAGGTCTTTTTGGTAAAGATTTGGAATTGTGCATATGTGCATTTTTAGGTGTAATAAGAGGTTTATGCACTGCAAATTGACCATAGTATCCCCATATGTGAAGTTCTCTATGGACTGTTCTTGATGAAACTACCTGCTCATGCCCCAGATTGATATTTGTAGTCAACTGATTCAGAGTTGCTCATCTGTTTTGCCTTGCATCTGAAACCAATGCACAGACATCAGGGTCGAGGAGTATAATATATATATATATATTCATAAAAATTTGGCGGATAGCTAAGAGACTTCTGATAAAACTCTGATTAATTTGGGCTTGTGTTAGATTACCATGAGCAATCATGTAAAATACTAAAGGCAGTGAAAAAAGGGAAATTCAGATTGGGCTGAAAGATAAAAAAAATGTTTTGAATGTGTATTGGTTTTCACTTAGTCTGCGCTTCACTGACTTGTGGGTGTATATTCCTCTATCTTCTGTTCGATCGTCATAGTAACCACCAGTGCTCAGTCAACCAGAATTGTAGCTATGGCCCCCTCAGCTGCCCCACCCCCACCCTCCCAGGTGACAGAGGTTGTGTTGCCTTGCAGTTTTGTCTGACACAAGGCAGTTATGTATGCTGGCTGTTAACAAGGTTCACCGGACCTTGAAGCCCAGCTGACAGAGAGAGTCATCTCCACACAATGCTGCAGGCTGCAAGCGCAGAAAGAGACACCTGTAGAAGAAAGGGTTAGGGCCCGAAGGAGGGGGGAAGGAGTGTTAGACCAGTGTAAGTACAAGAAGGTGGTGATGGGAGGGAGAGAGTTTGGTGGGTGTGGGGTGGGGTGGGGTGGGGTGGGGGGCATTCTCTGGAAAGAAGCATCTGTTTTTTTCGCATTGCAATTATAAGCTAATGTGCATTTTTAATAAATAACATTTATTTTTATTTTTTCCCCATTGGACACTCACACGCAGCCAGTGATTTTTAGCTGCTTAGTATGTCCAGCCAAACACCGTTGGTGCTCCATTTTATAATACAACAGCCTCGGATGCCTTTTAAAAGCAAATGTCACAAAAGAGTATCACTGAAAGCATAAACGGTGCTGATTTGAACGCTGAGTTGCCAGATCCCTCCAGGGATGGCACTTAAAAGCGCTTGTCCTCATGGTGTGAGCAACATGACTGACATATGAGCTAGTCTGCTACCTACCCACTAATAACACAGGAGCTATCCTAACCACTCGATCTACAATTTAATTGATTGTAAAATATAAACAGGCTATAGCTGTATAAGGTATGTAATACGCTCAACACAAACTCAATGTTAAATGTCCTATTGCTGCTAAATATGCGGTGCAGTAAGCCACCTGTGAGTGGAAGCTACCATCAACATACTGCAGACAAATGCCAGGCCGAACTCCCATGCTTCCCACCGGAAGCATCTCTGTAGGGTGTCCAAGGCACATTGCAAACATTTTCAAAGTGAACTACCTGTTTAAGAACAAAAGCCCTCATAAGGCTGTGAAACAGATGAATGGGCCCTGTGTGCTACCCTGTTGTAGGGGGACCCCGGATTTTACCCTGTCATAGGAGCTGTTGTTTATGGAGGGAGAAGTGAGAGGAGTATAATACCTCATCTATTCAATTATGGAATTACATTGTGTTGTGGATTTTGTGCAGTTTGTACAAAGTAAATGATCAAGTGCTGCATATATTGGTTGAAAACAAAAATGTATTCTGTTTTATTCTGTTCTCTAGTTTATTCCATTCAGTTAATGTAGTAACTGAATGGAATAGACTAATCAGACTCATTATGATTGGACTCTATCTAATTAATCATCGCTTAATCACTGCCTTGTTATGTGTTTAACTAGAGCAGCTATCAAGATGTAGCAGATCCTAACTTAATTACTGAATTAATTGAAGTTCACACTACAGGGTCATGACCCGTTTGAACAGGAAAGATTGCGGCCTCAATGGGAATATTCTCAATATTTTCTGGTGTACTTGCCTTTAGTGGTTGTATTGTGTATATTATCACAGAAGTATGACAATTTATATGGAATTTAATAATTTAATAACTAGTTACAAATGGCTTTCATTTAAACATTTTAAAGCCATTCATTTAAACATTGTGTAATTGGTAACCCCATCAGTTTATAAGCCATGGTTGCCGGTTTTTGCTTTTAATTTCCCTTGAAAACCGATTTTCGCACTACGCATTTAATTTTGACCGACACTCTTTCCATTCAGGGTTCCAATGCTTCATGAAGCGCAAGCACAAAACCCTCTGGAGTTCAACCCTTTTTTCTTGGGCTGCAGAATCAGTTTCAAATGATTGCAGAACCTTTTTTTTAATAATAAAATGGTTGTGCCAGGTTTCACTAAAATCCCTCCGGATTCCTTTCAAAGTGGCCCTAAGGGACCAGGGGCAATCGTTGATTTGTATAACTGGGCATGCCTCCCTGTTGAGTACTGTTGAAGCAAATTGAAAGACCATTTGCTCATTCCGCGCATACTTCTACTGATGCTCGATACAGCCATACTTATTTTGCCTTTGTCCACTTAACACTTCTGTCATTGCGATAAACACTGCCCTTCCCAAGTAAGCATTCATTGGTTAGCTACATGACTGTTGCTAGGTTTAGGCTTATTTATTTAATTTTCTGCACTTTTCTCTGTCTTCTGTAATTGTTGTCCTGCGTTATCTGTAGATCTTTTATTTGGTTTTTTAACTTTGTGTATTTTATGTTCATGTTTATATCTTTTTTGTCATCTGTACTGCTGTCCTGCGTTATTTGTAGGCCTTTTATATGGTCTTAACCGTGTACATTTCATGTTCTGTGCTGTTGATGTTGGTGCCCTATATATGTTGATGGGTCTAGCTTTGTAGAGCCCAAGCAAAATTTCCCCATGGGGACAATAAAGTACATATCTATCTATCTATCTATCTGTTGCAATTCCCACCAGTGGTTCAACATCCATCCAACAGCCAATAATTGATCCCGGAGCAGGATTGCCAAAAATATATTTCAGCACTTCAAAACATGTAAAGGACAACAGTATTTCCTCAAAACAATATTACAAAATGAAGCTGAACATGTGACCTTAAATATTTTTCTTTGAAGTTAAATATTTATGCTAAATAATAATGGATCCCTATTAGTAGAAACTCTCTGTTGTCACCCACAAGGGCGGGGGTATTCAAATCCAGGCCTCGAGGTCTGCAGTGTCTGCAGGTATTTGCTCCAACCACGCACTACACCACCTGATTTTGAATCATTAATTTACCTCCTTGGTCCAGGAAGCGAGGTGATTCGTGAAATCAGGTGGTGTAGTGCGTGGTTGGAGCAAATACCTGCAGACACTGCAGACCAGATTTCAATTTGCATCACCTACCTCCAGAATGAAAGGATTGGTCCAGTTATACAGGTGAGTGGGGGCAATGAGGAGGGGGAGTGTGTGTGGGGGCAGGGTTATTATACAGTGGGTGGAGTTCCCAGGAGTGTAGGTGGAGCCAAAGTATTGAATGAGAGACTGGATTTTCTGTCTGGGCTGGCAGTAAACACTGGAACATACTGGGTCAGTGCCTTTTATTTCATCTTGTGGGACACAGGGGACACGTCTTTCCAATAATGTCACCTCTGTCTTCACTGTAATTCTCTTTTATAATCCTTTTAAGCACTACGTTTATGCTTACAGCCGCCCCTTTTTTTATATGCGTATATCTGCACTTTTTCAGCCCAATGCTTCAACACTGATGTAGTGCTTGCTATTCTGTACCCATGCCCTTGTTCTTGCAGCTGTTAAAACAGGCACTAGATGTATGCCTTTATGGCCTCGTGGGTCGCAGGCATCTGCCTGTCTTGTCCTTTTCACAGGTTAAAGCGAAACTGAAGAGACATGATTTGGACCATAATTTCCATGTGTATTTTTGATATTTCATATCATGGTTGATGTACATCATGATAAATGTTATCAAAATAAATCAGCATAAATTAACAGGTGGCGATGATTATCAGCACACGTGAAATGATTGAAAAGACTGTGGGTGCAAACACACAGCAAGCTAGTAATATCTTTCATCAACCTTTCAGACTTGAAATATTAAACATGATTAAAAAGCTGTCAACAGAAATAATAATGATACAGAAATTATGCTGTTTATATGCATTCAAACATTTTCACGTTCACAATTACCGGGCTGTCGTCTGTGCAGGTAATTTGTGCTTGATCTTTCTTTGACCTTGAAAATATTGGCCATCACAGTATTAGTTCTACTGCAGTGAACAGCCATGAGACATATTACCTATCGATCTCCTTCAAATAACTGTGGGCTGCACTTAATTAGATTTATATCATCAACAAAGAATTACAGTAAAGTTCATATCCACAGCCCAAATGTTATGCGTCAGGCATAATATCTGCTACTTATTGATGATGATGAATTATTGGTTTTGCTGAGATTCAGTAGTGCAGTCAGCCACATAGACAAGTTCAGGCTTTACTAAATAGTAAGACTGTATAGACAGGAACAGTAGGAAACACCCTCTAATTGTAGGTCACTTCAATAGCATTAGAGGGAAACGTCCAGGTAGCTGGTTCCAGTATTCTCTGGGGCTACCGAGCTGAGTGTTGATCTAGTTCTAGTTTTTTATATTTAATTAATGTTCTGAATGTTTTTCCCACTAGGAAGTTCTAGGGTAAAATGTGTAAATAAAGGTGGGGGGAAATGTAATGTTTTAATTTCAGGCTGTAAGGCAACAAAAGGTGACATTTTTTAGACTTTGCTTCTGTAGACTGTAGATATGTGTAATTCATGATGGCGACTACAAAATTAATTTTCCTTTCCCATTTCACGTATATGCCTTTTATGAAATGACCGTAGAGGTGTATGGTTAATCCATGTAAAAAAAGTGAAAGTCTGGTTGCACTGAAGGATATTGATAACTATATAAAGGTAGTAAAACAATGTAAACACAACAGTGCTCCAACAGTGAAAGGTTCTGGTGGTTCTGTAATGGTGAGGGGCATTTTTACTGCCATGGATGGGTGCGCTGATACCCTTAGAATCCAAGGTCGATGTCATTTGTTTCTTAATGGACTGAGTGATCATCTTCACCCCATGTTAAGGCATTTCTGTCTTGCGGGGGGGGGGGCTATCAAGATGAAAATGTCCCTGTCCATGGAGCATGAGTAGTCCCCCAGTGGTTTGCAGAGCATGACACTGATGCTATCCATATTTCATGGCCTTCTCAGTCCTCACATCTGACCCCAATCAAGCATGTATGGGATAAATAGTGATTGACAATAGTGACAGCCATCTGCCATTATCGCACATCCGTCACATTAGAGAGTGGTTATTCTTTCAATAAACCTGTCACTTACTTTTCAGTACTCTGTCATGTCCCCTGTATGATTAAAAAACATGGCTGATTGGTTAGAAGAAGAAAAATCTGTCTTATTTGGTATTCATTCAAGGTCATTTCCATAGTCATTTCCATACTGCTATGGTGTGGCCAGCACCATTCAATGAATTCAATTTATACATGCTTGGCATTATAGTTGCTGTCATTCTCAGCACGTGGCTCTGGCTTTAGTCTCAATGAGGTGTGAATTGGGCAAAACCAGAAAAAGTTGATAAATCGGCAAGATGCACAAACAAAAAAGCAGTAAAGCCATAAAGGAGGAATGAACCATATGCACAGATGGATATCCACACATTTACACACACCATTCAATCACAAATATTCATCTATTAACATATGACCCATTTTTGTCACCCTCTGGTGCACAGAATTGTTTGTACTTTTTGCCTTCCTTTGTACCTGACTATAGCTTGAGGGAAACAAATGTACAAGTATTTTTCTTATACTTAAATATGTTGAGGCATGACTCTTAACATTTATCTCAGGGATACAAGCAATTTATCAGAACTCAATCAGATGAAATTACATATTCCTCTCAACCATTCCCTCTTTATAATGCCCATTTAAAAAAAATATTTTTTCATATATATTTGTATATATATATATATATATATATATAAAAACAAAGGCCTCTGCTTTGACAGTTTCTGTCCCCTGGAGGTTCTCAGTTGATTCTCACACATCCACAGGGCGTTTTGAATTCACAGCATGTGTGTGCATCTCTGCCACCAGCCAGCTCCATAACAAGCCTCAGAAGAAGGGTCCAGTCTCAGTCTGGCCTTTGCAACTGCCACTCGGCCCATAAATGTAATTGTCGCTTGAAATGAATGGCGGCCTATGATGTCACTTACTGTGTGGGTCCTACACGGATGCTCTGTCACCAGCTCCCATCTTCATCCCACGGAGCTGGGGTTGGAGTTTAGACAAAAACTGTGTGTAATTTTTGTCCGACCTTTGTCAAAAACTAATTGGATTAGTTCAGATAACAATAATATTAAAAAGAAGAATTTTGAAATGTCATATGCCATTTGTGACTACACTCGATGCAATAGGGGTTGCACATGCTGACAGTGTTATTTGATATGAGGATTGTGCACAAATTATTTTTTAACACTAATCAAAAGCAGCTTGTACAAAATGGCCATACTCCTGATTCCCTTAGTTGATTTTAAGGTATGGCAATATTTTTATTCTTATTTTTTTGCTGTGATTACAAAAGACACAACCCCATGTTTCAACTCCTGTAGTTATGAGCTAGTCTTCAGTCCTTTAATTTGCATCTTACGTGAAAAATATCTCTTGATGGGTAAAGTTTCATATACCTATATGCTGTATATCCCTTTATCAAACGTTTAGTTTGGTTTTGTTATGTATACTGTTATGTATGTTTTTATGTACAGTGCCCCTTTAAAGTCTACACTTGTCACATTTTGTTGCCTTACAGCCTGAAATTAAAACATATGAAATCAGACTTTATTTAAACCTTTTACCCTACAACTTCCAAGTGAAAAAAATGTCAAAATTGAATATGAATTACAAATAAAAAACTAGACTAAAAACTTGGATTGACACATCTACACTCCACTTGTCATACCTATTATAAACTAGCTCAGGGGTAGCCAATCACCTTCCAGATTACACACCAAGCTAATTGGCCTCCACCTATGTTCAATTGTAGTGATTCTGATTACTTCAGAATAAAATCAGCTGTTCCTAGAGGATTCCACTGCTGGGTAATGCATTTCAACATAAAGAATCCACCATGAGCAACAATGAGCTTTCTAAAGAACTCCGGGATAAAGTTGTGGAAATGCACATATCAGGAAATTGGTATAGAAAGATTTCAAAGGCCTTAAATTTCCCTTGGAGCATGGTCAAGACCATAATTAAGAAGTAGAAAGAAAAAACACTGTTGATTCTGAAGCCATGTGGCAGAAAGTGTTGTGGTCAGATGAAACCAAGATTTGGCAAAAAACAAAACAATACAGCACATCACCCAAAGAATACCATCCCTACTGTAAAGCATGGTGGTAGCAGCATTCTGTTATGAGGGTGTTTCTCATCAACAGGAACTGGGGAACTTGTCAGGATAGAAGAGAAAATGGATGGAGAAAAATACAGGAAAATTCTTGAGGAAAACCTGCTGCTCTCTGCAAGAAAGTTGAAATTGGGAAGGAGGTTCACCTTTGAGCATGACAATGACCCAAAGCACACAGCTAAAGCAACAGTGGAGTGGCTAAAACAAAAAGGTGAATGTCCTTGAGGGGTCTAGTCAGAGCCCTGACCTAAATCCTATTGAAAAGCTGTAGAATGACTTTTAGAGCGCAGCATAGACGGTCCCCGCGCAATCTGCCTGAGCTTGAACAGCTCTGTAAGGAAGAATGAGCAAACATTGCCCAATCTAGGTGTGCAAAGTTGGTAGAGACATTTCCAAACAGACTCATGGCTGTAATCCAAGCCAAGGGTGCTTCTACCAAGTACTAACTCAGTGGGGTGTAGACTTATCAATCCACGTTATTATAGTTTTTAATTTTTAATTTAATGCTTTTGAGAAATTGATTTTCACTTGGAAATGTGTAAATAAAGTTGGAAAAAATCTGATTTAATATGTTTTAGGCTGTAAGGCAACGAAAAGTGACATTTTTGAGACATGGTGTAGACTTTAAAGGGGCACTGTATGTGTATGTCTGCATTTACTATGCGTGTGTCTCAGTTTGAATTGCCATGGTTGTTGAGTAAACAAGGAACACTAGCATTAGACAGACATGTTCCTTTCCATGACAGGAATTGACGCTTCTTAATGTATATTAATTTGACACATTACTGTAAAATATATAGAAATTAAACAAAAAACGAATTAATAAATAAAAATCAGGTGAGAGAAAAACTAAATATGAACCACTCAAAACCCTGTGGCTGTGCTTTTTTTTTCCATGTGTGCAATGGATGTCAACATTCTAATCTAGGAGCTGATATTTCTTTAATGCATTTAATTTATTCTTAAAATATTTTATAATAAAAAAGTACTGTAAATGATTCTAAGACATCTTCATTTCGCCCCTTCAAGTAGCATTACTCTGAGGTTGGTGGTGTGCAACAAACACACAAAAATCAATTTTAAAAAAAGTTGTAAAGAAAATGAGCAAGATCGTTTACACTACTATGCAGTACAAGAGCAAATGTTTCCATGGTTACAGATACCAAAGGCTAGTTATCATCCCCCCCCCCTCATTTTTTAATAGTCACCATTGGTCATATTTTGAAATTGAAAATATTTCAATGGCTTAAAAAAATAGAAGAGCCGCTTGCAGGCAAAGGACAGAGCAGGAGAGGCCATTAAGATGAGAAGAGTTCTTCTTGTATCCACTCTTTATGATTGGCATTGTGACCACATAATTGGTGTTAAATAAGGTTTTCTACAAAGATACAACATATAAAACTGTTAAATATATATAACTTTCAGCATTTCAAAATACATTAAATTATATTTTCTCCTCAAATGATATCCAATTCACAATTTTCTCTCTTTTTCTGGTGAAGTGGTTTACACCTTTACTGTAAGCAACCGTGCTTATTGCAAATTGTCCAAAAATGCGAATCTGATTTCACACGTGTGCATTCGCCAGATTGAAATTTGTCTGTGAGTTGGCTCCAAGAGGAAAAAAAATATGAGCGAAGTAACGGACTCCTTTAAATGTCCTTCCTGTCTGCTCTCTGTGCTCAGTTTGAAGGAGTCAAAATAGATACAATTTCACTCAAAACAACAGAGGTCGCATGTATGTGCGTTTATGCCATGTGTGTGTGAGTGTCTTTGTTTTGTTGCCTGGTACCAACTGATTTTGTAAATTTCCCATAATCCCTTTTGTTTCCAACCTGTTCCATCCAATCCAACTAAAATGCAGTTTTTCTTTGGTCTGTAAAAAAACAAACAAACAATCAAAAAAAACTTTAGATCACCAAAAATATAAACTTGGACAGACAGTTTCTTCCTTTTTTGCCAGACAGCACAGGTGAGTCCATTTCTCTGCCACCTTGGAGTCCAGTCTGTGTCCAGGTTGTGTACCAGCATTCTGGGATGGCTTTCTCCGCCTTAAGTGAATGAAAACCCAGTTCGCCTGTGGAAGGCTGTGTGGCCCAGCGCAGCCTGTTTTTAATCCCAGCTTCCGCTTTCTGGGCAAAAGGGGTTAGAAAGACACAAGGTCACCCCGGGCACAAGGGGGCACTGTCCATGGATGGATGAGCTGAGCTGATGACGAGCAACAGATGATCCAGAGCTGTGCAGACTTGACCACAGGAGGCAGCTCACTATTAAGAGTCCACACTTCCCACGGGGCTGTGGGAGTCTGCTGCTTCTGTTCTCAGGAGACCTGGAGGCAGATGAAAACACCACCTATCAGTGGAATATTAAGACATCAAGACAAGGCACACAGGCCTTGTTCTCGATTTGTTTTGCTCAGAGCTCTGCCATTAAATCCCTGATGTAGAGAACAAAAACTAAAGAGGGAGGACGTTTTATCACATTTAGAAAAATAAGACCATTCTACAAAGGATTGGCAATTGCACGTGTGAAATATGTAGACAGTGCAGTTTTTCAGATTCAAATTTAGCAGTTTAGTGAACCAAAGTATTTACTCCTGTTGTATTCCATAGAGGAGACTAAGCAGACTACTTCAAAGGGTCTACTACTTGGTTGACATAACAGCAATAAAATTGGATAATGTCAATAAACGGGTGTGGCCATAAATGTTGTAGTTGCTCGCCTGTATAAACCAAAACATTAGCAAATGTGATAGAATCCAATTGGAGATGTTCTGCAAGACACCGTATGAGAGACCTTCTTTTTTTGATTGTTGCTTATTCTCTCTAAGCACCTGCATCATTAATGGTACGGTGTGCAAACTTTATTCATAGCACCACCGTTCTATGAAATGCCACTGGAACAGGGAGGTAGTCTAATGCAAACTTAATAGAAGACCAAAGATAAAAACGGACATTTTTCAATTCATACAACGGTTCTACTAGTATTGATGGACTCAAACTGTTTTCCAAAACTTGATTACTTGGTCACTTAAATAACAATGAAAGCAGATACATGCTTGCATATTTTTACACAACTCTTATACTTCTCAGTCACGATGGTCGAAATTGGACCACCTGCTGTCCACGGTCGAAGGATCAATACGAACACTCGACGCTTTGCTGAGCAATAATGGCCCCTGTACAAATGTGTAAGCAATATGCGCATTCTGCCAAGACACAGCCCATCCTCCATGGCTGGCTCAGCGGAAAGCACACTGCTTAATCAGGACCGCTCATCTGAAAGGGAATTTCAGACTAAAAATCAGCATCTAGTTGATCTATATTCATACAGAAATATAGAGTACACACGTTTTTACAGCCCCCCCCCCCCACCTTGGTTAAAATTGTTATTTTCTCAGATTTCTTAATTTGTAATGATACACTTTTGATATTCTTCTAAGAATTCTCTTGAAATGGCTCTTAAAGGGAAGGTGTTAATATCAAATAGAAACCCTTGTGTGCTGAAGTTTATATATATATATAGTAAAACATTTCTGTTACACTCCATATATACTTTTGGAGTAACAGAATAAAGTTATTGAATGAAAAGTGAAAGAGAAAAACCGAATTAACCCAGGATTGAGAGGGTCATGAACGATGACATTTATTTATAAAAATACAGTTCTGCTGTGTAATAAGGATTATTGCCAATGCTGCTGCACTATGATGTCACAATCCTGATTCAGCTCAGCAGTGGGAATGGTGCTGCCCTCTAGCGATTTGGCAGTAACTGCATTTGAATTAAAGCAGCATTTTAATTCCTGTCTATCAGGAATTAAAATGCAAATGAATAGAGGCAGAACGCAGGCAACTTGAGATGGCTGCTTACGGCAAATCCTTTCATATTCTATTACCATCTCCCACTCTCCCTTTCTGTAAGCACATTGGTCATACACCGCCCCTTATCCTTCATACAGCTGCTGAAGTGCTCACTGGTGTTCTCCTGGACCGGTGACTCATCTCATTTGACTCATCAAGTCAAATTAGTGATGATTTGATTTCAATCTAATTACAGAACATATGATTGCTAATTACAGTGATTTAATTGGACAAAAAAAGAAACACGTTGGGTCATGTTGATGACATCGCAGCTACTGCTCCTGGGCATTTTAAAATGAAGAACTCATAACTACCTCCTGTGAAAAAAGAATGAAAGATGAACTGGTGGGCAAATTGAAAAGAACACAATTTGTGTTGCAATTATTAGAATTTCAGTCTCTTAGAAGTGCACCATCATTGCCTCCCTATGTTGCTCAGGAAAGGCAAGCTTGTCTGAGCCGCCCTAAGTCTTTGCCTCACGGGCTGGGCACAGTTTGCATTATCTCAGCACATTTGGTTTCAGAGTACTGTATGTGGGCGATGCAAGGTAATCCACAGACACACCAAGGCAAGACCAATTAAAAAGCCCAGGAAATCAATGGCGGCCCCTCGTTTCCCACACATGGATTTCTGCAGAGATCTCTCTCTGGGGTCCAACGCTAAAGGCGGCAAAGCACTGCACCGAACATCCATCTCTTTCTTCAGTAATTCAGTCTTTTTTTCTCTCTCTCTTTCCCTCCCGTTCAAATGAAGAACTCTTCCGGCGGCCACGACTGATGACAGTTTAGATGGATCATTGGAGTCATCATATCTGTGCCCTAAATGTTCCCAAATTCAACCCTCTGCTTCCAGTGACATAGAAGCATATTCAACAAGTCCTTCCACATCGCCTCACAAATCTCGACACCATCAATAAACACGTCTCACTAATTAATTTCTCAGCCCCAATCATTAAAGCTGTACTACCTGACAAACCATTTCCTTATAAACCAGACTGGGATAGTAAGTGCCTGAATCTGCTAAAGAAAAAAGAAAAAAATGTTTTTTCCTTAAATTTCTTCGATGTTTTATTCAGAAAAACAAAGAATGTACACAACGTGCAAGTGCACAGAATCTCTTTATCTTCATGTTCTTTCGTTGTACAGTGACATGCAAGATGGTATCATCTGGAGAAATGGCTGCCTTTACCTTGTTGTGTCGTTAATGCCCGCACTGGTTTGCAGTTTGTTGTGTTGTTCGTGTCTGTTCTTGGCGAGTGGTGGGTTTGGCCGTCTTGTCAGGGCCACGCTGCTCTCCGTTGTATGTGTATGAAAGGGGACTCCGTCACATCATAGTGCCTTAAATCACAGGGATGGGGTTTTCATGCAGGGAATTTGGGCAAGATAAGTACTGTACTGTCTCTTGGTGTGTAATGCAGCAGCAAGACAACAGTGCTTGACAGTTTACAAAATAACCAAAATAATGAGGAGGTCCACATACTAAGAAGCAGTCTTGAACCTAACATTATTTAGGAACAGCATTGACTGCTCCTAACACTCCTTTCTTTCAAGGCTTAAACCACTCGAAAGTATATATTCATTGAGATATTGGTATCTGTCTAGATTTACATAAATTTCAACCACTCGCTGTGGCAATTTTTGTAATAAGTCAAGATTTATCCATCTAATCTCAATGCCAGTGGGGTTTTGAATTAAATACCGGCAGTGAGTATGCCAATAAAGGCTGACATAATTAGTGCAAGTAGCCCACAGCACTTTTTTGTGCAATGAGCATGCGCAAGCTTGGCATATAGTGGTGACAGTAGTATGCAGTATTAAGCAGTGTAAAAGTCCAAAAAATATTTCTGGACGCAACCTCAGGTGTCAAACTCATTCCATCAAGGGCCGAGTGTTATGCAGGTTTTTTGTGCAAACCAGTGCACTACACCAGGTGATTTCTCAAAAAAACACACACTGCATACACTCGGCCCTCGATGTAATGAGTTTGACACCCCTGTGTTAAACTGTTGAATGAATATTTCAGGTTGTTCATGGCAGTACCAGTCAATCAGTATTGTTACAATAATGGAAAAAATGAAGGGTGTGAATTTATAATACCTAAGAACATAAGAATGCATATGTTATGTTCTGTATTTATGTGTTCTGCTTGTTTTTGTATTTTATTATTTTCTCTGTGTTCGTTTCTTTTTCGCGTTAGTTCCCCCGTCTGTCTATGTTGTTTGCACTATTCGGGTGATTTCGGTTATACGGGTTTCTGCCTTATTTCGTATCTCGTTTACTTATTTCTTTCTTTCTTTTTATCTGTACATATTAGTTACGTGTATATAGTACTAACCGACTAATCTACTAACGTTAGGGATTTTGGGTGTGTTACTAACATTGACTAATTACTGATTATCTTGTGTTTCTATCTGCAGCTGTCATTCTCCCTCTCGTTTTCCTATACCTGTTGCTTTCTGTCTTCTCGCATTCTCTGCACGCGTTTCCACCTACACGCTCCTCCCCTCCGAGCTGTGCACGTGTCTACCTGCTTTTCCCAGGTCGTTTGTTATTATTGTGTCTATGTGCTTTCCAGTCCGTGTCTTTCGTCTCCCCTTGTTATTGTATTAGTGGTCCTGATTGTTCTCACCTGTGTTCTCGCCCCGTTCCCCTCCCAGTCACACCTGCTTCCTCTTGTGTTATCTTCCCCGTTTGTATTTAAGCCCCTAGTTTGCACTCTGACTTTGTCAGAACGTTGATCAAGTTTCCCAGTGCCGATTGTCAGTAAGCCTGTGTTATTTTGAGATTTCCGAGACACCCTTTGTTTGACTTCGAGTTTTGCCCGCTGATTCTGATTTGTTTGCCCTTCTACCTGTTTGGTTTTTGATATTTTGACTGCCCCTCGACTACTCTTTTGGATTTTGTTTTTGTACTTTCTCGGATTCTGATTACTGGCTTTGAACTTGGACTGATTAAATAACGTTCTCTTTCTGCACATATCCTGGTCTGCATTTGGGTCCTTGTCCAGATCGTCACAGCATAATGACGAGAACGGGCCCTTCAGCCTATCTAGGCTCATCATGTCCTAATCTAAAAAGTATCTACTACTACACTTGCATATCTAGCCTGGACTGGAATAACCCAAGTGTTTCTACCTCTACTATCTGACCTGGCAAGCTGTTCCAGGCATTGACAACTCTCTGTGTAAAGATAAACTTCCTAATATCTGTCCGGAATTTAGCTTTAACTAATTTCCGCCTGTGCCCTCTTGTTCTGCTAACCGAACTTATCTTAAAAAATCTTTGGTAGTTCAAAATCCCCCCTATGTCTCCGTTTGCTAAGCTTAAATAGATTGAGTGCCTTAAGTCTATCCTCATAACTTTTACCTTTCAATATACCTTATAAACAATATACCAATATACCTTATTCAGTATACCAATATACTTAATACCTTGTAAACCCCAAAATCCTACTCAGTATATTTAATTTGCATTCCAATTGTTCTGGAAATGGAGAATCTGTTATTGACTTTCAGACACTGTTTTTCCCTTCTCTCTGGAGCCAAATGTAAAGTAAGAGTTTGGGATGTAGCAGTGCTGTGACTATGGTGTTTGGGATGGAGGTGCAGCTGTCCCCTCTGCAGTGGTTCTGTTTAAACCCTCGTCTAGATGTGCTTTACGATGCCGGCCGGATCAACGGGATCAATTAGAGAGGTGGTGTCAGTGGCAGTGCCAGCATTGCCCAGTCGCCCATCATCTGCTGCAGCCCTCCATTCACTCGCCCGCATTGGTCCTGATCCACTGCAAACATGCACACACACACACACACACACACACACACACACACACACACACACACACACACACACACACACATACACACACATACACAGACATGCACATGAACACACGCGCACATACAGACACGCACTCTCACACACACATACACACACATACAGACACGCACATGCACACACGCACACACACAGACACGCACTCTCTCACACACACACACATACACACACATACAGACGCAGACACGCACATGCACAGACATGTGCATATTCTATTCCCGCAATAGAGAACTCAATCTGGGCAGTTGGATAATAATGCACATCCCCGTACACACAGCATATCCCTATGTCCGTGAGCCTGTCCAATGCACCAGGGTGCGGTAACACCCCGTATCCAGCAGCACCAGGACTGTATCCCCTTTGATACATACAGATATCAGATATGATTTTGCTGGAGCGGGGGAGTCGTGCTTGGTGGGGGGACACCCTGCGATGTTAATCTGGGGAAGTGGGCATTCCCTAGGGAAATGACCCGGTCGCCCACCCCGCCTACACACACTCTCACATATACAAATACATGCACACACACACGTACAAAGACGCACACACACATACAAATACACACACATACACAGACATGCGCACGCAATCTCACACACATACAAAGACACAGACATATACAAATACACAGACACGCACACACACACACATACACAGGCATGCGCACGCAATCTCACACATGCACAGACACATTCACACAGGCACACACATGTACAGAAAGAGACACACGCACTCTCTCACACATGCACACACACACACACACACACACACACACACAGACACACATGTACTCACTCACACACACAGGCACACACACATACACACACATGCACATCCTTGTAACATGAAAGTGTTAGGTGAAAAGTGTCCTCAGATCCCCACAACAGAAAATGCAGTCCAGATTCTGTGGCACTCAGTGAAATATTACTGAATACAGTAATCAGTGTCCCTCTCGGGTAGTGTTCCTTTCTAATTAAGCACTGAATCACAGCAAAGGCTCTTAAATACAATACCTGATTATATTCTCCATGCAGTGGCCAACCAATTAAAAGATGATAAAAACAAATTATTTTTATTACAACTCTGAATGGCTATGTTGTGATAATAAACTGCACACAATTCGGTTTTTTTGTCTTTCAATTCAACTCAACTCAGACGATTCAAGACGTCCATAGAGTTTATTTATGTACAGTTAGTCTAAATATCCTATAGCTCCTTTGCAAAGTAATATTTAAAACTAAATACAACTGAAAATTGAGGCCACCGGGAATGTTTTAAAACAGATACAGGAAATGCATACGCTTCAAGCTGCCGTTTAATATAACATTCGGTGGTTTTCTGCTTCTACTTTGAGCACTCTGTGAAATGATCATTATAGCCCTATGCAAAATGGTCAGAGGTAGCGAATGTGAAGCACAGCTGCGAAGGAGAAGGCCTCCAAGGATCGCGGCTCCAGCTTCCCCGTTCACCACAGCAGCGCACGCACCCGAGTCCACTGCAGACAGGTGCAGGAGCTCGCTCCCTTAAGCCTGGATGTTAAAAAAGGTTTCCCATTTTAAAACGCCTACAGCGAGAGCACACTAAGACTGTTGGGTGATACAGTCAACAAGATGTGTCATGTTTATTTTCAGGGGTTTTTCTCCTAGAATCACTCAAGTGTCAGCCTGTTAAACTGTCACAAAAAATGAATGAATAAATAAATATTCATCCACTCCTGAGTCAGAAAGAAAAACAGGGCACATATCAACACGCACAGCCTGCTGGGCTGGGGAAAATCAAAGTAATCTGTGATTACAAATACATTTCTAAAGATCAATGTTTTTGGAAAAAAAGTATGATGTTGCTATTTCAAGACAGCTGTTTGCTGTACGGAGTCTGCAGAGATGATTGTGAAGCTCTTGAAACAAGAGGATGTGGCACTGGCTTGAGGAAATCAATCTTTGTGTGTAAGGAAACAGAATTAGATTGGACAGATATTTATTTACCTTCAAGCCAAGTCGCCTGTGTGGCTGTTGCATAATTACGATATATAAAATGATGTAAAACGATATAACCGTAAGCAACAACAACCAGGGGCCAAGCACAAAATGGTTGTCATATGTGGGGTGAGTAAAACACATCTCACATGTGTTATGATTTCAATGTACATGGTGCCTATTACAAGAAGGACAAAATTATTAAGGGAAAATTCATTATTCAATCAGACACAGACATTTCATATGTGGTGAACTATTAGACAAAGCTTGGCACAAGAATCACTCGTACCAAATGCTATGCTGATGGCAGTAAGGCAGACGTTATGGACCTTTGAGGCAAATGTCCTTGTAATGATAAGGATCTCACATTTTAGAACCTTGAGATATCATAGTGATTTTGATAAAGTTTTGAAAAAGGTAAATTCAGTTATCCGGTATAGTATAAATATAGATAGTAATGGTATGTTACAGTATAAATATGTATGTCTGATCAGCACCATATGCCTGGGATAGGGTTAATTTGTAAGTGAAAGTAACCAATTTTAAAGTGACTGTACAATCACTTTAATAGATTTTCATTCTCATTTCAAACTTGTACAGTGATAAGGCCTGTTCCACATCAATACATCAATTTTAAGATTGACAAAACAGTTAAAGAGGTTCTCTCATTTGCATATTTTCCGCAACGGATACCAGTGCAACGGACTGGATTGTGGTGGCCATGATGTTCAACTTAAAAATCAGATTTCAATCAATCTGATATTGTCTAAGTTTTGTGGAAATCAAATAAGTGGGTTTGAGATATTGATTTCACTAATATATTCATTGTTGTAAATGGTAGGAAACTAATGTAAACCAGGCAATATAATGAAGCCGTTGCTAATGATATTTCTGAGCGGTGGGGCAGGGGATCATATCCATATTTTATATCCGTAAAATGTTGTACTTTATTTAAAATGTGGCACTAGTCAAAATAACAGCGAGAGAATTCTGAAATTACATTTATATTGTTGTTGAGCAGGGGTAACTGGTGTTACTTAACATAACAGTTATATTTTATTATGTGCAACAATGAGTCAAAATGTGGGGCATCTGGTCACCTAATGCGGAGGATCACAAGTGCATCAATTAACCATAGTTAATATTGTTAATAAACACGTTTTAATACAGTATATATGGCTTTCATTAAAATATATAAACTAAACTAACATGCACCACACTTATTTTCCTCTTCCACCTCCCAGACCATATCAGTTTCCTACTGAGAAAAGTGCTTTTTAGTCTCATAACTTGCTTTTTGTCCAAATTTGAGCTCGCTCTTTATTAGAAATTGCCAGTTCGCTATGGTAAAGGTATCAAAGTGAGAAAAAATTAACTGATGATGAAAAGGTCTGATTGGCCACAATGAACCAAACCCTCACCACACCCACAGGTAATTAATTTTTCTTTAACCAACCCCTTTTACAACTGGGCCGCAGTTGCGCTACCGTTTATTGTCACGAAGCTACCGGAATGGACAAGGACACTCCTTAATGCATCTCTGTGCTGGCTTAGCACTGCTGTCTGCACATTTCGCTTCGACAATGAAACTAGAGCCCTTGACCTTCTCCGTGCCAGCACCCTTGTTCCCATCCTCCGTCTGCCACTCAGTGAAACTCAATGTACATAGATGCTGCGATGGATAGGTTATTATGTTTGTCATATATATATATATATATATATATCCCTTTTTCATGTGTGCAGTCAGCCAGACACAGCTTTGTGTGTTCTTACAGAAGCACACTTGATTCTGCAGTCTTGAAGCTGTAAGTCGCTTTGGATAAAAGCATCTGCTAAATGATTGTATTGTATTGTATTGTATTGTTGAAACCTTGGCCAGCTAAATGCCCAGAGAGGTCAAGAGTGTCAGTTGTTACATGATTACTCAATTAATTTTGTGGTCCTTCCATAATCACGGGAGTTGTATTCTGTAAACTAGGACGGGTGGTCTGAAGTTCTCCACTTTCATCATCAACAGCATTCCCACCTATGGGGACCCCTGCACAGACTAGGTAGTGGTAGTCCTTTCACTAGATTTGTTACCATGGAAACTTCCAAAATTCCACTTCAGACTTAACCACAGTTACAACACTCCACATGGCAAAACCAGCGCTCCATGCTGTACGATTTTTTCCTAGGAGACTATTGTGGTACACAACAAGGACCAGGCTAGGGGCCTCTGGGCCACCTCGCTCTTTAAGACAATATCTGCAAAGGTCAAAGGAACCAGTTTCTGAAAAAAAAATCATTTCGACGCAATTCCTGTGATGACGGATTTCATTCTTCAGCTCCTAGACTGACGGTCTGCCCTCCCCCATCCCCCAACATCCGCCCCCGTGCCCCCTAAGCCCTCCTGAAATAATCACAGAGCACGCATGAATGCTTATCAGCTTTCAGGCAATATCACAGAAGGTAATATAAAAGAGTCCTCTTACTCCAGAATAAAAAAGGGAGTCTGTCTTTTCATCACATTTCTCATGTGTAATACATTCATTTTGATTTCCACTGTGTGCAATGTGTGGTTGCTCAAGCAAAAGGTGGGATTGTTGGCATAAACACAAGGAAGAACAATCCGGTCAGAGCTGCAGTGCGGGCGAGGTGCGGGGCTGCGGTGGGGGGTGTAGGTGTCGATCTCTTCTGCTTGAAAAGCTACTTCAGCACATGCAATAACCAAAAATAACTGGAAACAAACTTGTAATGAACAAGAAGTCAAAAGTTTGATTTTGATTTCACACATTAACAATGTGAGACAAATTAGACATGTCAGGCTACTTTTAGCAAGGAGAGTAAACAAGCTGTTTTGGATGATGGCTAAAATATGAAAAATAACGATTAATATTTTTCTCTCGCCGAGGTTTGTTTGGTGTCACTCCGAGATGGGGGTGATGCAAATGAGCCGTGCCTAACGAATGCACTGAAACAAAACACTTTAATTAGTGATGACTGAGCGATGCGATGCTTGTATCAGAGTGTTCTGGTGTCTCCGGCTAGTGGGGATGGGGGTTTGAACAATTTGCCACCGACAATTTCCCAACTGTCCCACACGATAGGGTCAAAGGTCAGCATTCATTCAGCCAAATTGCACGTAGTGAAGACGTCTGCCTCTAAAAACGTAAAAGTTAAAAGGTTCAGAAAGAAATCATTCACAGAGAAATTAAAACCAAAGGCAAAAATAAACAAGAATGGTGGTATAAAGAGGATATGCAAAAAATGCAACAAAAAAATTATCTATGTACAGTATGTACTTGTTGATCATTTACTGTTCGGGCCACTTCATTCTGTAAATGACCAATTTAACTTAAAATGTGACCTGACACTGACTCCTACAATCCAACTCTGGCATATTCTACCAGCTCACTCATTCTGGAAACAAGTTGCCTCCACCATGTCTCAGGTCCTGGGCAGCTGTGTCCCCCCCTCCCTCTGCATCCTCGGTGAACATGGGCAACCTTGACCTACCACCTCCACCAAATCAAACTACTGTGGATTTCTCTAGTTCTGGCCAAGAAATGCATATTACAAAACTGTTCAAATAAACACAGCATCTCCAGCGATGGCACCATCTTATCATTGAATACATTCACAGCGAACACATCACAATGTCAACAACAGCATTCAATAAGGTCTCGAGCCTATTAATAACCCACCTAAATATCGCTGCCAACTAATTATCTCTCACTAACAAATCACTTGCATATATCTTTCTGTATTTTTGTGTTATGTTTTTATATTGTTATAAGTTATTCACTTTTGTGGTTATTTACACATCTGACACGTGAGAAGTGTCGACAGGCATAATGATTGCGCTGTCATTCTTCTCATGGCCTGATTAAGTGGTAATTAAATGAGTAAATGGTTAACTGAGATGATTGTCACACTTCACTGGATGATTGTTTGACACGTAGCTTGAAATAGAGGCTCTATTGACGCCTTGGAGGTGGAGGACTGACATACATGCAAGATGAGAACCAATAATTTCCTCTAGGCCTTAGTCATGTAGCACATTACAGAATATGAGAGCATTAGTTGATCTGACTGATTCAATTCACATCCTGGGATGTGATTATTTAGGACATTTATTGTTCATTGCTTGCATAGCTATATCTGACATAATATGGCCTTAAGTGAGTAAATCATGCTTTAATAGAAATGAAAAGTACCTGAGTAAGAACGATTAACAGATAGCTACAATTCAGAGACCACAATTATGGTTGTAATGAAAATCAGCGTACACAGTGGGTCCCCAGGCCCGAATTTGGGAACCACTGACCTAAATAGCGGTTAATGCTTTCAAAAAGTATGACCAGTGTGCCAGTGCCTCACTGCCTGTCTCACGTGGGTGGTTTCTCAGCTACAATATCTCTCCTATTGTTGGCTGCATTGATTGTTTTGTCAAATTCAGATTCATCAATTCCATTTTTTTTATACTTTCTCTACTGAAATGGAAAGGAGCATGTTTATTTATATGTTTGTACTGCTCAGGAGGAGAGACAATACAGCAAGGGAGTGTATAACCGTTCTGTACTGAAAGAGAATTGTATAGAGACAATGCCAGCGGTAATCGAACATAACGGTAAAACTGGGGGGAGGGGATTTTATTTTTATTTTTTATCAGTAATTGCCAGCAGGTATTTTACTGTTGTCTAAAGGATTAAAGTATTTAACATAAATTATTTGACCCAGGTCTGATTTGCAACCATAGTATCACTAATCAAGTGTAAGTGGTATGGTGGTAGCATTGTTATCAGAATTGTAACATTAGCATCGCTGTAATCAAAAACAGGTATTACCGTAGTAGCACTGTCAACAGAATTGTTGTAACAGTAGTCACACTGTTATCAGTGGTAACAGTAGTAACATAACATAATATAACATGTAACATAATATATTACTGCTGTATTAGAAAGTTGTAAACATAGTAGCATTGTTCTAGATTTATTGTAATAGTAGTAATATAAGTAACACTGTTGTTAGAGAAAGTAGTAGCATTAGTTGCACAGTAGACGGTCTTTGGTGAATGACAAGAGGGCTATAATTCTGAGAGACATAACAGGACAGAGCAATACAGGACACTGGACTTACCGTTGTGGTTTTGACTCTGCCTCCAGGCTGTGTACAAGTCCAGCCAGATCTGTTTACTAAGAGGTCGCAGCCCTCATCTTCCAAACAGGGCATCATATCACACCACTGCCTGGTCCTTACAATGCGCGCTGTGGAGAGAGGAGCAGAGAGGGTTAATACACACACTCTCAAAGTGCACACACACAATCTCTCTCTTACACACAAGTAAGCACTCTCTCTCTCTAATGCACACACACACACACACACACACACACACACACACACACACACACACACACACACACACACACACACACACACACACACACACACACACACACAATCATTTCTCTCTCCAGCCTCTCACTCCTCCATCTCACACTTGCCTTTTCATCCATTCTCTCAATCCTCTCACACTTTAGTGGCTCTCTGCTGACCGCCTCTCTCCAGTATGTGAAAATTGAGTTAATTGACAAGTGTGCTGAATGATAAATTGTTCTTTTCTGCTTTGTATCAGCCCATTTATAGGCATTTTAATACCTGCTGTATTAAACAATACATAACATGGTAGATTCTGACTAAAATGAACAAAGGCTTAACAAAGGCTCCCTACTCAGCTCGTAGTTACAGAATGACTGGCAGTTGACGGCTACTAATTGTAGTTCATGTTGGATTTTCAGTTTTCATGTTGGAACTTTACTGAAAGTTTGTGATAAAATGTATGTACATTACAGTTCTTTGTCACAAAGGAGAAAGGGTGAAAAGCTGGGTTTAGTGATGTTATAAATAAACCATTACTTGCTGACGACCAGGTTCTGGTACTTTAAAAGCCATTTTCTGTGAAATGTGGTTTTTTCCTCATATTACACTAAACTTCAGCTTATCTGACTTAAAAGGAATGCAGATATGTGCATAATAATGTTTTCCTTGATGTCAGTGCAGTGAGGTCAGATATCAGCCTTGCACTTCCTCCCACTCTGTCGTCTGCACCTGGGTTCCTTCATGACATCCCAGCACACCCCTGACGCCTCAGGAGCCTGGACTTCAGCTACTCTGTCAAATGAAAGCACCAGTGTGCCCCAGAGCTCTGTCTCTCCCCCCCCCACCCCCCGCCTTATTGAATTCACTATGGAGAGGGGAAGAGCTTTTGTCATTGTAACAATGTGAGTGAGAGATATAGGTAGTGCACCAACAAATGGAAACATGACGCTTCTCACAGCAGTGATGGGTTCTGGTAGTTCCATACTAGTTTGGGGTGAATTTACCTGGCATGTTCGGGTACACTGCTATACTTTGAAGCCGTAGTCGATGTCAGTTGTTACTTGATGGTACTGAATGATCGTCTACATCCCATGTCAAAGCATTTCTTTCCGGTAGAGGGAGCCCACGTCCATCCATACTATGAAAGGTGACCCAGAGGAGCATGACACTGACGTTACTCAGATGTCATGGACCTTCTCAGTCACCAGTTCTAAACCTGATCCAGCATTTATAGGAAATGTTACACCTGACTACACCACACAACACCTGAGACTGCCTTTTCCACTTCCATCAACTAAGCACGAGTTGACTTTCTCAGGGAAGAGTGGTGTCGTATTCATTGAATGCATTGTTAGGCATATGTGATCCATGCAGGAAGAGTGTCTGATGGCCATCGTGAGAGAGAGACACTGCTCTGGTCATGGATGTGAGAGAGGAGAGGATTGCTGTACTACAACGTACGTGAGAGTGGAAATATACCCATCACTGTAGAAAGCCTTCACTTGGTTGCAGGCGGGCTTTCTCACCCTGTCAACCCTGTCTTGGCGAAGCCGTCGAGTAGGCGGGGGGGTTCAGTCATGCATGACTTTCCACTTGATGTCGAGAGCGTCAGTGATCTCGAAAAGACGCAGATTCAGGCAGCCTCCACCCCCAACACACTGTGAGCTCTGACTCTTTTTCTTGTGCTCTGAGTGTAAATTAAACGGAGCAAGGACTTTGGTAAAGACGGAAGAAGAAAAAAAAAAGAGAAAAAGCCTCATAATACAAACCTGCTTCTGAAACAGTACATATTTCAGTGCAACAGAGGAGCTCTTTCATCCAGGGAAGAGTGTTTTTATATCTTATCATACACAAATGTCTATTTATAAAAAACTAGGGCACCCACTTGCATTTGCATACTGTACCCTGACACCCCGACAGGCCCACAGAGAGGGAACAAGAGAGAGAGGGAGAAAGGGGAGGGTGAGAGGGAGGAGAAATGGGGGAGGGATAGATGCAGAATAATAATAGAAGATAGAGATGGGGTGCGGGCAGTTGGGGGGGCACGGGCACACACACGCATTACCCAGTATCATTTTGGAGAGAAAATAATAATCTGCCAAACTATTACAAGAGGATAAACAAGACTGTGCCAATGTCAGCACATCTACACAATTAAACAATTCCACACAGACAGCAGGCACATGAACACAGCTCAGAGCCATTTCCCACCTGCTGTTATATGTTCTATATATATACAGTGAGTATAAAAAGTAGTCAACCCCTTTGACATTTTATTTTCTTACTACATCAAAATGGATTTAATTGGGATTTCCCGCTACTGATCAACACAAAATACTCTATAAACTACTCTATTTTTCTTAATTACACATTTAAAAACTGACAATAATTGATTATATAAGTGTTCACCCCCCCTTGACTTAATACTTGGTAGAAGCACATTGAAGCAATTTTCGCCTATTCTTCTTTGCAAAATTGCTCAAGTTCCATCAGGTTGGATGGAGACTGGTGGTGAACAGCAATTTTCAAATATTTCCACCAATTCTCAATGGGATTCAGGTCTGGGGGCTTTGACTGGGCCACTCCAGGACATCGATTTTTTTTTTTTAAACCACTCCAATGTGGCTTTTGCTGTATGCTTTGGGTCATTGTCCTGCTGGAATATAAATCTTCTCTCAATTCCCAGGTCGAGTGCAGACTGCAGCAGGTTTTCCTCCAAGATTTGTCTATATCTTGCTCCATCCATTTTCCCTCTATTTTGACAAGTTTTCCAGTCCCTGAAGCAGAGAAGCATCCCCACAGCATTAGGCTCCTGTCACCATGTTTCACAGTAGGGATAGTGTTCTTGGGACGATGCACAGTGTTAGACTTAGGCCAAACATAGCACCTAATGCTGAGGCCAGAAAGTTAAATCTGGGTCTCATAAGACCATAGAATTTTCTGCCACTAGGTTTGATAGTCAAACTCTAGCCAATATTTCATGTGAGTTTTCTTCAACAATGGCTTTCTTTTTTCCACCCTCCCAGAAAGCGCAGATTTTGTGAAGCACCCAGGCTATTATTGTCCCATGGACAGTTTCTTCCTTGTCTGCCATGGAAGACTGTAACTGACCGTAAATGACTGTACATGACCGTCAGCATTGCCATAGGCCTCTTGGTGGCCTCCCTTACAAGTGCCCTTCTCGCATGAATGCTCAGTTTTGGAGGACGGCCTGTCCAACAAATTCACAGTTGTGCCATTCATGAGTTTGTTCATGTGTGTCTTAGAAAAAGGGGTGAATACTTATGCAATCAATTATTGTTATTTGTAATTAATTCATTAAGAAAAATCTTTAGAGTTTTGAATTTTTTTATTTGACATAACAGTATTTTGTGTTGAGCAACTGCTCAAGAAATCCCAATTAAATCTGTTTCCATTCCTTTTTCATTTTCATTTCATTCCATTTTCATTCTTTTGACACCTGCAACGGTACTGTAGCTATGTTGGTCTACTGTACTTCAAACAACATGTAGGCTACTCACCACTGGGCATGGGCAGGTTGAGTCACCCTAGAATGATTACATTTGTATGCATCATATTTTTTGTCAGTGTTGTTGATATTTAGGTAGCCTTGACAAAATAATTGTCTTAAAACATCTTGCTAATTTGGGGGAATTTGGTTCAAGAAAATGGCCAAACGAATCGGTTTGAGAGTCAATGAGTATATTGTACAGGGTTATCTGAAGAGATGTGACAAATTTCAGCCAAATGGGCAATGAAACAGCTAAGATAATTTTTTTTTTTTTATGTGAGCCATTCTCAAATCCTTTAATATATTAGTTATCAAAAACTAATATATATAGTCATCTTTAATTGTTTTATTTGTTTTGATGAGGAAAAAACACCCCCATACTGTTGCATAATTAATACACTGCTACATTTTTATACACTCTTGGATCACAGGAGGCTACACTTTGGATTCAGCCTTCCAGCAAAAGCACTGCCATTCATATCTAAAACGAATAGTGCAAGCAAATATTCCCTCCTGCAGGCAGTATGGATCTTATCTCACAAAATTCAGCCTCACAGTACAAAACCTTTTTAATTTCAGTACCATTTTCTTCAGTCTTCGTTCTGACACTGTGTTCAGTTTTTGGCAGGGGTTGGGGGAACCTCAGAGATATGAACCTCAGAGTTACAGGTCAACGGAATGCGATATAGTATCATACGCAATTGTGCCTTATTAACATCAAGCTCTTTATTATCGCTGATGCAGAAAGGCAAGCGTTAACTGTCATAAAGAAGGGCCAGAACAAATTCAAACAGTTTGTATGAGAGGCCAAAGATGGTGGGTCACCGAAAGGGGGATGCATCGTATGGACAGCTGAGTTAGTAAATAATCAATGTTCTAAATGAGATTCCAATTACCATTGGTTTGATTATTGGTTCATTATTTTATTTTTTCTTAATTTTTTTCAAATTTTTCCCAATTTTTCTCCCAATTTGGTTGCCAATTATACCCTCTATTTATCTAAATTCACCTTCCCCCACGAGTCCGCCGCCCGTCCTCCGGGTCGAGACACTATTTTCCGGGCCGATTTTATCCGCCTCTTCCGAGACGGAATTATACCACGGACACCTTTTGCCTGCTCCTCGACGGACACGTGCTGGCTCACCCCCCCTCCCCCAGAGGCGGACAGCCAAACTCTGATCGGGGCTGATGGGCCGGTCTGGTAGAGATGCGGGTTCTGAACCGCGCCCCTGACGGGCAGCGCACACCACACCGGACCAGCCAAAGTGTGGTGCGTTAGACCGCTACGCTATCCGCCAGTCCGATTATTGGTTCATTTAAACGGGTTAATTAAATGGGTTAAGTTATACGTATAAAATGAGAATAGTCCATTTAAAAAGGGTAAGTGTGCAGTAATGTAAGTAACGATTCCAAAGAATAAAGCTTTCAAATGATTTAAGTTGTATTTTCATGTCACTTTCAGTTAGAAACCGTTCCATACAACCTCCACTCCCGATGTGTTGATACAGCCAGCCTGGTTTTGACTGGAGTGTGCCGTTCACAAACTGGCCTCAGGGAGGCGCTCAATCAGCCCAACCGCAGCTCACTGTTACCCCACCCTCAAACCCCCACCCATGAAAGAGAGATCAATAAGTCCCAAAGCAAGACAAGAAGTGAGATTTCAACCCGGTCCTCAGCAGACTGCAAAAAATAAAATAAATATACATAAACAGATCACATCTATCCACCTGAGAGACATGAAAAACATTCTGCGATGTTAATGCCCTGCTCTAAGAGCTTGAGAATGAATTTGGGGGAGAGAAAATGCAGACAATATAACAAGCTTCACACTAAGCGAAGAGGCCAAATCATTTATATGCTTCTAAAAGGATCCTGTGGTGTCCCTGGCTAAATTACAATTCGCCTTAGAGGCCAGGACACGATGAGGAAAATTAAACTGCTATACATCCTGTTTAATAAGGTAGCGTATCCTCCCCCAAGTGTTTGGAGACTGGCAATTTGATTGTGATAGCCCGTTATCCCCCAATTATTAATCCAATTTAATATAAAACAGAGAGCGGGGAGACCAACATACGGCTCGGGAATGGGATTAAATTAAATTCCTACATTTCACACGACTTATCTGATGGAGGCCTCTGGAAGTGCTGTATATCATGGGTGCATGAGTGCCTTCGGGGGGCAATGCAAGCCTCCAGATAACGTTTTAATCCATCGCTCACAGCGGTGTGGCGCCTCGCCGTTCCTGTCGCGTCCTCTCAACGCAGCCAGACGGCAAGAGCGGAGGCAAAGGGCAGCTCCTGTCATTCTGAAGCAAACCTGACGCTATCACACAGTAACTCTGGGGCAGGGGACGCCGCCCAATTCGTCTCGCAGACACAAGACAGAAATAACATCATTTATTATGGACACGTCTTTTGAAATGGTATATCACATCACGTTACGTCATCTTCTAGGAACCCTAGCTTATGAATTGTGCTTAAATCCATGTAAGGGAGGGCTTGGCTGTGAAGGGCCGGCGATGATAGTCATTCATGGCTGGATATAAAGAGCTAGCACGGTCCGCACCGGAACATTATGCTGAATAACCTTACAAAAGGGCAAGGCATACTGTACTGTAAATACTGTGATACACTTTTACTTTTAATACTTCATTTTCATGAATAATATATATGTGTTGACCACATCAAATTGACCACATCAGATTTTCAAAAACAGGTACACCATCTCAAGATCTTCAATCTTTCCAATATGAATTATGGTTGTTAATCTTAAGTGCTGCTTGTTAATTAGATTTATTTCATTTTCTCATAAGTTATATGTTTATAGTTATATGTGTATAGTTTCATAAGTTAATAACTTTGCCTAGAAAGTTGGCGGTATTAATATTTAGCATGAATTGTAATTCACATTGCCCACTGACAATGTCTTAAATCAAGGCAAAAATCCTAACCTGTCGCAAAGATTATAAATGCGCTTGTTCATTCTCTCTCTCTCTTTCTCAGGCTGTGGCACAAACGACAAGGCATCTTATATTTCAGCATATACGTACACTTTGGCATATGTACCCTTAACCACCTATTAGCCACCGATTTTACACTGTGTCTGGGACCAGCAGTCCTGGATGGTGGCGCCCACCCGCCTGCACCTCCAATCCAGCCCCTGCTCATGGGTCTCACACATTAACATTCACGGCAGACCCTCACACAGTAATGACAGCTCAAAGACCTTTTTAAGCCAATTCAAAGAGTCCTAATTTAACACCAGCACTTCAGAGGAAGTTTGGCCCTGCTTCCAGTCATGCCCCCACCCCCCACCCTCCCTGCCCACCATCAAGGGGCATGGCGCATTCCAGGAGGACCACTTAAAAAAGGTCTTCAAAGCAACATGGTTTCATTTTTTTTCCCCATTTAAATTGTGGAATGGAAATTAAAAACTTGTATTGCTTTAAATTCCCATGTAGATTTTGTTTTTGCCGTCCAGGCTACAGTATTCATAATTATCAGTGTTCCTCAGCTACGGTACCTACCTGCTGGCACAAGTCACTTTTCCAGAGCCAGTGGCTAAAAAGAAACTTCTTCATAATTAGTAATATGCTTTTGTTTTTTGTTATGTCCAATGCTCCAGGTAATGTGAACGAATGTCTGATGAATTAACATTTCAATTAAAAACCAGCAAACCTTTAAAAAGCTTTTTTACAAAAGAGGTTTTACAAGAGTGAATTTGTTGCTGAGTTTCTTAAGCACTCAATAAACTTTCTAGCACACCGGTGAGAAAAAAAAAGAAAAAAAAAAGTACACATTTACCCAAATGGGGGCATTTACTGTACACATAAAGACTGTAACTCATTGTCTTGCTTGCACAAAATCTAGGTTACAATGGAGAAAAGTGCCTGTCCTCCATTTCGTTTGGATTTATTATCCATCCTTTTGTTGACTTCACATTACTTCCCTCAATATGCCTCATAAACGCCATGTGGGGCCTGCCTACGCCCTGGAAAAAAAAGCGCGTATTTTTGTTCTTTTTTCTGGTGTTTACTTGTAAGACCCACGGTGCGACCAGAAGCTGACACACTAGAGCAGCCAGGGCAGGGCGGGAATTCCCTGGGAAAAATATCGGAGAGACGCAAAGAGGGGTCTCTTGACATTTCTTGAGCGGCTCAGACACGCTGCGAGCTATCACAGGAAATGTCAACGGGAAACGGAGCCTCGTCCATGAGAATCATTTAACAAACACGTACACCACGGGAAGGAAAATTCAAACCACCGCCTGTGCTCGGCTCGGAACACCCCATTCTAATATTTTTTACATTACATTTATCAGTATTTTGTGTAATCAGTGGTGTTCACTCTTGCCCTTGGGGGAGCTGCAGGGTGTTCTGTTCTGAAGAAAGCAGGTACACATTTTCCACAATTTACCATTTGCAAACTCCCCCCCCCTTACTTATTGTAACTAAGTTGGTCACACCTTCTCCAAAGATGGGTTCTACAGCGATTCCTCCAAGCGCATTTCCGCAAAAAATTATAGACAAACCCGACTGATATCTTTCTGCGCTTTAGATATGATATTATTTTCACAATCTGAAAGGAAAATCAAAACGAATCCGTATCATGCAGTATCACACGCAGTATTCTCAAGTGTGGAAAGGGTAGAGATTTTATTTAGTAAAAGAGCCACACTAAGTGCCACTTGAAAATAAAATCATTTAGATAGTCCCTCAAAATGTACTATTAGGTTGAGAAGAAGCAGAGAAGAAGCAAATGCTATATCCACCACAGATATAACAATATTAAAGCATGAATTCTTTGTTGTCTCATCTTATCTTTAAATACAAAATAATTCATTTTGGCAGAGGCAACATTATGGGGAACCATTGCTTAATCCAGCTCCCTATGAGAATACATTTTCTTGGTCCTGTCTTACATCATCGGGGTTATGCCTTACATCATCACTGAACACTTCACCTCTGTACCTAAAGGCTTGCTCTTGAAAGAACAGGGTCACTACTTCTGTTTGTTAGACCCTTACAGTGATCGGGATGCCCACATTATCAACGATCTGTTATATTTTGGGACCTCTAGACTTCAGCTATTCTCCAAAGTACCCTGCCTACAGGGTACAGTTGAATTGGCATGCATTGTTGAAAAGACAAGATTTCACCCGATCTGTGCATATAACACATCCATGTTTCCGGTATATTCAACCGTGATATTTAAAGGAGAACGTGCTATGTGATGTTGATGGCCCGGTGACGGGCCAGTGAGTTATGGTGTTAAGCCAATAATACAAATAAAAACCAACTCCTGGCCACATCAGAAGCCTTTAAGGTGAACACTGCAGCATAGAGCTTTCAGCGTAAAGTATAAAGGGGCTGACACGTCGTCTGCAGCGATAACACAGGAAGCAGCTTGTACTGACAGACAAATTGCTTGCGCCAGGCTTTTCACAGGTAAATAATGGAATGTGCTGAATTCTGTTCAGATTCTGTTGAATTCCTCGGAGCTCCGCTGAGTATGAGCGATGCTTCTGGCCCAGGTGCGTGCCGTTGATGTTCTGCAGACAAAGAGGTGGTTTCCAGTCTCCCAGGCCCCAGTGGTCTTGACCCAGTTTAAGTAGGTTCTGACCGGCTCCAGTTCTGGCCCACAGCCTTTATTGAGACAGTAAATGAGAAGGGCTCTTTCATTCTGGAAGGATATTATACTGTATATATACACTGCCTTCAGAAAGTATTCACCCCATTCAGATTTTTGTTTAGATTCTGTTATGCTGCAAATGCAAATTGCTCTATAATATCATAGTGGAACGAGAAGTCTAGAAAATTATTACATTTAATTTAAAATAACAAAACTGAAATATCTTTGTTTGATGAGTATTCACCGCCTTTGGCGCGACACCCCAAACGGAGCTCAGGTGCATACAGTTTCCTAATGAGATCACTGAAACTTGAATGCCCACTTGTTGTCAGTTGAACTGGTTGCCATGGCCAACCATGATTACCAAGGAGCTGTTCTAAGACCTTGAGCACATCTGCAAGGAAGGATGGGCAAAAATCCCCAAATCCAGATGTGTGAAGCTGATCAAAGCATACCAAAGCTGTAATTGCTCCTACAAAGTATTGATTGAGTACTAAGAAGATATCAGTTTTTCAACTTTGATACAATTTTTTGCACAATAAAAATATTTTTCCCCCTTTACATTGTTTGGTATATTGTGTGACTCAAGAGAAAAATAAAAACATTTCAATGCATTGAAAATTCAGGCAAAAAAGCAAGAGGGGGTGTACATTTGTTCTGAAGGCACTGTATATACACTGCCCGTCCCAAAAAAAAGTCACACACTCTAATATTTAATTGGACCGCCTTTAGCTTTGATTACGGCACGCATTCGCTGTGGCATCGTTTCGATAAGCTTCTGCAATGTCACAACATTTATTTCCATCCAGAGTTGCATTAATTTTTCGCCAAGATCTTGTATTGATGATGGGAGAGTCGGACCGCTGCGCAAAGTCTTCTCCAGCATATCCCAAAGATTCTCAATGGGGTGAAGGTCTGGACTCTGTGGTGGCCAATCCATGTGTGAAAATGATGTCTCATGCTCCCTGAACCACTCTTTCACAATTTGAGCCCGATGAATCGTGGCATTGTCATCTTAGAATATGCCCGTGCCATCAGGGAAGAAAAAATCCATTGATGGAAAAACCTGGTCATTCAGTATATTCAGGTAGTCAGCTGACCTCATTCTTTGGGCACATAATGTTGCTGAACCTAGACCTGAGAAACTGCAGCAACCCCAGATCATAACACTGCCCCCACAGGCTTGTACTACGCATGATGGGTGCATCACTTCATCCGCCTCTCTTCTTACCCTGATGCGCCCATCACTCTGGAACACGGTAAATCTGGACTCATCAGACCACATGACCTTCTTCCATTGCTCCAGAGTCCAATCTTTATGCTCCCTAGCAAATTTAAGCCTTTTTTTCCGATTAACCTCACTGACAAGTGGTTTTCTTAAGGCTACACAGCTGTTTAGTCCCAATCCCTTGAGTTCCCTTCGCATTGTGCATGTGGAAATGCTCTTACTTTCACTATTAAACATAGCCGTGAGTTCTACTGTTGATTTTTTACTATATGATTTCACCAAACGTTTAAGTGATCGCCAATCACGATCAATCAAGATTTTTTTCCGACCACATTTCTTCCTCGAAGATGATGGTTCACCACTATCCTTCCAGGTTTTAATAATGCGTTGGACAGTTCTTAACCCAATTTTAGTAGTTTCAGCAATCTCCTTAGTTGTTTTCTTTGCTTGATGCAGGCCAATAATTTGACCCTTCTGAAACAGATTAACATCTTTTCCACGACCACAGGATATGTCTTCTGACATGGTTGTTTAAGAAATGAGAAGCTACTCACTGCATCAGTTAGGGTTAAATAACTTGTTGCCAGCTAAATCATATTAATCACTGCAGTAATTATCCAATGGAAGGCTCTTACCTATTTGCTTAGTTAAATCCAGGTTGTGGATATATATATACACAGCTTTTACTGACATACTGAAATATATATATATATAAGATACCGCTTTTCAAACCTTCAAAAATAGTGCTGACATTGTTAGGGTTTTCAGATCAAGCATGACGGTTACTGCGGTACAATGCAGTCCTGATTTAGAAACGCTGAGCTGAACAAATCTTTTTTTTGTTTGTTTATTTTTTACATCACCGTTCATACCAACACCTCTATTTATAAGCATGATAAAGAGTAGTGTTAGGAAAGTAAGGCTACATGGTTTGTATGTTACTTACTTGCTTTTGTAGTGTGATTGTATGAGCCGACCAAAATACTTTTGTCTCCATAGTAAAACATCATAGCGGGGGAGGGGGGTCAGGTTTATGACAGTTTAATCTACTGCTGAACAATTCATTTGCACTGCTGTGCAGATGGACTGAAATGTAGTTTTAGTGCTTTACAGTACAATTATAAATAACATTCCTTTGAAATATCTGCACAATTTAAATAAATACATCTGTCAGGCCATTATTACACTTGCGTTGCAATTTGCAGTTCTGTAGCTTTGGAACGCTTATAATTTGTATTATTTGGAGTCATTTACAACATCTCTTAAAATAGAGAGAATTTTGGCTTTCTTTGATTCTACTTCTAAATTTGATTGTCACAATCCCTAGAACCAAATGAGGTCCTGGCAGCCAGTATATCACAAGTATGCACCCTTCACCTGTTAAAGGTCTGACATAAAAGCGCAATCCAATGCTATTAAACCGTACAATGCTTTTTTGGATTTGCTGCCAGGAGTTAAGTACTCGTTAATAGCCTACCCAGAAAAAGAGTCTCTGATTTGACAATTACTGTCAAATTAAGTTATACACCTCTGATTGGTGGTTACTTTCAAATGAACTTGTATCGAACATTTTAGAGTTATACTAAGACTGCCACCAGCACACAACACCATTTCACTGATGAAGGCAATGTGAGTGTGAATCTTTTATGAATGTAGTTACTGCATCCTTCACCTCAAAATCACTTTCCTGTGCTGTTATAATATAACAATCTCATTTACACACAGGTTAGGTTTTAATTGGTTGTTGTTACCTGGATGTTAACACAATGAGAAAAATAAGGCTGACAATTACCTGCCAATGTTGCAGTAGTCATTCAGTGCTACCCTTATGAATAGCAAAAAAAAAACACCAATAAGCACAGATTTTGATACCACTGGGCTTCCATTAATTACTCTAGTATGGTGATTCAAATCAGTGAGTCGCTGGTAACTTATAGTTTACAAGTTAAAAAAAAAAATGTTTTGATTTTATTTGATTTTAATGTCAAAGCTTTATGGCCTTTTAATTTGTTATATTGCCGTGTGTAATATGTGTATCCACGTAGACTGCTTTCTTGGTCAGGTCCACCTTGAAAAAGATATGTCAATATCTCAATGGAGCTCCCCTGGATAAATAAAGTATAAATAAAGTACCACCCCTTTTTTTGGGGGGGTGGGGTGGGGGTGGGTTCACAAAGACTCACTATCATTCCAACAGGGCTATTAGGGATAATAATATATTTACCTGACACGGTGCCAATAGAATGATCTAAAATCCCCACTCTTAGGAACCCCCACAGAGAAAGATGAGCACTGACATCAAGTCCAAGACTGCAAAGTTGATTAACATGGCGGGGCGATGCCAAGGACATAGCATGCTGATGGTGACATTTGAATACGGGCAGCGCACCAGTGATAGCCGCCAGTTACATTGGACAGCGCACAGTGCTAAATGTATTACAGTTTGTTAGCACCGAATGCTAACTACAGTCGGTGACTGCCAGGGTGCCGTTCTTGACATTTGAGAGAACAGACTTAAGTTTGGCAAATCCAGAGATTTATATTTTTTCTTTTGTGAGCTCTGAAAATTGGCTCCAGTCCAGCATACATAAAGTGCTCTTTGACATTATTATATGGGGGACCATCTTCAAAAGGGGTAAACAGGAGGGAACGGATTACGTACAATCTTTCTGTAACAAGACACAAAATTATGACTCTTGGTTTAAAAATATTACGCTCTTGCTTCTGTGGGGACGTGTAACTGTAGGAATATTCAGGAAACTACCAAAATAAAGGATACACTTTATTAAATGAAGGGTTCTGGTGGCTCTGTTATGTTGTGGGGTAATTTTTTCTGAGATGGTTTAGGTCCAATCAATCCCTTAGAGGGCAAGGTATAAATATTAATTCAAAAATACAAAGCCAAGTGATCACCTTAATCCTATGGTGAAGCATTTCTATCCTGTTGGGAATAGTCTCTTCCAGGATGACATCTCAGTCACCTGATTGAACACTTATGGGAGATTCTGGAGCAGCGCTCCACCACCATCAACAAAACACCAAATTATGGAATTTCTCGTAGAAGAATGGGGTTGCACCCCTCCAATAGAATTCTAGACACTTTGTAGAATCTATGCCAAGGTGCATTGGAGCTGTTCTGGTGGCTTGTGGAAGCCCAACGCCCAATTAAAACACCTATGTTGGTGCTTATTTTATTTTGGCAGTTAGGTGTATGTATCCATATGTAACGTGTTGAGTATGTTTGCAAACAAAGGTTAATACTGTATTTAAGATTAACAGAAGACCGCAAGCAGGAGCTGGCAGGGTGAACCTTGATAGTTACGCAGGAGGAAGAGCTTCACAAACCTAATGAAAGCTCTCAAGAGAGAGGAAAGAAAAAACGTTTGTGACAAGCACTCAACCTAATGAAAGCTCTCAAGAGAAGACCCTGACAGGTCGAAAGAAAAATACGTTTGTGACAAGCACTGCAAAAGGGTTGTTTTGTGTATGATAAGTGTTTCATGCAAAGCCACGGGCCAGATGAAGAATACCTCATCCCTGTTAGCCACAGACCGTAAGGGTGCGTACAACTAATCAATGGTTCATTTTGATCCTGAAGAAGCCCGTTTTGGAGTGTCCACTTGTCCAAACGAAATGGACTTTCTCTCTACAGAATGGTGAGAGAAAAGAGAGCACTTCCTTCAACCCAAAGCCTGTCAGCCCGGACACAGAATGGTGGAATAACACACTATCGTTTTTTAAATGGCAGGCACTTTTTTCTCTTTCACAGAAAGCAGCACATATTGTTCTCCGGGCACCACTGTAGTGTTTATTCAGCAGTTCACTAAGGCTGAGATGCCACAACCCCCTGCCTTTTATTTCATTTTATTCTATTTTATTTGTTTACTTATTGTTTTACTGCAGTTCTACAGCATTCCTGACCCAGGGGTGGACAAACCACCTTTTTCGCAGCAGGGTTACTCAAACACTAAGACCGAAAATATCAAACACTCTGAGGCGACACGTTGCATTTATCAGTTTAATATATCACAAGATGACAGTGAAGCACTACGCATGACCTCACATGCTAACAGCAGGACCTAAACTAAGAAATAGGCGAAATAGTAGAGCATCTTTTCACCTCGTCAGGTTGATTTCAAAATCTGCCCACTAACAATATCTTTTACAATCTCAGGCCGAAACGCTTTTTGGCTGTCGACGAGGGGTAAAGCAAACAGAGGCTTTGCCACACCGGGAAAAACGCTACACCCTTGGGACACCAGTGTGTTAAATGAAAGTCGCTGTCCACGTTAGACAGACCAATAACCTTGGGCCCATCACAGGGACTAGGAGAACGGGTTTTCTAAGTCCAGGTGAGGGAAAAAAACAACACTACAGAAACTGTAAACACTCTATAAAACGAGAACAATGTTTTATTGCCGGTTTAAGATCATTATTGATTCATTGCAATTAAGGCAGCCAGTTTAAATCTGCCAAATACTAAGATAAAAAAACAGGGTCATTGATAATGCCAATGTCATTCAATCTAATGTGGAAAATGATAGGAACTGGAAAAGTAGAATTCGTATAATAAGTCCAGAATGGAAACACCTGCAAATGCTACATCATATATTGTGGGATAAGGCATTGGATTCTATGCAGATAATTCCATTTGTTTACCAAGAGCCCATTCGGCCTGCAGGCCCTTAAAATGCTTCAATACAGTAGCTTCTGTGTGAGACATTAAGAGTACATCTGGCTGTTCATGAATAGAAATCATGCGCATAGCTTGTTACATTGTATATTTGCCTTGCAGACGCCCTTATCTGGGGCTGCTTTAATAGCTTGCATGCTACATGTTATCCATTTGTACAGCTGGATGTTTTACTGAAGCAATTAGGATTAAGTATCTTGCTGAAGCGTGGCACAGCTGTGCCCTTCCCAGAATTCAAACCTGCAGGCTTCCAAGCACAGACCCAGCTACCCATTTCATTTAGGCACTGCTTGTACAGTCTCTCTTTCTCAACAGACTCCAGACAGGTTCAAATAGTACAAAAGAAAAAATTAACAAAGTAAACGTAATGATCCTGTCACGTCTCTGTTTGTAACCGCTTTGGGAAACTTTTTTCCCCCCCTCCTCTTTGTTATTGTTTTTCTACTCCTCAACATTTACCCCCCCGCCCCCTCAAGGCTACTTTAGAAAACATTTCTGTGGCAAAACAAGCTCAGCTCCCTCAGATCTTTTGCAGAATTTGGGCAGTTGGTCTGACATCTGGTCTGACATCTGCCCAATATTTTCCCAACAGCAACAAAAAAACTGTGGGTTGACAACTGCAGTGGCAATTCAGCGATTAACAATTTTCTGTTCTTAGCAAATCCCTTGTGGATTGGTGAATGGCAAGCTGTATTTTGAAGTGAATTGGAATAATCATAGTGTACAGTACATAGAAAATGGAAACATTCTCATCATTTTAGGTTCTGTTGAAATAAAGCCACATCACATTGTCTCCTAATTGATGAGACTGAGGGGGGTGTTTTATTTTGCAGTTTTTCTTTGCTATTTCCATTTCTTTTAAAGAGGCGCCATTTTAGTTCTGTTTCCTTCACTCCGGTGAAAAACCCATTTCAAAAGCTCTGTTTTCCAACTAATGCAAATAATTCCTGTGCACTTTGCACTTACTTTTGAGCAATATATCTTGAACTGCATTCCAGTAGCAGATGCTCTTTTCCAGGTCGACCGACAAAAGTACATTTGGAAAACAGTAGTATTTATAGAAAACAGTAAACACTCTTGCAATGGAACAAGAAGCGATAGAATCAACCATAATGTTAGCCTAACCAACTGTCCTGTCAATATATCCAGTATTAAGTGCTATGATTTGGAGAAGTGCTATTGCAGCCAGACAACATTAGGTTGCGGAACGAAGTGGTCTGGCAGTTGTGTATGGTATCATTTAAGGCAAGTGCTACTTTTTGTGTGTTTTCTTGCAGTGTTATGAGTTTTCCAGTTGCTGAGACAAATTGAGAACTTTGTGCAAAGTAAACAATATATGCCTTTTCAATGTATGCCTTTTAGCATTCACACTTACAGTAGTGAATGCATACATTTTTTAGCATATGTGGTCCCAATGGGAATCGAACCCACAACCTAAGCGTTGTCAGCGCCATGCTCTCTACCTACTGAGCCACACAGAACCATAAACATAAACATAAACATAAACAGAACCATAAACATAAACAAGTTTATGTTTCAAAAGTCTGCATAACTATTAATATTACAAATGCATATGTATATTTAGCCTAGTATCAGCCGTTATGGGCATTAATTACTGTATTTCTCAATTTTATACACTTCAAAGGTGAGGGTAAACTAAGCATAAAACATAAAGCACGGGGCACTTAACTCAAAGACGATATTGGATTTACAGACGAGGAAGCGATCTGGTCTCCACTTGAGACTTCAGGGCCTTAACTGATGTTCAATCAATCAATATCTAATTTGTATAGTGCCAATTACCATCAGGGTGTCACAATGCACATCATAATGGACATTTTCCAGAGGTAAAAAAACAGAAATAAAAATCCTTTCAAGCCAATGTGGAGGAAAACTAGAAGATTATTCCCTAACCCTTAAAAGCTGATTGGGCTAATCTCCAGTAGAAAGCGTTGGATAAGCAGAATGACAGCACAATTCCATGTTAAGCACAAACACAGGTCGATAGTGATAGGGATTTTCAAGAATGATGTTTAGGAAGACTTAATTCCCTGCCATTTACTGCAACCCTTTTCAAACTCAGACCTGTGACTGTCACTGCCCCCCCCACTCATTCTGCTGGCTGCATTGCCCCACCAGCTACTCCCAATGATCTCTCATCTGTCCCGAGTTCACCACCGTGGGCCTATCAATGAGCGAGCGTGTTATCTTTGTTTTCCTGGAGTGCAGCACCACGCTGCTCTCCAACCGGATGCTAATTTCCATCCGCGCCAACGTGCTTGATCCATGCAATGCAGAATAGCTGTGAATCATCTGAAAATGGACACCGTTCCTTTCTGTTAGTTCCTAGGGTCGCCCTATGAGTCTCACTCGTCAAGCTCATAACCTTACAGTACTTTGAACCCAACCAGGTTGACACTGATGCGAGATGCTGTAATATCGGTCTGCCCAACTTCCAGGGGTTTGTGCTTTGCTAATAAACCAATTGTCAGTTACTACTTCTGACAAATCACAATCTTGTGTAGGTGGGGCTCCAATTGGAGGCAGGGATTCAAGTCAACTCCAAGTCAGCCATTGATCTGTAACATGAACCAATCGAATTTGCAGGAAATCAATGTCATTAACTATAACATCTCATTCCAGATACTCTAAAGACACTTAGAGTTTATAGTCGAGGCTTACCCTATGAGGCACTAAGCCCAGAGAAATTGTTTGGTTGTATACACAGTACCTATAATAAAGCATTACTGCACTATTTCCTCTGATTTGTATTTGTGTGACTCATAGGCTTGCCACACCTGGGGAAAACAAACCCAGAGAAATTGCCTGGTTTGACATTAGTTTGATTTGTTTGTTGGCATCTGCAAGTATATGGCACTGCCCAGTACGGTATGAGAAAGACCGAAACAAAATTGACTGACTACACGTTGAGCAAAGAAGCCCTTTTAGATTGGATAATTTTGTTGTTGGATGCTTGGTGCATCCAAGCAAACTCTTCCTGCCTTCCTTCCTTCATTTTCACGTATTTCTCTGTGGGAACCTTAAAATTAATTTCAAGCACCAGTTAGACACACTTGTAAAGTAAACTGCTAAAACATTTCTCGGCAGCACAGCCCTAGGTTCCTCTCACCCAGAACTGTTGTGTAATACTTGCATTGCTGCTGTTATTGCTTTTCTGTCTCTGATATGAATTATGTAACTCATAAAAGCATGGTGAATAACACTGGATAGAACAGAGTGCCTTATAAACTTAAACATTTGGGATTTATGTTGTGATTGGATATGATGGCTTTGCCTTGCAATTGTGCAGTGGGAAGTTGGTATGAAATGATTTACTTTCTACTTGCTTATATCTACCGCCAATATACTAGCAGATATGTACTGTAGGGAGTATTGCCTGTCACAGAGAGAGAGAGAGAGATTTTAGTAAGGATCATTCACCTGCTGCTGTTCCTGTTTAACTTAATTGTGTCTGAAATGGTACTGTAGCATAACTGTTTGTCCACTTCACATTGAATGATTTTAATTATGAGATTGGGCTACATTTGACACTATAGCTAAAATAATTTTGTGCGAAGTGCACAAAAGCTCAGCTACCACAGTAGATACAATCAGGCAAAGAGAAAGTAATTAGCAGCTGATGAATGAGCCTTATTTTCACTGCCATGTTTGTTAATCATGCAAAACAATATATTCAAAAAATGATCAAATAATGCCAAGCCCTCTGCTTCCCAAGCATATCCCCCTGGCTACCGCTAGATTTTAATCACCTTCGATAAGACGCGCCGGGACTGTGGTGGAGGGAACAATGTAATTCTAATGTGACTGGGCCCAACGCGGCGAGGCCTTTAATAAGTCTAGCCACTGTCGCACTCAAGATTACCTCACAATAGAGTCCCCTCCTCCCCTCCTTAATAGAAGTCAGTATCAACACCCTGTCGCATTGTTACCCGTGATGAAATGGCTAGAGGAACATGGATTTACAGATAAGGAATAGTCTTTATTTGAAAAAAAAGATTAGTGGCAATTCTTATGAAAGGGATTAATAAAGAATGTCTGGAACCTTTACCTTTAAGGATTGGTATTTCTCTTGCAGGGTCTACGGTGGTTTGTTTGTGAAGGTGTGCGTGAACGCGGCCAGTCCTTAGATGTTCTCTGGCCAAGCCCTTTGTGTGCTTGGCGGGTAAAATAATTTCAGGTGTGATGTCTAACTACAAGTCGTGAAATGCTTAACTGCAAAAACATTGTAAAACTTTCCCCTAGATTCAATCGGATGCATTTAGACTAAATAAGGACTCTGATGTGTCTGGTCTGGAGGTGAGAACATTTTTTATAGGGCAAGAGGCAGTTTTAATTATATTAATAAATATAATATTCTCCAAGAAAAGAAAAAAATTCAATTAAGGAATATCATTATACTTGATTAATTTAGCATTTTATGGATAAAGCAATTAACTAATGTAGTTGTTTCCCAATTTGTCTCCAATAATAGTGGCATATGCTATGTAGGAAATTATTTTATGTAAAAATTACTTTTAATTTTGAACTTTTAATTACTAAAATCCATTTCACCTGCTAACAATAGAACGTCATTGAATACGTTATGATTAGATTATTCCACACAAATAATTATATTAATAATTGGGTGGAAATATATATTCTGACATGTGTAATGAGGATTAAGGATTTCAGCAATTCAGTCAAACATGCATGTGATGTACGTAGCTTGCACGTGGTTAAAACGGTTATCATTTCCAAACTCTCTGAAGAAGACCACATCGATTGAAAAGTGTTTCTATATACTGTATCAAGCTGGGAGATTCTTTGTTCATCGGACACCTTCCTAGCGCCACATGATAATGAACAGATGCATCGATTAACCTAATGTGAGCCGCTTGCATAGCGTTAAAGCAAATCAGGCATAGAACATAATGACCTTGGACCGACAATCATTAAAATACTTGAATTTAACTTGAGTTTCATAATAATACTGCAACAATAGGACACAGTCAAAAGGTGTGGCTCTTGCTTCCAAGTTAACTTAACCTGAGCAGGAATCCTGTGTGTAGATTAATATACATAAAGATTACAAAAATAGTCTTCAATAGCAGCAACTGCATAGTATCCAGTGTCTATACAGTGTTTTAGCATCCCAACCAACCAACGCCATGCTACACACCACAGGTGAAGTGCTCTGACGAAGGTCTGTGGACGAAAGCTTAGCGAATTAAATCATTTTGAAGTAGCAACAATCTATTGCATCATGGTGTAATATCCTCCTAATTCTATACTACAGAGTTGTGAACATTAAGCTGGGCAGCAAGATGGAAAAATGCAACCAAAACGAACACATTTAGCATGAAAATAATATTTTTAGGACTGCTTGACCAATGAGAGGCTACCCATGGTGCCAATCACTAGGTGAGTACAATTTTTCATTGGTAACAATTAGGGTTGAACCTGACTAAAACAAATCTTGGACGACCAACAGTCGTCAGTTTTTTCCGATTGTTCGAAACTTTTTCTTCTTCTATATGACACACCCTATTTGTTTTAATAAATACAACTATATGCACACTGCACTTGCCTCATGTTTTATCATTTTCTTAAGTGAATGACACAAATGAGTAACAATAGGCTAATGACTTTATGGAGCCGGAGTTCAAGATTACTTGAAAGAAAAAAAAAACGTTTCCGTTCCGAGCTTCTGCCTATGCAGATTCTGCCGTTGCGCTTGTGAAGTTGCGGTATGGCCACATAATAGGCTGATGCTTTTATTTGACCACAACCATAACACATTCTAATGCGTAGGCTGTTTTATTTAATTAACCAGGTTGGTCTCATTGGGATTTAAAATCTCTTTTGCAAAAAAATAGGCTAACAAACGAATGATCACACATAGCCTAATGTCTTAAATTGTAGCCTAAAGCTAAACAAAAATTGGCTATAGCCTATTGAAAACAACTTACTCGAGTCGGAGACCATCCGATACCCTACTTCCCCAGTCGTTTCATGTCATGGCACAGGAACACTAGCTTGTCCACATTTTTTTGTAAAAGGCTGCTCCTCGTTTTATTAACGATAAACCCTGCCTTGGAAAACACGCTTACAAAGTTTACATTCCACTTTTTTTGGATCGTCCGTGACGATGCTGCCATACTCCAGATTTTTTCTTTGACATTATGTTCTTAGGTTATATCGAAATGAGTAATTTAAGTATGCCTATATCACTAATCTTAACTGTAGGCAAATCTTAGGCTACAATTAAAATGCACATTCGCGTGCCTTTCCAAGAAGGATACAACATAGGCTACATGAAAGGGGGTGTTACGCATGTTAGTTATAAATATATAAACGATACAATTAGCAAGACACATTTATTATAAAATGTTACTTTTATTAGTTTTGCTGAATTATTCACAACATTACTATTACCTTAACTGCCTAATATAATTTAAAGAGAACATATATAGGCCTAGCTATGTTAAGAGTGAAGGACTGTCACTGCCATACCCGCAGCATCCAGAATGGATTATTCTACTGACAAGCGCGCCGAACTGTGGCGCAAATCTAGGTGTCTCATGCTGCGTGGAGAATCTTTATTTATTTATTTATTTTTCGCGCGACTGCTCGACCAAAACAAATCTCGGTCGACCAACAGCCCATCGACCAAACAATCGACCAGTCGACTAAATGGGGTCAGCCCTAGTAACAATCTCTGCCTTCTGTCACTGTAGAGAGATACGGCGTGTTAAACAGGCTTTATTGAGATAGAGCTCAGAATTAATCCAAGAAGGTTCAGTTTAATTTGATTGAATTGCATTCATCCTTATTTAGTCTACATTTATTAGATTGAATCCCCACCATTATCTCTAGAAATAGATTTTACAGTTTAAAATTGGAGAAAAGAAACCCATGGTAGATTGCAGATTCTGTGATTGTCATTTCCTTTTAATCTTCTAATGGTTTTGTAAGGGCAGAGCCAATGGTTTATACAAGGGTATGGATTATTCTGTTAAAACATTTTTCCATCATGAAGTAAGAAGTGAAACTGTGTCACCTGAGGTCTGAAACGTTTATGAGCCAGAGGACTGCAAACGATTGAAATTTAATTCGGTTTTCTGGTCTTGTGAACTCTGTACCTCTGAACTCTGCGTCTACACCGGTCTGTGCCATATCCACGTTTATATGAATTCCTCATACAATAAAAAAGATATACTACTGTTTAATAACATATGGCATCAAGAAACAACGGGCTGGTTTACTTTAAGGCTTCCGTTGCACATAAGCCTTCGGTAAGATAGTCAACCCTATAGGAACTTCAGAACCAAATGACACCGTGATGCGAACGCGTGTGACAGGGCCACGAAGCTGAGAGAATGTCAACGGCAATGGCAACACCAACACCAATATCTCCCGAACACAAGGACAGGGCCCCAGAGTATAATCAGGACCTTTCAGTCAGCCTCCCTCTCAAGCACGCAAGGTTCAGATAAGAGCAGCGCAGCAGCACGCCACGGCAACTCGGACAGGGACCTCACGGGGTCAGAACCGCAGAGCTGACAGAGACGCCACAGTTATTGACAGCCGTTCTGTTCCACACCAAATGCTGGGGCTGTTTAAAGCACATGATTTTAAAAATAGAATTGCAGTACAGCTAAATAGTTTGGCCAACAACTTCACTACTGACAGCATAATAGATACATATTCTACAGAATTTGGGGGTTTTTTTGGGGGGCAGGGGGGGTGATATAATTGCTGATGGATCTAAGGCCCACATAATTAATTCGCTTTACTGATTACCTCATCCAGAGTGACTTACAAAGACTACAGTTATACATGTTTTGGCTAGATATACAGCTGTATATTTTACTGATGCAATTTCATAGACTTGCTAAGAGGTCGACCAGCAAAGCCTCACCTTGGATTTGAACCTGCAACCTTCTGGCACTCCCAGTCCACTTCCCTAACGATTACGTCACACCACTGCCTGTATCAGATGGGGGACGAGACCATCTGCTAAATGCCTTAAAATGCTAACTACTGGTCATGTTTCAGACAATGGACCTAAATGGTGCCCTTTAACGGAGTCGAGCATTATGAACTGCGAGAATATACAGGCTTTATTCAAGGAAAGGGAGGCAGTCACATGTCTACCACCTTTGTGCTGTGCTTTGGGTCCTCTGGGTCAGTGGTTGCGTTTCGAAGCCTCCCACGCAAAGGAGGCGAGGCACGGCTCTTACCGTCCACACAGGCCGGCCTGGCCCTCATCGTCCCGGCGATCTGACCCCTCTTGCATGCGCAGCGCGCCGTCTGCCGCGCGATGGTCCGTCGTGGCTGGCTACTGTCCCGGTCCAGTGTGACAATCTCACACGTCCCCGCCGCCAGCTGACCTGGAAGTGCCCATCGGAAACAGGAAGTTATGTCAGTGGTGGCAATATAGGACATACGTAATGCTCCGGTGATGGGCCCTTTCTTTTTTTCTTTTTTTCCTTCTTTATGAGCTAAATGCATCCACAACAGTACTGGAAATAAGGACATGGGCATATGTTCCTAAATTTGGGGACAGAAAAGGTGAACAAACCCAAAGAAGAAAAACAAAGAAGCCAAGCTGTGTTTGACCAAGTCTCTGGCCAAGAAGTGCTTTAACAGGAAATGATGTCAAAGCTGGAGATTGAGTATATGAATCAGTCCTTAACAGTCACAGCTAATTTTGCGTACTACTGTTCTTCACATACGTCTAGAGAATCATTGACCACAGACCACCAGCACCTTACACCAGCCCGCTAAATCAAAGGAGAAAAAACTGACATCTCCTGAGGAGGTGGCGTTTGGCTCGTGAATGGATCTGCCCGCTTCCCAGGGGGCTCCCCTTGCAAAAACATCCCACGGGACAAGCGGGTCAGTTTATACTCTGAGACCCCATAAATCAGCTAAAGCCTGTGTCGTATATGCAGAATGTTCCTGTGTGTGTGTGTGTGTGTGTGTGTGTGTGTGTGTGTGTGTGTGTGTGTGTGCACGTATATGTGTGTGCTTTACAGCTGTACAGTGTGTGTATTGCCTTTTGTACAGAATTTTACATCACAAGTGAAAGCTGCAATCAGGGGGGATTTAATCAAGGCACCTTTGACCTTTTGACCGTTTGACCCCTGCCCCATTCCCTAATTACCCTGCCGTGTGTGAGGGAGTGGACCACAGGCCTCCTTCATGGGGAGCGCATGGGGATATGTCATTTGTGATCAGTGGGAGGGTGGGCGCTGTCATTTAGTCTGGCCTTTAGGTAACAGGAGTTTGCCGTAAAATGTATTAAATATACAGCAGGGCTACATTTACAGTAATGCCATTCAGACTGGAATGGCTTGCTATAGAGGATTCTATACCAGAGTACTTTAGCTGGATGTGCCAGCTGACAATGTTCTTATCATGTGTTTCTAATTGGAACTGGATACTTTTTTGGGAGGAGAAGTCTGCCATCAAATGAAAATGAAGAGATTTTCAGAGATTGTCCAAAGTTGAATACACCAGGCACATGCCAAGTCCAACCAATCGCTTTCCCTGAGTTGTATGCTCTCATACCGCATATGGTGTGTTTGAAGACACTTACAGTAACATTACCATGCATAAAAAGTGTGTATATGCTGAGGTGGGGTGTGAACATATCTCAGGATGAATGCACGGCCCCTGTCTTCGCTCGTGCAGACAGGAGCATCAGTGCTTCAACAACACCAGGCGCCGACTGACTGAGCTCACCACTGCACTGACAGCAGAAAGCTGGCTGTTCCCTCTGGTCCCCCCCTCTGGGATATCATGCATTAGTACCAATGCCCTCAGTGACCACTGTGACCACAGGTCCCGCCCTCCTCACATCCCCGCCCCTCCCGAAACCTTCCTCGTCCTCTTGCTTGTCCACTTTCTCACTCGCTCTCACAGGGCCCTGAGGAAAAAACTGGCATATGTGCGACGTATGGAGGATTGGGCTTGTAGCCAGTAGCCTGTTGGGTTTCAAATCCCCATCAGAGCACCACGGTTGTGCGCTTGAGCAAGGCACTTCACCTGAATTACTCGGGTAAATATCCAGCTGTACCGAGGGATAACGCGTAAAATGCAAGCTATGGGAATCAGGCTGTGTAATCGGGGTAGTCGTATAGAGAACGTAAACTAAAATGCTGTCTGTTATTTTCTACAAAGAGCTAGAGTTCGTATCAGTGCATTTCTGTGCAGCATTGTGCAGGAGCTGGAGAGAGCAAAAATGATGAGACCCAACGTGCCCCACAGTGTGCGGCCTAAGAAAAGCATCTGGTTTGTTTATGCATGACTTTTGACACATTCGATCAATTTCTCCACAGTTTTAGTATTTGATCTGTGAGCATGGCACAGTGATGTTTCCTGTGGTCACACACACACACACACAGACACACACACACACGCACACACACAGCAGGAAGTAAGGAGCCAGCTGTGTGCTGCTGAATCCACTTCATAAACGGATGCACATCTCCTAAGAAGGAATAATGTGTTGTGATTTTTTTGCTTGGCTTGCACCTTTCGTGGCGAAGGCTGTTTGAAGGGCAGCTATTATAGGGCCGTTCACCGAAAGCGCATCAATAATTTACCTCACAGTTATCCTTAGGCGTGCATATCCAATATGGGAAAATGAGTTTATGTGTTTCACGAAAGCAACAAAAAAACCTGTTCGGATGCGTTTGAGAGGGAATTCCAGGGAACGTGGCCCCTCGCAGGGGCTGACTTAACATGCGTAGGTGTCTGGAACGTCTAACCAAACACGTTTCCTGGCTTTCGTAGTTTCACAGACTCGATTCATCTCCGTGTCAGGACATGGGAAGATTAGGGGAGCCTTGCGCTTTATTTTTGTCTCCTCCTTTTGTGTGCTAATATCCTTAATACTACCCAACCCACCCATCTCTCTGGGGGACATCAGATGATAATTTGTCACGTATGCTGCTGCGGTGGTGGAATATTTTTATACTCTTCTGCAGAGTCTGCAGACTGCATTCTCTTTCGTCAACCCCACCCCCCCATTTCATTTTACACGTGAGCAACTTTGAAATATTTCAGTTCAAATAATCTGTATATGGTATTGGAGCGTGAGCTAAAGCAGTGCATCTGCTGGAGCGGTAAAAAGGCGTGTCCCGTGAAGAGTCGGTAGGGCATGTCATTGTCATGTGAACGGTAGCCCGCCGCATGGCCGCTCTGCTGTAATTAAAGGTAGTGGATCAAGTTCGATTTGTGTTCAGTCCTCCCGCCCGCAATCATCTCTCTCTCTCTGTGAGTTAGCGGATGTTGCATTATTATTTGCTTAGCTGATGCAAACTCTCGTAGCTTATTTTGCACGTTATCCTATTACACGGTCGGGTTGTTTTACAGAGGCTCTTCAGGGTCCATTCTTGCCGTAGTTCAAGGGCACCCACAGCGGTTTCCCCACCCGCAGTTTGAACCCGAAACCTTCCGGGTTACAAAGCCGCACTCCCTAACGTCGGCTCCACGCTGGCAAAAGTGACTCCCAATGGGCATAAAGATGTGTGGTCACACACAGCTTGATCTGAGGTGGCTGCCACCAGCCATATTTAAACCAGCTGGTTGCAATCTGGCTTCTGTGTTGTTTTTAGTATCAGTTAAAAGGTCAAATGTTTAGTTTTTTTGATTAAACGTGAAATAAGTGTCATTCTGTTGATTCTAGAATGTAATATAATATAATATAATGTATAATATAATATTTCAGATAATGATATTTGTGTGTTCCAGTTTCTGGTTCTCTTGAAGCACTGTTTAATCACACAAACTGTTTGATGCATAACAGGCTTTCTTTCACATATTGGGGGTAGTTAATGATAATTTGGGGGGTAGTTTATAGTTTGATTCACCAGAAAAATGCTTTGGTACGTGATCCATGAATGCCAAATTGACTGCTGAGCAATGAGTCATTTGTTCTGTGAGGCCTGTACCAAAGCTCTGTGCAGCATGTCTGATGGAGGCCCATGAAAACACTGAAACACAATTCTCAACAGCACATCCTCAATCACTCTCTAACACAATGAAATGCTCACTTTATCTCTAATTCAGCAAAACACACATACTCACTCTCTTATCAATATATCATGGCTCACTCCTCACTCATTCTGACATAACAAAACACATCCTCACTAATTATGACATGATGAAACACATCCTCACTCATTATGACACGATGAAACACATCCTCACTCATTCTGACACAATGAAACATATCCTCACTCATTATGACACAATGAAACATATCCTCACTCATTATGACACAATGAAACATATCCTCACTCATTATGACACAATGAAACATATCCTCACTCATTCTGACACAAAGAAACACATTCTCCCTGATACTGACACTATAAAACATCCTCAGCAGGCATGGGTCAAAAACATATTTGAAATACTTTAACTCTTTAGATGGCAGTAAAATGTGTAACCCTCCTGCGAATACCTGAGTATTTTCAAAGAAACCGGTCATTGTAGGAAATACAATTAATTTTTCTGAATATTGGTGAAAATAGATGCTTCTTTTAAAATAAAATTAAGTGATGTAAGTACTGTGCAGGAATTTAACTGGTTAAAGTATTTCAAATAAAGTATTGTCCCAGGTCTGACCCTCAGTGATACTGACACTAGGACTAACACTAATACAATGAAATGTGCATCCTCAACAACATCAAGTCCAAACTCCAAACTCCCAAATCTGAAAGGGTACTTAGGCCTGTTCTCTGAAAATGAGTACCTTACCATTATCATAAAGCACAGTGATATAAATGGAGTTCGAAATGACAAGTTATACAAATTTTGTGAGAAATAAACTCACTGTAAAAGTGCTAAATTGAACGCTACATAGCTACTGAACGCACAACGATAAATGGCATTCACGAAGATGCTGAATTCTAGGTTCCCAACCAAACTCGGGACAGCACGCCAGTCAGACTAATGCAGCTGAACTGGGTGTGCTGTGTGCCATGTGTTGGTCCCACTCCACACACACACCTCATGCTGTATCCTGCATTGGGGGAAAATGACAGTTAAAAAGCTGCAAGAAGAGCAGGAAACAGGGACAGAGAGAGTGGCTTGATGAGTAAGGGACATGCCCATCTCTAAGACTGCTTCCTCTCGTCACAGTCTTGGGCATGATCTCCATACAACCTTTGTTGCAACTGTACTGGAAGTATATATTATATATATATATATATATATATATTTTGGGAAGCTTAGACGCTTGAGTGCACATTGAAGGTGATTGTATTGTGTGTATATACACTGCCTGGCCCAAAAAAAGAGTCACCACCTGGATTTAACTACGCAAATAGGTAATTATTCCATTGGATAATTACTGCAGTGATTAATATGTTTTAGCTGGCAACAAGTTATTTAACCCTAACTGATGCAGTGAGTAGCTTCTCATTTCTTAAACAACCATGTCGGAAGACATATCCTGTGGTCATGGAAAAGATGGGTTAAGAACTGTCCAACGCATTATTAAAACCTGGAAGGATAGTGGTGAACCATCATCTTCGAGGAAGAAATGTGGTCGGAAAAAAATCTTGAATGATCGTGATCGGCGATCACTTAAACGTTTGGTGAAATCATATAGTAAAAAATCAACAGTAGAACTCACGGCTATGCTTAATAGTGAAAGTAAGAGCATTTCCACATGCACAATGCGAAGGGAACTTAAGGGATTGGGACTAAACAGCTGTGTAGCCTTAAGAAAACCACTTGTCAGTGAGGCTAATTGGAAAAAAAGGCTTCAATTTGCTAGAGAGCATAAAGATTGGACTCTGGAGCAATGGAAGAAGGTCATGTGGTCTGATGAGTCCAGATTTACCCTGTTCCAGAGTGATGGGCGCATCAGGGTAAGAAGAGAGGCGGATGAAGTGATGCACCCATCATGCCTAGTGCCTACCGTACAAGCCTGTGGGGGCAGTGTTATGATCTGGGGTTGCTGAAGTTGGTCAGGTCTGGGTTCAGCAACGTTATGTGCCCAAAGAATGAGGTCAGCTGACTACCTGAATATACTGAATGACCAGGTTTTTCCATCAATGGATTTTTTCTTCCCTGATGGCACGGGCATATTCCAAGATGACAATGCCATGATTCATCGGGCTCAAATTGTGAAAGAGTGGTTCAGGGAGCATGAGACATCATTTTCACACATGGATTGGCCACCACAGAGTCCAGACCTTAACCCCATTGAGAATCTTTGGGATGTGCTGGAGAAGACTTTGCGCAGCGGTCCGACTCTCCCATCATCAATACAAGATCTTGGCGAAAAATGTATGCAACTCTGGACGGAAATAAATGTTGTGACATTGCAGAAGCTTATTGAAACGATGCCATGGCGAATGCGTGCCGTAATCAAAGCTAAAGGCAGTCCAACTAAATATTAGAGTGTGTGACTTTTTTTGGGGACGGGCAGTGTATATATATATATATATCTCTCTCTCTCTCTCTCTGAGCAACAAAAAAGTTAGTGGAGTGTTCAGTGTAATAAACTGCAATAAAGCAGTTTTTTCTTTTTTTTCTTAAATATCTTAAGTATCTTATCTATATGTGCCTGTACGTACTCGGTAAGTGCTGTTTCAGACAGGGTTTGTATAGACTTGTAATTAAGCTCCTCTCTCACATTATCAAAATCAGTACTTCATTACTACTTTCTATTACTTCTATTAAGTGACTCATTCTTTTTGTTTGACCTTGAGTGTTCTTCTAACAACCAACTGTAAAAAGAATGATCCCCAATGGAAAGCCCTCGGCTTAACGTCTGATTAAATTTGTTGAAAAAATCTTCAGATTTCCACTTTAAGATTTCTGAAGTACTTTTTATTGGCTGGCTGTTAGAGCCCTCTCAGAGATTGTGATTGGTCATATCAAATCATTGACGAGGGGGATTATCCCTCATCCCTGCAAAATAGATGGGCTTATCACCAAACACAGTGCTTTTATGGCTAGGTGTTTTACATCCATAAGGATCTTTTTTTAAGTCTGGCTCGCAAGGGTAATGTAACAGCAGTGGTGGGCCGTCAGGGCCTGCAAGGCCTTCTCTGCTGGCCTAAAAAATATCTGAATCACAGACTGATGTTAATTATATTTTTATTAAATAATACCAAATTGTCTGTGTGCTTCCTTTCATAGCTTTTCTGGTTGCGCTGCTTCCAGACGTGTATTTTCATATTAAAGCATTTAACCAATCACATTTCAGCCATCATTTGTTGCCAGGGTCAAATAAATCTGCCTGGAGGCCTTCACAATCACTTCTGCAGGCCCTGTAGCATAAAATAAGTGTTGATCAAACTGTTGCTTCAACCAATCAGATTTTGAGTTGGGGACACGAAGGCCTTCTAGAAGGCCTAGGTAACGTCAGCGTATTCACACCCTTTGATTGGATAGTCAGAGAGTGTCTGACTATGATGTAATGTGATTGGTTAAATGCTTTAATATGAAAATACACGTCTGGAAGCAGCGCAATCAGGGGAAAAGCTATGAAAGGAAGCGGACAGACCATTTGGAATTATTTAATAAGTATTCATGGACAAAATATAATTAACATCAGTCTGTGATTCAGACATTTGAGCAGACATTTTCAGCCCTAAAGCGAATTAAAACTTATGCCAGAAATACGACAGGGCAGGCTCGACTTTCAGCATTAGCTTCGATGGCGATAGAAAATGACTTCTTGATGGAACTGAAACACACGGATAATCTGTACGACAGAGTAATTGAACTCTTTTTGAGGAAAGAAAGGGGGATGGATTTTGTGTACAAATAATAAGGATTTTTGGTGAGTAAAATGTTGCTATTTTCCTAAATAATATTGCAATTTTATGAGGTTATTATTGATGATTTGTTATGTGTGTCGCAGCTGTAGCACCCCGGGTTTGTTTCTTCAGTAAAGGCATTTATTCTGGATACACGAGTTATCTATCTTCGATGCAATGGCAACGGGTGTCTGTTCGGTTTGTTTTTGCACTTTGTTTATTTATCTTTCTTCAGTCATGTTTCATTCTCGTTCTGTTCCACGTCTGTCATTGTTCCTGTTCGAGTTCCTCTCCTTGTCTTGTCATGCACTTCGGGAAATTCGATGTTTCTTTTTTTTAGGGAGGAGGAGGAACGCATAAAGAAATCTGCGTGCGAATAAAGCGGAACGTGAGAAGCGTACAGAGATAGGACGAGAGAGAATGACAGCGATAGTTAGAAGCGTGAGATAATTAGTGATTAGTAGTGTTAGTAACTTAATCTAAATCCCTAATGTTAGTAGATTAGTTGGTTAGTACTATATACATCTAACTAATATATACAAAGTGTAATTAGAAAGTAAGAAGGAAGTAAAACGAGATTAGAAACGAAGACGGAAAAACCGAAACATAGAATTTCCCGAAGTGCATGACAGAACGAGAATGAAACATGACTGAAGAAAGATAAATAAACAAAGTGCAAAAACAAACCGAACAGACACTCAAAACATAACAATAAGATGGCTTTTATAGCCATAAAATAGTTATTGAGGGGTGGATTGATTCAGACGGAGCACTACTGAAGGCCTAGGTGTGAAATGCACGGCCCGCCACTGTGTAACAGTAACCTGAGAAGCCCAGGATGACACGAACCCGTCCCTCCACTGGTTGGAGAAGGCTAGTTGTGACCTGCTGCTAAATATTACCAGTCATGGCTGACTACTGACTTAGCCCAGGCTTGAATTTAAAATGACAGAGCCTAGCCTGCGCTCCTGGTGAGCACTTTACCGACTGAGTCACCTGGGAGCCTAGTCTTTCTTTATTGTACTGCACAACAGACATGTATTAGCGGTTTGCCTTTCATACAGTTAATAATTTTCCTCAGTAATTGTAAAAAAAAAAAAAACAACGTGATGATCATCAAAGTACTGAAAGTTCAAAGTACAAAGTCTGAAATGCTGAAGGCGAGGAACAACAAGGAAATAACTGCCTACGAATTCTGTGGCACTTATAATTGGGTGTTTCATTACCCCCCCCACCTCCCACAGGGCTGAATCTCCCAGCACTCCCCTATTTTTAACCAAATAAGACATTTTTGTGAAATTCCCTGGGGAGACTTTCTCTTCTGTTGCTAAGCCTAGTATTGCAATTTATCGGCGACCTTACCCACACATAAGCAATAATCATTCCACGCCTGAAAATATATTGGAAGGAGAAGTCCATGTGGCTATTCATGGGGCTCATCAGCATGCGGCGAGTGCGCTCACTGACTGCAGTGATTGAATGCGGATTCAAACGCCCCAGCTTTAATCTCGCTCTCATTCATCCTGGCCTGGGCTTTGGCTCAGCTGTATGATAAACATTCTCAGATCCCCTCACCCCCTTCACGCCATGCAACCCCACCCCCCTGGCATTCCTGCCTGCCCCTCCAAAAAAACGAAAAAAATAGAAATGTAATATAGAGGATCTGAAAAGGAGGGTCTCCTTGAAAACAGAAGGCCCCAAACAAAACTTTTGGATCAATGAGGAATCCCTTAAGAAGAAAAGTAGGATCATGTTCTCTCTATTGCAAAACCCCAATCAAATCTGGGCTTTGAAGAATGAACTCCAAACAACCAGAGATTTGAAGAACAAACTCCAAGCTAACCTGGGGTTTTAAAAACTTTATAGTCATTAGCTAGTGGGCAATTTGTGTAACCAGTGTGCAAGTCTTCTTCACTCAGCCAGCAAATCAGCATTCTTTAGATCAAACAATCATGGGACAGTAAACCTGTTCAAGACAAACATTAGATTTGCAGACTGTCTTAGAGAAAATAACGTTTGTCAAGGGCCCTGGATATTTGCAGGGGATTTAAAGTGATTATGGCAGTGACGCTATCAGGTGAACACTAATCCACCCAGAATTATTTGGAAAGATAAAAAACACTCTTTTAAGCACCTTCAGTCAGGCTGAATGGCAGCGATGACTTTGACCAGATTAATAACGGACTCCTGCCCCTGACTGAAGGCTAAATGAGGGAGGAGGAACTACATAGGCATCAGACTAGACTAGACTAGTTCTAGGTGGCCCATAGTTGACTTCAGTGGCGTGTCTGAGTCACAACAAAGTGCCTCTGTGCCAAACAGTTGGTCCTCTGTTTGTCACATAGTTCAGTGGTACCTAACCCCCCTCCCCCAAAGAGATGTCAACGCATTGTCAAAAGCCCAAAATAATATTTTAAAGTTTTTTCTTTTCTCAAATGAAGAATTCCTCTAAAGATGTGCTACACTTCCCACGACAATTTGAGACAAATCTGTGACAATGCACAAACTCTACCACACACTGAACTTCACAAACCCACACACATTGCACTACACTGCACAAATCCCAACAAACTGCACTTACACTGCACAGTTCTAACCAGGATTTTTCCTAGCTCAAAAACAGGTGGTAACTTGGTGCACCAGCCTTTACTGCCACCTATGACCTTCTGGTCTCCCAAATTGACCCCTAATTGCTGTGCTGTGTTGTGTTTTTTGTACATTACACAAACCATTCCCTCTTCAGAATGACATAGCTAGTTATGACTTTTCTAGCCATTGTGGGTCAAACCCCTGGCTCTGTGCTTCCCCACATAAATTCCATAGATTGTTGATATATCAAATACAGCTATTCTTAATTTACATTCCAGTCAGCCCTCGTGCTCACCATTTTCTTGTTGCTGGCTTTCTCGGTCTCTTGTCCCTCTGCTAGCCCTTCTGTCTCTGTCTCTTGTCCCTCCACTGGCTCTTCTCTCTCTGTCTCTTGCCTCTTAGCGTGTCCTTCTCTTCCCTCATGCTGCAGCTGCTGCTCAGACCTCGGAACTGACTTGTATACTTCAATATGTGAAAAATTAGTTATAACTTGAAAAACACCTTTAGCTATTTGTGAACTGTATGGGAATTTGAGCTATAAAGGCTTATACCCCGGGTGTGGTGAATTGTCCATTCTGATTGGTCGAAAGGGTGTTCTAAATGTCTACATTAACTGTTAAGAGCGGACCTCCTATCCAGGTGATTTGCTGTTCAACTGAACTTTTCAATGCAATGTTAGTGCTAACTAGACAGTATACGCGAACTAGTTTTGGAGATGTAAACATATTTCTAAACATAATTTAGCAATTGAACATCAACTCTGTTGGTTAGTAGCCAGGGTATAAGTGGAATAAAGCACCAAGAAGAAAGTCAACTGTTTCAAAATAACTCAGTCGGGTCGCATCACCCTGTCTGCAGTTATTTTGAAACAACAAACGACTTGCTCGCTGTCCATTAGCCCTTATGTAGCTATATGCAGGGTTTTTCAACTTTGTTTTGCATCAGTGCCCCCTTGCGCCTTATAAGAGGTTACCAACACCCAAGCCCCATCTATTTAGAATACAAATCAGCCCAGCTAAAGACCAAGGTCCCCGGGCCAGGTAACAAATCGCATTCTTATAGATTTTCCAGGGATGATGTCACATTCTGTAGCAGATGTGCACGTGCTTACTCACGTCTCTGAACTCCACTACACATGCATCAGCATTAATCGAGCAAGCAAGTAGCCTACCCCTTCACTGCAGCAACACCATCGTATAAAAAAAGAGAGTCAGGTGTCAGAGTCTCTGGATGAACAAAGTTAGCTCATTACTGTAGCTAGCTTTCTTATTAGTCATCATGACTGACCTTCAAATAAGAAAGCTAGCTACAGTAATGAGCTAACTGCCGCTATCTGAGCTAATAGCTGCCTTGTTTCCATTAATCAATCGCATCATATTGGTGTCCCTTATTTGTAAGGCTACAGGAAATACTGTGATCCATATGCAACGTTTGAAGCTCTATGATTGAATGGTCAGGTTGTGGAATAGCATTTACCCCCACAAGTAATTAATTTTGAACAATATTATTGCAAAATAATCAGATTAAAATAAACAATTTGTTTAAAAGATTATACAAATATCTTCATTCATTTTATTTGTTTGAAAACTGGAAACTTTACCCGGACAGAGAAGCAAAAAAAAAAAAAACAGACAGGTGGCAATTTCTGGAAACCCTACATTATGCCTTCAAGTCACTGAGTGATCTCTCGTGATGTGCAAGCGCTGCACAAATGTGTAATATTCTGAGTATTCTGAGGTGGACTGAAGTGCCCTTGTGTTAACAGTGTAAATAGAAAAAGCATGCAAAATCCACCTGCTGTAACAACGTACGCATTTTGTAGCAACATACACTGCACAAACCATCACACACACTGCACTACACTGTACAAACCCTGACTCACACTGCACTGCAATGCACAAACCCTCACACACACTACACCACACAGCTCAGACATTTATGCACACTGCACAAACCACAAAGTTCAAACCAAACCACTTTCAACTAAAACTTACCCATGAAATAGCATCAATAACATAAACAAATTTACTTCTCAAAGACATTTAAAATTACACCTGTACACCTAAAAAGAAAGCCCCAAATGAAATACAAATGTTATTTGTATACAAATGGTACTTTGGAATCACTTGAGGTCTTAATGTAGTCTCTTGATGGAATGCTTTGTGGCTTACTCTATTTCAATGCAGAGATTTCAGGAACAGATGAAGGAATGCGCGGGGACCGCGATTATAAATCCGTCTGGAAGGTAACTAAGTCTACACCCCCGAGGCTCAGAAGATGCAAACCCTCTAAGCATTCAGGGCCTGGCTGTATTTAATTAATCTTCAAATTCTATAAGCCATTTTTCCCCAAAGCACGTTCATGTGCCAACAATGGTTTCCTGATACAATTAATTAATCAGACATGCTTCACAGGGAACCTGGGGTGGTCCAAAACTGAAGTCCTGGGAAAGTGCTTGGTTTGTAGAGCCTGTGGGCACCAGGGTAGTTTCTGCAGGGGGGCATTTTCTTCATAAAGGCCTCTGATTTGAAGTGCACTGAGCATACCCAGAACAACAAAAAATGTATCAACTTGATAAATGAAGAAATTAATTTTAAATCAGCAATGTATACAAAAATGTTACTTTAAGCTACTAGTAATTGTTCCAACTACAGCCCTACACTAGGTGCCTTTTCAGATGGGACATGCACAGGTCATACCTGAATTTATGTTGTTGGAGGGGCAGTTAATTCCTCCATTCTTTCATTCATAGAAATAAACCAAATTATTGTAGGCCTCTATAATAAATTCCTTGTTTGTTCATTCTACTGTACCATTCACTGAGTTAATAATCATATTTGGCAGCCATTAAGGATGTGAGGTCCCATCTCATTGATTTTGAGAATTCCATGTGCTTCGGCCAGATCTCACGCATCACCTCATTTCAGCTCTTTTCTACACACACTGTCAGTGAGATGAGTCTGATAAGGATATCATCCCTCCGTCTCTCATCCATATCACTCGGACCAATCATGAGGAGATGGCACAGCTATATGCACCGCCTCTCCCACAACAGCCTCCCAATCACAGCGCTGATAAGATCCCACCCCAGACCTCTATGTGGGAAACCGTCAATCACAGCACAGATAATATCACACTCTGGAAATTGCAATTAGATGTCCTCCAATCACATTTATTTATTTATTTTGAACGTAACACAAAGAAAGATATAAAAAAGGGACCTGGTTAAGTTATTCAAAAAGAGTGGTCCTCTGTATTTTATTGGGAAATGACCGTGAGCTGTCCTGTAGAAAGCAGAACAAAGATCATTGTAAGATCTAATCCAGTGGGTATGAGAATTGTGAGTTAAATTGAAGAAAGTTTTGGAAGCAAACTGGGATAAGGTTGTTCTTGAAACAACAACAAATGAACAGATGTGGAATTTATTAACGTCATGAATTTGAAGGATTCCTGAACTGTACAATAATTGAGAAGAGCTTGCTTGTCAGTCGGAGCTGGTGGCTAATCTTACAAAGCGCTTCTGCAGGAGAAGTAGGTCATTTAAGTTGCTCTTAAAAGTGCTTGCCCAAACTATGTTGCAGTATGGCATATAGGGGTAAATCAGAGTGCAATACGATTTAGCATGAGTTTGTCAGATAGAAAATATCTTATTCTCCTGATGACACCAATGTTTTATGCAATTTTATGGGAGAGAATTGTTTTTTTATAAAGTTAACTTCATCTTCGTTAAATTCATCTATGCAAATCCCAAGAAATGTTGTAACTGGGACACATTTTAAAGTATTATTGCATATATAAATGTTTTCTGAGATGTTAACATTTCTTTTGTATTTTGGCATGAATAACATGTGAGCACTTTTTGGCTTTGAACCAATTATCCACTTTACTCAGTTCAGAGTTCATTAAGGATATTAAATTTGTGGCATTTTTACTTGACAGAAAAATATTGTGTCATCAGCAAACAGAATAAAGAATACACATTTGGACACAAGGTAAAGATCATTAATATAGATTAAAAAGAGTAAGTGTCCAAGTATGGATCCTTGGGGAGCTCCACACATTATATTCATAAATGTAGTCTCTGTTCCATTCCAAAAAACAGTTTTCTGTGTTTTTAGACAGACTAAACCACTAAACCATTCAAGTTAATTGCCAACAATCTTATAGTTCATTAAAAAATCCAATGGTACATTCATTGTTGTCAAAAGCTTTAGATATACTACCAGTTCTGTGTATGAGTGCTTTTCTTGAAATCCATACTGATGAGAGCAGACAAGTTATTACTAGTAAAGAAGCTCATTAGTCTATTGTATATATCTTTTTCTAAGACTTTGGATAAGCAGGGGCTAATGGAAATTGGTCTGTAATTGGAGAAGACGGAGGAATCATCTGCTTTAAACAGAGGAATTGCTTTAGTCCGTTTTAATTTAGCAGTCTTCAGCAGTTTGTAAAGATCTGTTCAGTATATGTAGCAATGGACGCACTATTGCTGGGAAGCATTTATTTTAAGTTCAGAGTTCATCATGGCCAGCACTAGTTGGTTTGAGTTTATTAGGTGTGTCAACAAGCTCAACCTCATCAATGGGATTAAATATAAATTAATTGTTAGACATTAAATGAATGTCAGGGTAATTTATTGGGGTTTGTGGTGTCTTAGCTGCAAGTGATGAGCCTACGTTTACAAAAGTCCATTGGATTAATTGGTCATTTCATAAGGGCCAGTAATAGTGCTGTTACCCATGACAAACTCATTACATGTGGTTTTATTTGATGGATGTTTGTTGGTTAACTCATATATGATTTGAGTTTATGAGTGCATTTCATGTCATTATGTGATGCTGCAAACTTATTTTGATAGCATAGATGCTTGGCTATATGTTTATATAGCTTATTTCTATAAGCAGATTATTAGGTAATCACAGCATAGGTAAATATAACACTCTGGAAACGGCAGGGAGGAATCCTCCAGTCACAGCATAGATAATATTCCACTCTGGAAACAGCAATAAGGAATTCTACAATCACAGCATCCACAAGGATTCCACTCTGCAAACCGCACTTGAGGAAATCTCAGTATTCATAATATCCCTGTCTGGAAACTGCAATTAGGAATTTCCCAACACCACCTATAAGATCCCCTCCATGGAAACCATAATTAGGTCTCATCCAATCACGACATAGGGAATATACCATTCTGGAAACTGCAATAAGGCATCCTCCAATTACAGCATTGATTCAATCCCATTCTGGAGAGAGGACGGAGGAATACTTAGACATTCAAAGACTACTTTAATTGTTTCTACAGAAATTAAAGAGCAAGCTACATTTAACCAAATATTGGAATCTGCCACACGTCTGTTGAACAGGCCACCCTAACTGAGACAACAAAATCGAACTAAATTGATAGCCTGTTTTTCCAACTCACCCACCGCCCACTGGAAAACTCCTATAAAATAAGACATCTTCACAATACCTCTTTTGACTTTTGCATCAGCATTTGTCTGTATGCTTTATGGCAGATAGGTTGTATATAGGTTCTTACAGTGATGGTTTATCTGACACTATACATTTTTCCTGGGGGCGGAGGTGTGATGCAGCTGCCTCCCCAGATTGCCTTGATGATGTACAGTAGCCCCTGGACAGCTACAGCTGGTCATACAGGCTCACCACAATGTGATACATCACACATAGCTCAACATGTCAAGGCAGTTTACAAACCGCCCCACACAACTGATTACAGATAACAAACACTCTTGTCAGTCAGGTCGAAAATGATAACGCGTCTATAGCACGTCAAGGCTTCACATAAAAACACATCGGTCAATCCTACAGATAGAAGGACATGACTGTCGATCATACAGATAACAAGCATATCTATGTGAACCTACAGATAGTTAGATGTAAAGTAGATGGGACAATATTGCAGTATTGCAAATCTCCTCTTAATGTCTCACTATCATTATTTAAGATTTAAGATGTCCATTTAAGATTTCTGCACCTACGCTTAATCACTGTAAGCTCATGACCCACAAACAACAAAATGTACTCTACATGTAATATTTACACTAATAGCATGATAGTTGCTGACTCTTCTGTCCCTGAATGATCCTGTAAAATATTTCAGTTATACTTTCATTAATTCTTTGCCATTTCAAATTAATTCACTACCAATTCAAGACTAATAACTGCTATTATTCCTTAAATATATATATATATTGTTTAGTCTAACATTAATAAATTAATGATATTATAAAGTGGGCTATTATTTCCAGATTGGGAAATTACACCAGATGGTTATACTATAGTCACATCTCAAGAGTGCAAATTGTGTAACATTGTTATATATATGGATGCAATAACACATTTAGTAACATTTATGAATGTTGAATAACCATCAATAATATTTTTGAATAATGTACAAATCCAAGCATACTTTTAAAAACATAAGTACCATAGCTTTAAAAATGAAATGATCATATTTACATAAGTACTAAAGCTTTTAAAAGGAAGATGTCATATTTATGTCATAATTAAGATTTTTTTAAATGTTTTTAAATGAAGTGCACTGAAGCTGGTGCCTTAGGTACTGTCTCTAAATATGAGCAACTGATTCAAGAAAATGTTTTAAAAAAACATGACTTAACTGTGTGACTAATCAATATAATAGGCTATAGAAACAACACCAAAGTCAAACATATTCTGAAATGAATATAGTGTCGGTCATTGAGTCTGCCAATGAGGGTGTAGACTTGAACACTTCTTAGTGATTCACAATTAACTCCTTGACATTTGGTAGCTATAGTTAAGGACAAAGCACCATAGCAGTTCAATGAAATACCCCTTATGGGCCAGCATCAGTAATGGTATAGGTATTTGAAATATTGAAGCATTTGACAAATTTTCATGACATGTATTTCATATATGCCATGTTTTTATCCTGTGAGCCACAGCAGTCAGGGAGTACTCATTGTCTGTTAATTTTAGCTCATAAACCCTTATCTAAAGTTACATCTTTAATGTTACAGAATGGTAAAGTTGTATTGTATGAGCTTATTTCTGTGTGTTATGGTAAATTACCTTGGAGTTCACAACAAGCATGGTGATGAATAACAGAGGTTTGACTGTGAGTCACACTACCCAACCCCAGCCAGGAATGGGTCCATATGATGCTGTTAGTATTCTGTGCACATGAAGCTGACAAAAGCCCAATTTTAATAATAACAAATAGCAAAGACTCAAGTTCATAACCTATGGTAACCAGAAGGATCCAACCAACATTCCACTCACTTCCTGTAGTCTGCCATCTGCGCTCGTTATGGACAGACTTTTCTCCTCCACAATCAATGCTTTCTCTTCTTACAGCAACCCCCCATTAACATAGAGGTCTATCTTCATTCTCCCCAGCGTACCACAACTTAAAGCACTCATCGTTCCCCTGCTCCCCATAATGGGAAACTCTCTGCCAATATTCAACCAATTTGAAGGGAATTTCTCCCTTTAAATTACCACCTTGCTGGTCAGTATTGTCCTTGATCCCCCAGACCTAATTGCCGTCTCAGCCTGATCACTAATGGTAATGGAAAGTTCTCTGTAATAAATACAATAAGGCATGCACAATGATGACATTTCAATTTAGTGTCCATAGATTCATTCTGTGGTTTCTCCAAGCAAACCATAGAATATCCAACACACTTTAACGAGGTGCTTACAATAATGAACATTAATTAAGCGGACCGTCTTGTTATCTGGGACATTGTGAATGACACACTTTTAGAGGGCCTGCCTTGGTCCTTGTGCATGCAAGTTTCAGTGCAGATTAAGCTAAATTAAGATGAATGTGGAATACACAGAGGAGGCTGAAAATGTGTTTATAGAGTGACCTCGATGAGTTAAGACCTCATGTGCTGGTATGTGGTGATGTAGCCTTGAGCCAAATTGCGCCAACTAGACCTACAGGACCGTCCTTCTCGTTTTATTACCTGCGGGCGGCAGTGTAGTAGAATGGTTATGGAACTGGGCTTATAATGCAAAAGTTGCAGGTTTGATTCCCAGGGGGGAAGTAAGGTACTTAACCCAAATTGCTTGAGTAAAATAGCCAGCTGCATAAATGGATTGTATGTTAAGAAATGTAAACTGTGTGAGTTGCTCTGCATAAGAGCGTCTGCTAAATGCCTGTCATTTAATGTAATGCTGAGAGCCTATCAGTGATTAATCAAGCGATTCTCAATGAGAAACTACTGTACATTTGATCAGAATCTAAGTTTTTAGTTTGTTTGTTTTGCCACACAAAGAAAAGGAATATTGAAAGTGGGTTTGTTGGATCGGGGACGAGGCGAACACGAGTCAATACGTCTCCAGCATAAGGCAAGTGGATTCAACTCTCTAGAGTCGATGTGGGAAAAAAAAAGGGGGAAGAGCTCGGTGGAAACTGGTGTCATTTCTTTTTTAACTCGCATTTGCACATTTGTCTTCCCTAATCGCACTCACTGAGAAAAGTTCAAGAGATGCCGACATGCCGAATTCAATCACATTTGTGCGCCTTCATGCACATTCAGAGTACAGTAAGAGACACTCAGCCAATGGTCCTTTACAAGGGAGAATTTTGGAAACACTTAATACACCCAACCAAACACTTTCCCTGGGAATTTCTTTTTCTTGCATATAGAACCCCCCCACCCCACACTCCCCGTGCCTTTGAAGCAAAACACTTTCAGTTCTGTATCTCAGAAGTCTGTTTCTTTCATTTCATTGGGTGTGCTATAATCCCAGGTCTCTTGTAACGCACAAGGAATAATTTATTGTCTGCTCAGCGGAGCAAATTTGCAAGCCCGGCATATTTCATTTGCTGTATAAACGTTATTATAAAAAATATGAAGAGATTTTTTTTATGTGTGTGTGTGTGTGTGTGTCTGTGGAAATTGTGTGGCAGAACAATTTTAGATTCTGATTGTCATCGTATCTGTGATTTTGCAAGTATAATTCCCAATTCTGCTTTAAGATTGTGTTGATACAGAGACCATGGGGGAATTAAAGTCAGTGTCATATCGAGAGCTGAGATGACAATGATGCACTGACTAATGTGTATATGTAACCTCACTTAACCTGCATTCTAATGCACCTTGTGTTCGCACGTGTTTAAAACAGTGGGTACACTATGAGATCTGTGACACTGATTTTGGATGTCCCCTCTCCTGCTGCGATCTCAAAGCCACGTGACAGGAAGTACCCAAATATAAATATTCCGCAGGGGTTTGGGTAATTTTACAGGTTTACCCGAAAGCCTGCAGGAAAAGCCTTTCCAGAAGAATGTTCAGTCAATATGATTTTTTAACAGTATTAACATTTTAGATTTTAGAGGATGATATTGAGCATCGGTTAAAACAGACTTGGGCCAGGATTCAATCAACAAGTGGGTTTTTTTCTTTACAGTTTGGTGAGTTCAGCAATCACCAAAGTTAACCTACCAAATTGTCTTTGCCAAGGAAAAAAAAGGTTACACACATTTTATTCTAAGTCAAATTTAAAGACAAATGTTGATTGAATTCAAGCCAATGTCTTTTTGTTCCTACTGTCCTGAAAAGTGAAATAAAAACTGATGGCAACTGTAGACAGTAAATAGTATTTATAAAAAAGACAGGCTCTTTATGCACATGCTCCTCTACCTCGTGAAACTAAGCTCCTTGCTCAGGTACACTCTCCTTCCCCTTTTACTCTGAAGTCATCCAACTCATATTTAAATCATTAGCCATTTATACAGCAGAATATTTCCTGACGAATGTAAAGTCCAGTCCCTTGTCAATTACAAGAGCTGTGCCCCCACCTCACCCAGGATTCAAACCTCTAACTTGTTGGCGACAGGTCCAGGGGCCTCATTTATAAAACGTACTTACGCACAAATTTGATCTTAGAACGTGCGTACCCTCAAATCCACGTCAAAGTTCAGATTTATAAAAACGGTCTTTGACGTGGAAAAGTACTTACCTCCACGTCAGGTTTCAACCTGGCGTACGCACTTTTCCTTGTGGCAATGTTGAAGTACTGCAGGTATTCGCGGTCTCGTCTCTTCTCTGTCCTGACCCCTCGCTGGTGAAATTATCTTCCACAATCGGTCAGGACCGCGGAATCACTTGCGATCTTCCGCGAGAGACTCAAAACCCACCTTTTCAGACTCCACTACCACTGAATTCTGTACATCTAGCTAATTGTCATCACCACTGCCTACTTGCTCAACACTATATACCCCTGCTTACTCCATTAAAAAATAATAATTGACTAACCTTTTCCTTCCCAGTGTTACAGGTATGGTACGCAGCTGCCTGCAATGGTTTATTGCTGTATTACTGCACTGATCTCTTGCGCGTACTATGATTGTTCCTACCATGTATTAATGCACATCTTGTTAGTCGCTCTGGATAAGAGCATCTGCTAAATGCTTAAAATGTAAATGTAATGTAAAATGTATTCGAAATCTAACAGCGCCAACATGTCGTCTGCTGCCTATTATTATTATTAGTAGTAGTAGTAGTAGTAGTAGTATTACCAGATTGAACACATTGCTTAGGCTATACGTAATGGTTTGCACAATACATTTATTAATAAATTAAAAACAACATAAGCTAAGCTACTTGTGGAAAACAAAACAAAAACACACATTGGTTTTCCAAAACTACCCCAATTAGCATAATTGACACATCCTTGAAATGTATTTAATACATATTATGGTTCCACGCGTAAAAACACTTCGGTCAATCTGTAGGCTATAAAATAGAATGGCTTCGCTTCTCAAGATATCGCCAACCGCGCAATAAGAAGGGAACGAGTTATTAGAGATTTTGACCTCAGTTTTAAATCAGTTTAAAAATGATTTACGTCCTTCAGGGACCTTTGCTGCCCCCGTTCACAGCCTGGGCTACAGACTGCCAGGCCACGTACTTGGTTGTACTGGTAAAGCCATTGGAAAGGCTCCCAAACAGCGTCCCTGCACGCAGCTGCACCTCCGCCAACAAGACCTCGATTTCCGCCTCGCTAAAATTATTTTTCTTGCAGCTCGCCATTATCAAGTAGAACATTTGTTTTGATTCGTGCTCCTTTATATGCTAATGGTATTAATTAGGGGGCGTTTACAAGGCGGAGATCTAAAACCATTCAGCTACGCACAATTTCAAGATCATTTGCGATTTATAGATTTCACATCTGGGCGAGTGGCGTACGCACGTTTTTCAAATATAGGATGGTTTCTACGCAACTTTTTATAAATGAGGCCCCAGGTTCCCTGGTCACCGTACCACATCGCTTCCCCTAGTCACCTGGCTGCCCTCCTCACACTGTTTGATTCACAATTTTTTATTGTAAAGTAAAATAGTATACAATTATATGGGAAATGCTTTTCAGTCACTGTTGTGGAATAGATTACAGGAGAAAATGATGTCTTTCTTTTTTCTTTTTTTCTTTTCTTTTCTCCATTTGGACATAATTGTATTACATCTGAGAATCCCTGGATGTAATAAAATGTGTTCATTACCGCGAATAATGAAATTATGCGAGTAAACGCGGGTCTGCATCCGAGAGCGATACTTTGCATTTTCTCCATGTCGCCAAATGCTTCACATCGTGTCCAGTCCCGATTAAATTGTAACAGGCATGCAATTTATTCAAGGATGGCGAAGTAAAGAGAATGTGACATTTACTGTTATGAGATGTTCATTAAGTTCCATTTCTTTTAATTATATGCTAAATTGAAAAAAAGAATAACAATCATACGGCACAGAACAGAAATGACAGACTTGGAAGAGAGCCTTGTTTTTCTTCGGGTTGTGACAGAGAAAGAATAATAATTTTAATAAATTGCATTCATACACATGCTGATGACTGAGACAAAGGTCAGTTGCTTTGCTGATTATGATAATTAATATCTCTGTTATACAAACAGCACATTCCCCAACACAATCATCTGTGGCCCTGATAAGATGTTTGCATAAGCTCCTCATTTTCCACTGATTTACATTATGCTATTTCTTTGCTTAACGGACATGCCTATCCACAGTAATAAGGCGCACAGTCCTATCCATCTGTATATTTGCAGAAGATATCTAGGTTAAGCACTTCACTCAAAAAAGTAAAACATATCGAATATCACAACCGGTAAAGGCACTTCTTCTAAGCGCAGGCTGCCCACTGCAGCCTGGATGTTGAGCCCAGGCTGCATCAGCCCAACTCTGGCCAGGGGAGTGAGGAGGGAAGCCGGCATGAGTTTGTCTGTTGCAAGCGGCTGTGTGCGTCGGAGTACCGGTCAACAGCATAGCGGGTTCAGTTTGCCTTTGTCACTGCTGTTCCCAGCGTTGCGGTAGCAGTATGGGGTGGATGGGGGAGGTGAACTCGAAGAGGGTACAATTGGCAACCAAATTGGGAGAAAATAGGGGAGGTAGAATGTGAAAAAAAGGTCAAACATGCAGTGCCACCCATCCAGGTTTCAAGCTGGCAACTCTCTGGCTGTGAGAACAGTTTCCTTACCACACTACCACATACTGTCCCAACAGTATTATAAGTATTACCAAACTGTCTTGATAATATTACTTAATCATTTCCTTGTATTTTCACTCTACCAAGATTGACATGTAGCAAAGGAAATCTAAGTCTATTCTGTTTCTCTGCCTGTCTGTCTATTTAATAGGTAATGTATTCTTTTATTTATGTAAAAACTGCATGTATAGCCCAATACAAATCCATGATATGAGAAAGAGCAAGACGTACATTTTTACACAACTTAAATCTTCAAAAGGTTCAGAATATTTGTGAAAAAAAGAGGATTAATAGTCTAATGACTCTTATTCTTGTTTGAACCTTTTGACTGCAATCCCACTTCATCAGTTACCACACCTTCACCATCATAGGCACACGCCCCGCGAAAATGATTATTTTTTTATTTTATTTTATTTTTTACTGTAGCCACACACGCCTTGACACAGGTCACCAGTAACAATCAAGAGTTGTCGAGGTATGTAAACAAAAGAAAGGGATTTTTCAAGAGCAACGATGATTCGATGGTTTGCATTCCTGCGCTGCAGAGCGCTACCAGCACAGAGCTATTATTTTACCATCGCTTCATCCAGGAGCACCTCTCAAGCACGACATTTTCCAGAGCCTTCTGCATCTGTACCGCTCCGAGTGCGCCGTGGCAAATGAATAAGCCCTCCATCTGTAAGTCACACAAGTCATTGCTGAGTAATTACCCATGGTGCAGCAGTTCACTTGCGCATTAGCTGCAATTATACCATCGGCGCGCCGCCCCTGCAAACAAACACTCAGTGGGGTGGCACTTCATTCGAAGATTCTAAAAAGCTGTGGTTTTGGGATCGGTGCAAAAATGCTGTCTTGCCCATTTTATCAAGGAGATGGGGACAATGTACTAATAATAACAAACCCTTGCCTTCATCTCTTCAAATTTGGGCGTTATTTCCAAAAGCCTCCATCAGCCAGCCCTAGCCCTGGCTCCAGAGCATGCCAGTCTGGTCCCAGTGGAACCAGTGGAAAAGGCGTGCTGTCCCATCACTGGGGACTTAAATTGTTTGTTAAGGAGGAAATCTGCCCTCATGCCATGCATAAAAAAGACGAGCAACCTTTTTGTGTAACCAGGCTTCCTCAGGCAGTGATCACCTCTTTTCTGTCATGATTTTTACCTTTTTGTTACATTTGTTGGGTAACATGCATGTGCCTCAACACCATTTTATTGTAAACAGCCACATTAAATATACAGCAAACAGAACCAGCAGGGAGGGAGGGTTAATCATATAAAGCACATAGTGCCTGAAGATAGGCACATAAAAACGTACTTTTTAAATCAATTTGGAATGCCCAGTGGTACACAGGCTCATCCCATATGGTTGCAAATGAGTGGAAAGTTTATAGTAAACTTCAGGTAAATTTACACAGGAAATTGGGAATTTTGCCCATAAAAGCATATAAAATAACATGTTTTACAGGTCATCTTAAAATGACTAACACATATTTAAACTATTTTGTATTTGCTATATCTTTATTTCCTCTGACTTAACTTGTTTTTTATAATCACAAAGTTCTGTGTCTGAAAGTCGGTGTCCTCCTGACAAGGTGGATGACTGGATGAGCAATTTTCTCCCCCTATTGGTGATTCAGTGTCTTGCACATCATATCATTTGATCTAGTAGCTATGCTTGATACGAATATTGTAGCTAAACTTAACAATCATTTATGCATTGTTTCACTAGCTAGCAAACACTTGGTGTTTTAGCTGGATGAGAGACCCAGCAGCCCATACAAACTACAACATCAACATCTCCTCTCTCCCCTATAAGTCATCACCCATCAATGCCTGTTACGTTTTTGGGCTTCTTGACTATTTTTGTTGACAAGTCAGGATCATTGACAGGTCTTTTACAGCATCCTCCCAGGTGAGGACTTTTGGCTCCCAAATCATTCCCAGAAATTAGGGTTGATGCCCTCAATACACAAATGTTTTTGAAACTTTTTTCTGTTAGCTGGGCTAGCAGTGTTTACACACTGAAAGTCACCTCATTTTTTTCGCACAAGCTAAGACAAATGTTGAAAATAAGCAAAAAGTCCTGCCTGGATAACATCCAACCCTTCTCTGCACACATTTTAGATATTATGCCCCTCTCGCATAGAAACTAGGTTTTGAAATACTAAAACACAAAAATAAGTCAACAATATATATAACAAGTCAGTCAGTGGAGTGCAAGGGGGACAGTACATGCCTTCATTTAAGATGTTTATGTAGCAAGACTGAAGCCTCTGTACTAGATGAATACTATAGCAATTTTCCATTGAACCACACAGATGTGCATCAATTATGTACCATTGCTAATTATCTCCACTGCAACATACAACGTGGCTGAGATTGTCCATTACAAAGCTGTAAATCTCAGTCAGGAGCATGCATGGAATCGTGAATCAAGTCATTTTACATTCTGTTCCATGCCTGCCCAAAGGCCCTGAAATTCTTTGAATTAACGTTACATTCACGTTATTTCCAGTCTTGTCATTGACCTTGCCCAATCAAACACAAGGAAAAGGCTTTCTGTAGCCATTCATATTTATCTAAATAAAAAACTGCAGCAGAAATGACAATAGCGTTCACAATAAGGGAAAATAAATGCTGGTGGATGGGAACTCGGTTTAAAAACGCTGTGCTTGTAAAGGCCTACATTTTATAGCAAATGTAAAATGTACCTAGGCTATTATTTAACCACAATAATGCATTCCTAAGGCATTTTCACAGAGGAATGACCAGAGGTTACGTAGAGAAGAAGAGGTTGAACACATCTCTTGCACCATTTTCACCCATTGCTAAACAACAACAAAACTGCCATTTTGGTTTAATGCATTTATTAGCAATGTAAGCTGCAGAAAACATATCAATTTCAAAGTTGTAGATTACGCACACGGACCTGACACTGTCCACGGACTGAACCGTATTCCAACACAAAAGCGCGAGGGTGGAAAAGTGTAACGGCCAGAGCCGTTAATTTTCTCAGCCTCTGCGCCCACCAGAGCGCAGAAACAGTGGCCTCTTAAATATATAACGTCTCATTCATCCAATAACACGCGTTGATTGCTCACACCTCATCGCTGGAAAGAGCCTGTGTAAGTTATGAAAGTCCTATTTTGAAGCAGTAACCTATCAGTTTTGAAGCTACGCGTAAATTGGCACGTCTTTTCAGTTGAAAATATTAGACGGCGACTTCATTTTTAAAGTATTTCGGTTTACTTTTTGTATGTTTGCTGACTGATTAGACTGAAACAAATTAATTGATATTTTGGAAACGTGTTCAAGTGGGTTATGTAATGTGTAAATGAAATATTTGAAAACTGAACGACCCAGTGAAATCAATCAAACTGTTGAATGCGTAACAGTACGCTGTGGTAGAAAGGGTGTTACGCATTTAGTGGTCCCGGATTGTATCCAGAGGCTGGTCTGACAACGGGAAATTGGGCAAATTAAAAAAAGATAAATAGAGTCTGACCCCGGCGTTGCCCTTCAGAAAGACTCTAGTGCCATCTATTGAAGAATGATACATATGTTGAACTGCCACAGTTGTGACGGAAATACTTATTTTTAATATTGTCGAAAGAAATTCCCTCAAGTTATTACCTGTGTGTAGAAAATGCACGAATTTAACATATCAAGCGTCAAACCACACTGCATTTACTAGGATGGTGAAGCGTATTACCTGTTGCGATATTCAGATTCAGATGATCTTTTTAATCTGACTGCGGGGTATGGCTTCGTGTTCAAGTGGATATTAAATTGGGGGTTTTCCGCGATAAAAACCACAAGGGAAGTTACAAGTATATCGCGTATGTGTCGGTGATGATTATGCGCTCCTGTGCAAACATATGCAGTCGGTAGCGATACAACTAAAAGCGAATTACATTGTACGAATAGAACAGCGTCGTAAAGGGGCATTTATACACAAGACACATCATGGATTTAATTAAGCTTAACTAAATTAACAAAACAATTACCTTCTTCCAGAAAGTGTGAGTGGACCCACACCACGACCAAACAGCCGACTGCAGCTCCTGCTAAAGCCCACGCGACTCGGAGGATCTGCATCGTGGCGAGTGACTCAAACACGCGTGGAGTGAAGCCAGCAGAATAATAAGAAATCCATCCCGTTCCCGTGCACCAAAGTATATTAAGGAAAACTTAATATGGAATGTGAAATTCCCTTTCCGTGTGAGCTCGACATGCGAATCAATTTGGTTAAAATAGACAGAATCCGTGATCGAACATGGTCATGTCCATTACAATTGTTGGAAAGGGTTCGCATTACTTGAGAGAAAAAAATATTAAAGATAGTTAACTATTGCTGCGATTGTACCCCTGCGGTCAAGAACCTCCGCCGCATCATTCGAAGTGATTGAATGTATCTCGGTCACTCCGGGCTCGTCTGCTCGCCGCTCAGTCACCACAGCAGCCCCCCCTCCTAGTTCTTGTTCCTTGAGCCTCACGCACAGCCACTCGGCGCTCGGATCAACACTTTCTCCCATGCATACTGTATTATGTATAACGAGACGGCTGCGCCACCGTGTTCTTTTGCAGCAAAATATATAATTAATTTAGTCTTGCCATTTTCCATATGGGGGATCTCATCAAGTTTGCAGGATCCATCTCCGAAACAATTCACTGCTTATTGCCTTGCTAAGATCATTTCAATCCTCTCCCTTTGTACTTAAAATAAAATATATCCCTCAAGACATTTTATAAGTCAAAATGAAAGCGTGTAAAAATGGTTTACCATTCCCATTGCTAGATCCTGGGTCCTGTCCCGTTACACTCGGTTGTCCCTTTTTGAATTAAGATTAATTTAAATTAATGGCCAATCTGTATCAGTGCTACCACCCTGATCCACCTCCTCAAGGCTTGCCCGTGTTCATGAAGGCGCCCGGACTTGTTTGATGACGTCGTAAATCACAACATATGTCTCCAACTAACCCTGTGTATATGTATATACCTGTATATATATAATTTACGCAACACTAAACGAATTATCTACGCTGTCCAGCTAATGGTTCAGCTGCATTTCAACAAGGTGTATTTTAATTGGCTATCAACCCGAAAGCAACTATGCATTTTACAATAGCAGTCTATGTTTTCTTACATTAGTAACAGCTGCAGTGGCTAATGTTAAGAACTGAGCGTTGCATGTTTTCCTAATGTAGTCCATCCATTTATTCCAGCCCTGAGTGTTTCCGGATTGTGCGGTTTCCCGCACAATTACGAAATGGCCTTGGGTAGGTCGAGATTTTTTTAGTCTTATTTTAGCGTCATTGTGCGGGGTTTTAAAAGGTTTTTATAAATATAATTTCAATCCCTCTTTGCTCATTAAAATGTTGCAACCCAGCCGTTCAATAACAACCAATAACAAGTCTTTTAAGTGGGCGTTACCAGTATCTTCATCGCTCCCATTACTTAAACCTGTCGTCATGTCGGGGATATGTTAATATGTAATTTCAAGAACAAATTAATTGACATGTGTTCCGTTCTGTAAGAAACAATCAGGAGTAGGAGCTAATTAAATACAAAACATTCATTCATTTTGTGAACGCGACTGCATGCAAGATCTCGAAATGGGGGTTACAGAAAGCTTTATGGAAAGTTGAGGGCCCACCTATGACCGATAAGCACAAAGCACAATGTGCGCCATGCATACAGCAGTGGTTCTCAAACTCAGTCCTGGGGACACACTTTGTATGCTGCTTGTACCATCTTTTTTTCTCCTTAATTTGACTTTGAAACAAATGCATTGTGCTCTGTCGTTAAACTCTTTATTTTGCACAAGCGGTTTAGTTTCAGTGACCAGGTGCCAACACTTTCAACAATAAGGCTCCCCACTGATTTCACCTGCCAGTCGATAATTGAATCATTTAAAAATGTAACCTCTTTCTAAAGGAATCATGTGCCATATAGCACATTACAGAAAATGAGAGCATTAGTCGATTTGACTGATTAGAAATCCTTGGATGTGAATATAGGACATTTATTGTTCATGGCATTCTTAGCTATTTCTGACATAATATGGCCATAACAGAGAAAATCAAGCTTTAATGGAAATTCAAACTGTCTAATTAAAAACAATTACTCTTGAGTTACAATTCAGAGGTTACACTTCACAACACCAAGTTTGAGAAAGAACTGGCATACAGCATGAGGGCAGTCACGGTACCAATTACATCGGAGGCAGTGGGTGTGGTGAGGGATGACCAGCAACACACAGAACTGGGAATTCTGCCATGCATCCATCAGCGCTTTGGAAGATTTGGCGGATGTATTAAATGGTGAGTTTGGAGCCTTAAATTGCACAGAACCGAATGCCCTGTGGTAATTAAGTCTGTTCTAATGCCACATTTCAAAGAGGAGGATTCTGTGCGTTGTGTTATGTTCACATGGAGCTTCATGTTGATGCAAAGCTTGAGGCAAGGGGGGTGCCTCACACGGGTCAATCAAATACAAATACAGCGTTTCTCAATAATACTAGCTAGGCTGCTATTCAATATGCTATTTCTTTGCTTTAAAAAAAATGTAATGAAATGTGTGATATTTGAAAAAAACACTTGTGTAATGTACTTGGGAGAAAGAGGAGTTGACTGTTGTCTGTGGGAGGAAGAGTGGATTTTCATATAATTTATAGGGTCATACAAAATTCCTTGGTTCTTTCATTTACGTGCAGTTCTCTCCTCCAACACCAAGAGGTCAATGGATTACTTTCTGAAGCTACTTGTTAAGCAATCAACATATGATCTCAAATAACCATTCAGTTATCACAAATGAGGTGCATGATGCAGTAGGTTAGTGAGCAGGTGGAGCGACACACACCCAGAATAAAATAGGCCACGCAAAGCGCTGGAGCTGTGCAATGCCATTACTTGAATTCTGGAACAATTCCAAAATAAGCCAATTGCTTCCCAATCTGACACGAATGGCAACGTGACATCAGTTGTCAACAATTATGTTCAAGCAGAGAGGAGTGTTACCTCCTGTGGAAAAGTCCACGACAGAAGAAACCGCTAGTTTGACAGTGATTAAATTCATCAACAAAAGATCAAATATTGTGTCCCCTTATCTTACTTATCTGACTTTAACACAATTTTGGCTACATGCTAAGAAGACTTATTTTGTCCGAGATCTGTTTATTTTAATATTGCTTTAAATTGTTTTTATAAGTTTGTGCAGTTTAAAAATATCAACCCACTAATTTCCACATTTTAGTTTCTTTACGGTGCCAGAATGGGTATGATATATCCTACAGAAGGGTCAACAGACATGCATGTATATTTTTACATTTAAAGGCAGTAGTTCCAAATCAGTCAGTATGCTTACATACCATACTTTCCAACTCTCCGTTTTTTCCAAGAGGACTCTTTTTCCATTTCTCATGCCCATCTCCCGAATATCTCCTGGGCACTCGTTTATCCCATATTTTTGATCTAGTCAAAATTGTGAGACTGAGGGAAAAGATCCCATTTTTCTCACGCTGTTAAAAAAAATATATCAGGGAGGTCACGAAACTCAAGTGACCTAAAATAGACACTAATTTGCTCCAGCTAATACCCATAAATCTCTAGCTAGGTAGAAAACCTTATATACAACTATAAAAACATGTGACTCATGTGACAGCATGAGGCTTATTAGCTATGATAACTTGCTTCTATAAGTTTTCTACAACCTATTCGTTGCTGGTACACATATACTACAAATAGATGTATGTGTATATACTATTTGTAGTGGACTGTGTGCAGTGTAACAAAGTTTAAAATCTTAAAGGAGGTGGATATCATTCATAAAAGAAACATGAGGTCATCATAATAAATTATTGATTTAATATTACGTAATTTTGTATAGTATCTAGTTGTATATAATTTAAATGACATCAATTTTAATAATAAATATGAATGAAAACATATCAAACAAATGCACTGACATCACGGTCAAAGAATACGTGCTTTTGATCACAGGTGCCCCTAGTTGATGATGTCTTGCCATGCCAACATCGCTTTGGCCACTGTTCCTCGTGAAACATAAGTAAGTTGAGCAGTCTTCGTCACTGAAGCTCCAGCCAAACGTGCCCCAACAATCACCCCTGTTTGGTAGTCAATGGTATCTCTTCTTCTACTTGTGGTAGCCAAACTAATGGGCAACTGGGCTAGGCAGTTGATTGTTCTAATTTAAAAATAGCCAATTTCATCATCATTTTTGAATGGTATAATCTGCCTTCCAGCTTACTTGCAGCTTCACTTTCTGTTGAAATTGAAGGAGGAAATCATTTAGGAATGCTGTGAAATACATGTGTGTGTTGAAGACATGAGCCAAGGAAACATTGAAAGAAGATATGGCTGTCATCTCAAGCCCTGTTAGTTTTAGGATTTTAGGCAAATCCTAAGGAAATTGTAGTAGTCGAGTGCCACAAAGCTCTGCGTCTAGATGTGATTATTTGATCAACAAAGGCGGCTGCTTTTAAATGGATTCTGTGTAATCCTGTTTAATCGTTCTTGCAGTTTGGTTGCATTTCTTTAAAAACCATACAAAGAAGTTTATGCCACAAAACCTTATTTTTTTCAACTTAATGATCCACCAACTGGTTCATTCGATTTGCCAACCAGATTGGATATATCTGCTTTATATTAGAATTTAAATAAATGTGATTCCAAATAAGAAACCTATCTTTTGTGTGTGTTTTTTCTGTCGGTTAGTAGAGACACTCTCCAGAGCTGATATTAACTTAAGAGAATACACTTTTATGAAAAACTTGAATCCACCCACTGTCTGATTTTAGTCTTGAATTTGTTCTGGTTCATCGAAATGTACCTCTTGTGTCGGTCCTTTTTAATAAATTGCCTTTTTATGGGGTGGGTCAAAGCAAGCTGACTATATGGTTTTGTTCATATTTCAAAGCATAAGCACTTAAAATAACGTGTAAGTAAAATGCAGGACTTAATGTTCCAATGGAGTCTTGCCAACCATGGTGCTGGTAAAATGTTTAAACCTTGAAATCTGAGACATAATCAAACTCTTCTGTATGTGACTATTTGGGAATATGTATTTTAAGCATATACCTGGGCCGGGTCAATAATGATATGCAGAACAAAATCTGGGGCCTTGTTTGCTTTAGGAAAATGGTTACTTGATCGAGCACTGATCACCTGTTTGTTAAGGAAGTTTTGGAGCTTGTATCTCATCTTTACATGTCGGTATGGCTATACAAAATATTTTTCTGTCAGCAGAACATGGACATAGATGTAAATTCTGCAGTGATATCAGGAAGCATTTTTTCACAGAGTTGTAAATGTGTCGATTTTCTTGCTAGGTTATGTAGTATAGAGGCAGAGGGTGTTGAAGTCCCGGCTTGATGCAGTGGCCTGTTCTTGCCCTTATGTATTCTTATGTTCTTCTGGCAATAGTCCTTACACCAGGTACTGGGGTGCTGGGGTCCTTAACCATGGCACAGGTCAACACCCCAATCTAACCCAGACCATACACGAGTCCGCAGGTTGAGCTGGTATGAATGTTGCAAACCACCATCTCTGCACTGGCATTGCATGTATGCTGATCCCAAGGACTTGCATCCTGTTTTATCCATCTGTGTACAGGGTACAGTATTTGCAGTTGTACAACAGATGTCTCAACAGCACGCAAGTGCAGGGTGAGTGAACATTTGAGTAGTTTATGGCTTAATTTGAAGACCTTCTGTGAGAGAGAGGCTACATTTACACACTTGACATCTGCAGCAGTCTCCACCCTCAGATGTCCATCTCGTTATAGTGTTCCAGAAAGGGAAGTTACTTTCTGAGATTGGTGCTGGCAAAAAACTTGAAGCCAATCACATTGGTTAGCATTGAGTTGGATGGGAAGTCACCTCCTGTTCCTTATTTCACCCCTCCCTTCGGCTTGTACTTCCAGTTGTGCCCTAGTAATGTTATTGATCTTTCCACTACTAGCATCGGTAGAACATAAATATGGAGATTCATTCGATTTTTTTTATTATACTATTTCAAAAGATCATTACAGACCTTCTTGGAAGACACTGTTTAAACTAGCATGCCTTTGTTCAAAAATTATTTTCGAATCCAGATATACTTGCCTGTCTGCTAATTGGATAGGGGAAAAGTATGCTATGTCAAGCCTGAACTTTAGTATTTATTTTGTTGTAGCTATCTAATTAGACAAAATATGCAAAATAATTTACTGTCATGTAGCTAGCGATGGAAGAGGGGCTCAAATTGGAGGTGGTGATTCGAAAGCAAATTTCCTGACCAACCTGTGTAGCTAGATGGCAGCAAACCTAAAATTCAATATTTACCGCAAAACACGTATAAAATCTAGCAGAATTTTGGACCCGAACACAAGACTCCACTCCACTCAAACTATGAAATGAATTGACAGTTTAATTGACAGAAGAATGGCATTAACAGACATGGTCACAGAAGTAAAAGGCTCCTTTCGAGACAAAACCACTACTGAGGCAGGGTTGGAAAAGATTAGAAATGGAAAAACCTGTTCCATACCTCTACAAACACAGCTGACGTCTCCCTCACAGAATAAATGGCAGTCGGCGGAGACAAGGATGGCGAAATGATGGCAGAAAAGGTTAGCAGAGCAGACATTTGAGAGAGATGGAAGGGGAAAATATCAATACGCAAATTAAAAAGGGAGAGCGGGGGAGAGACGTGACTGCTGTGACTGGGTACTGCTTCGCTTTGATAAAAGATGCATCGGTACTTTGTGCTACAGAACCTGTTCAAGCAGCTCACTTTGAGTGACATGCACAAGCTGCAATGCAAGGCTGTACCGCCCAGTCCCTGGGAGCTCTGAGCACCAAAGTCATAATCCGATCAATAATGCGTGGGGGGATGGAAAAGTGTTCACAGATTCAAGAATGGATGAGATCATTTCACATTTGTTTGTTGGAATGCAGATCAGAATGTTTAGATCAAAGTCTCAGACTTAAATGGGGGGTATGAAAAATAATATGTCTTAGTTATTATTATTATTATTATTATTATCATCAAGTGCTTTTATGATAGGCACTTTCCAGATCAAAGAAATGAATAAAACAAAAGGGAATATAACAGTATATTTCTATATCTATATATTTATATTTCTTATAGGCAGCTTAAACACAAAGATGGAGATTGGAGAACAACAGTCAAGATGATAAAGATCGATGATAAAAGATTCATAAAGAGTTATAGGAAAACAAACAGCAAGTCTTTGCAATATGTCAACAAATGGGTTATCTGTTTGGAATCAGGTTCTGCAACGATTGCGAGATCTCAAAAACGAGCAGTTTTGAATACCGAAATAAAATCATATTAAGTGTACATCCTTCGTCATTGGTTGAAGAGTAGTCGTGTGGCCAGAGTCACAGTCACAGTTTCTGAAATGGACATAAAAACGGTATGTCTGCCATACAGAGTTGCAATTGTTTTCTTATTCTAATAAAAAGGCGGCACAACACTTGTAGAAAGTAAAAATGATGTGTTATTATTATTTTGTAGCTCACAAGAATTGTTTTTTACACTCGTATTAACAGTGCATTTGAGCAGTTGTCATACCAGGGATTTTCAAGAAGGCAAGATGCATTGTAAGCATTCTTTTTGTGGTAAATAAAGCAGAGAAGTCTGGTGTAATTGAAATGCTCTCCGTAGTTCCTGGATATTCTCAAACATGCTTTATGCTTTCATTCTGTTGTCGATGACCTTTTGCATTTGATATTTCAAACGTAGCTGCGATGTGGTTACATTGTTACAATTGTTAGTCTTTGCAACCATTTAGCGAAAATCTAGGGAGTTTCCTCCTTCCAATGCGTAATATTTGTTTTGAGATGGAGGTGAGGGGCTGTTGGATTTGGTGTAAGAACTCTGATCAATTCAAACTCTCGGCTGTTTACTGATGGATTGTGTGAGAGGTTTTAACATGAGAGGTGTGGCCATTTATAGCAGTTGATGATGTATTCTGTTAGTATACAATATGTGAACAAAGAAACCTAAAGTTTGACAGCGCTATAGAAACTTGTTTGTCACCTGCGGTCTCTGTGCCCCATCTTCAGCATGACCTGTGTTTGGCAGGTTTATCTTCAAAAAGTCTCGCCGCAGTACAGTAAAACTAGAGCTACCTTTCAGCATTTATTTAAATTCTTACCATCCCAGAGAGCAAGGCTTCATATATTGGCACCGAAAAGTAAAAATAAAAAAAACATGGCGAGCATTGTGCGTGGTGGTAATGAGGGCGGCTGAGCTGCAGATGCCAATAATGTGCTTATATCAGACTGCGGCATGTCGCTGCCGGCAACTCTATAACCACGGAGACATGATTGACAGCTCACACAGCATTCATATATGGGCATCATTCAGTTTCAATTTTTCCATAAACGCGTAGCTTTCAATTGAACCTGTCACGCTTTTACTGCGAGCGATAAGGCATTGTGTGAGACGTATCTGGCAGGTGTGCAGTGGGCCCTTCAGAATAAAGTGAGGAAAAAAACACACCTGGAATCTCAAGAAAGGCTTTTCTCCACCAGCATGTGAGCCGGTGTGATAAACGGGAGACGCGCAGTGCTCAGAAATGCATCCCCAAGTCTGTGACACCTAGTGACCTTTGCAGAACGTGCATCCATTCAGCTCCTTCCCCTGTCTATCTCCAAAAGGACACGCAGGGCAATTTTCTGAGCGTAAAACCTGCCCCCGCCCATAAAGGCATTACTCCAGGGGTCGCCTCATAGGCCTCTGTTTCTCACAAAGGTGCACAGATCCTGTCCAGGTTCTGTACACCTGCCTAGACTGGTGTTCTGTCCAGCTTTCGGGTCCTCCCTGTGGAGCCTGAATTAAATGGTTGTTGGTTCAAATCCCTTGTTTCTTTTCAGCTCTCCGCTTTCCCTGTAAACACCGAGCTGTGTAAATGGGTTACGGAATGTGTGAAATGCAGGAGTTTTTGTAGGCCTGTTGTGAAATCGCCGCATAAATAATGTGGGTGTGGCACAGCTGTGTGCAGACTCCACACAAATGATGTCATTTGTTTCAGGGTGTACAAGCTCACTTTGTCACTCTGATAATTACCACAACCGAGGCCCGTGGCGTAGTCTCTGCAACAGGGCCGGCCAAAAGCAGAGCATCGCTGCGTTTGTCATTTCTTCGATGTAAATACTTCAGACACTTTACTTATGCATTCCTAAAATTACATTCATAAAATGAGGTGGGTCACCATCATTTATTTATAAATTTTTCTTTTTTTAAAAACCAAAAAACAAAGCACAGTCCGGCGGCACGATGTTCCACAACCTCCATGGCAACTCTTGAGAGTGGTGCAATCACAGGAGTTTTCAGATGATTGTTGGCCACATCAGATGATGAATGGTCCAACATCCAAGCAAGTAAGAGTCAAGATAAGACCCAACCTTCATGTCTTCAGTGGGCACACATTATTTATTGATTCTTGACACATTGGCTCAAATGTTGTTTTTAATATACTGTATATCTCATCTCATCATCTCATCTTCAGCCGCTTATTCCTAGTTAGGGTCACGGGGGGCTGGAGCCTATCCCAGCATGCATTGGGGCGAGAGGCAGGAATACACCCTAGACAGGTCGCCAATCCATCGCAGGGCACTACATACACCACTCACTCACACACTCATACCTAAGGGCAATTTAGACTCTCCAATTAGCCTAACGTGCATGTCTTTGGACTGTGGGAAGAAACCGGAGTACCTGGAGGAAACCCACGCGGACACGGGGAGAACATGCAAACTCCACACAGAAAGGCCCCCGGCCTGGATTCGAACCCGAGACCTTCTTGCTGTGAGGCAACAGTGCTATCCACTGCACCACCGTGCCGCCGTTATACTGTATATATATATGGAAAATGTCCGTTGAACTGATCACTCATTGAAATTACATCACTGAAAGGCCTCACCAAAAAAAAAATTATACTTCTGATGTAATTTGTTTTATGGGTAAAACAGAAAGCCTGTTAGAAGTAACTTACATCACCATTTGGGATTATGATTCTTAACAGACAAAAATAGTGCACTATCCGAATGGGGGTTGGAACCCCCATTGAAAGGCCTCAGAACCCTCTGTGTGCTGCGTTGGGTGCCACATAGGACCATATGAATGGTGGCGATTAACACAACAAAGTGCTCCATTTCAATGAGTGATTGTGGTCAAATTGGGTGCACCTAGGAGATGCCCTGAGCACTGGGAGAGTGGCCATCTTTTTAGCAAAGTCTTCCACTGACTCCACTTAATGGCGTAAAGCACATTTTAACAAAGGGAGACTTCCACAGCACGGCAGCGCACAGTACTGCTGCTCAGGGCTACATAATCACACTGCTGAAGCTCCGATAAGCCATACGTCCACGTTTAGGTGGAATGAAAGTTGTCCGAGGATTACAATTATGTTTCGCCAAGTGCCATTGTTTTACATATTCAGCACAGAGCTTCTCTGCCTCAGATATGCAACTCTGCATTTATGTGTCTGTGTGTGTTTGTGTGTGTGCGTGTGCATGTGTATACAAATTATAAATGTATATATGTGTACACGCATCACAATGTAGTCATCATTGATGCACTTATTTATGAGTATCGGGGTGGAAACTGAATCATGTGGATGTGTAAATTGCCTTTTTAAAAGCATCTTTGTGTGTGCAGAGCACTCCCACCCCCACCCTGCATTGGCTTGCAGGAGCTCAGCGGGGGTGGCAGCGAAGAGGCAGCACCATCTGTGCTGAGAGTCAGTCATGTCACAGCAGGCAAACTCCACCTGCACCCCCCATGCCATCCCCCTTTCCCCAAAAGAAGTTGCATAGCGGAAGATGGAGGTTGCATTCCATAGCCGCTGTATTCTGGCAGGGGAAGAAAGGAGTTTGGGGGGTGCAAGCAGATAGCACGTTGACTTGTATAGGAGCAGCAAGCGCTTATCTGTACTGTTAATGGCGAGAGGTCAAAGTTTAAACACTGGCAGTGTGGGCTAGAGACTGTGTGCTTTGTTTTAGTGCCCTTTAATCTATATTTGGCAATAGTGTTATTTCTCTTATCTGAGTAGCTGCTGTTTAACATCTTTCTGTCCACTAGATTTACTTTTTTTTTTTTTTTTTTTTGCATGTCCCATCTTTGCATCATGTTCAGAATTCAGGTGTGCACGGAACAGGACGTGCCACCTCTGTGCTGATGGCCACTGCTTCTTTTCCCTCCTCAGTGCACCAGCTGAGCTGAATAGTCAGTGTGCTGGAGGACTGCTCCTCATGTAGCGGGTGAGCTCTGGTACGTGAGCGCCCGCTACAGAATGTGACGTGGATAAGAGTGTGATTAGTTCCCGGAGTTAGGGACTTGAGTTTTTAGCTCAGCGAGCTAAATCACTCTCTTGTCGCTTTGAGATCCCTCGGTTCGAAACTTGCTGTGGGCAGAACCAACTCCGTTACATTGGTGCCGTGACTCGGATGGTATGACCGATGGTAATTGGTCGGGCCGTGGTTGCTGCCGTAGGAGTTTCGAGGGGGAGAATGTAGTAGTAGGTGAGCTCTGGTACGTGAGCGCCCGCTATAGAAAGCTGCGGGCAGAACCAACTCCGTTACACTCGCACAACCTGGGCAGGCAGGCAGGCCCCTGGAGCAGAGTCATCCCTAACGCTAGATGCAGCAGGGGCTTAAACCCTCCTTCCCCGGGCGAGAAACCCTTCTACTCCCAGCCCCAGCCAATACTGGCACACTCAGGATTCAGTTCCTGTACCAAAGACCAGTGCTTTAGCTGGACATGCCACCCAGGAGGCCTCATGAAAAGCACTGTATATTTCTTAAGCTATGAGCACATTACTGTGCTGCTTTTTTATGTTTAACTGTTAAATTGGCTTGGTGCTTTCTTTTTGAAGATGGATACATTTGATTCCCCTCTGTTTGGCTGGATTTGGTGGGGTGGGGTGGTGTGGGGGTTGCCGGGGAGGACATGGCAGCTCAGCGCGGTGATGGCCACGGTTCCCATGGTGTGATGGGGCCCTCCATTCAGGCTCGGCGCCATATGCTCCACTCTGACAGGTGCGCTCTGTTGGGCAGCTGCACCTCCCGGCGAAGAAAACCGCATGCCAATTACGCACCATTAGTCGAGAGAAATCTCATACTCGCGTAAGTTAATTGAGGAGTTGCCTGGAGGACCAAGAAGGAGGAAGGGAAATGCTAATTCTGATCTACGGAGGAGCGTTCCAGCCTTGGGCGCTTTAGAGTCACACCCAGCCCCTCAGATTGATAACTGGTATAACCATAAAAATGTACAAAGTCCTGTTATTTAAGCAAATCCAGTTTTATGCAAGACACTCCAGACCCATTTGTTGCCTTATGTGAATATTTGCATCCATTTTTTTTCAGGGGATTGCTTTCTGTTCAGAATTTAGTCTGTCCTCCACACACCCGATCAAGCATATCAGAAATGTGGTTATGCATCTTTGCCTGAACCGTACCCAGTGCAAAACTCTTACTATAACGTAACCAAAAAATTGTGAAAACATTCAATTGATGTTGATGGGCAGCAGTCATAAAATATAATTCATTCCTCCCCTATGTGCCCCCCCCCCTTCTATTTTATATTCATATTTACAATGCCTATAATTTTCTATACAAGGTGACTACTTAGAGCAGCAATCCCCAACCAGTAGCACACGATAGACGTTAAAAGTGATCATAATATAATTATATTGTTCATATAATAGGTTCTGTATGGTAGTAATGTTATTGCCTCATCATGCCCTGTTTTTAATTAGACTGGGCATAGTGATCTGTGGGACTGTGAGAGTTGGCTTGCAGGAGCACATCATTTTTAAAAAGGCATTTTATGGCATGCAATTCGATTGTACTTGTGCTTGTCATTTTCAGTCGTTAAATATTTTAGATCAAATTATGGATCCCAATTAACAAACCTCAATGGCTACTTGAGACTGGCTCTTAGTGTTTGTACACCGTAGCCTTCACCCCTGGACTTCAAGATGTTAGGAAATCGACTGTTGGTGATGTTTTTCAATACATCCTAGTATTCCTATTAAATTGATGCAAGTGTAGTAGAAAAAGAAAATCTGAATGTAGTTTGATAGCCACATACATGCAAAAATATTGATAGGGCTACAGTAGTTCATTTTAGTTACCTAAAGTTATTTTTGTTGGAAAGAATGAGGAAAGGGCCATTGGGCAGGTTTAGCAGATAAACGTAGTTAGCTCACTAGACCTAGCTAAATGGACCTAGACCTAGCTAGCTAGCTTTACCTAGCTAAATGGAAAGGACGTACATGGCCCACTTGTTCTATGAAAATTACATAATATGAAACCTGCCACTTTTTTATCAGATCGTCGAACATACATTGGTCGTAGACATTGCCTATGGGAGCGCTCTCCCTATTGAACAGCCAGCTCCCAGCCCAGGCAGACGGCTGATATTTACTCAGTGCCATCACACGCATGCTGGCCTTGGCCACTCGGCATGCTGGGAAATCCTGCCTGTTTATCACATTGGACCAGGTGCATCCTGGGAGATTGCCGCTGTCCTTTATCTTGCACAAGGCCAGGTGCATGCTGGGCCGGAGGATCAGAGGGTTCTCACCGGGAGAGGATGAGACCTTTCACCCTTCCCAAATTTCAGTGGAATGGGGCAATGTGAGGCTGCTGCAGCAGGCTTCAAATGTGCAATCTTGTCAAAGTGACGAATGGTTGCATCTCCAGGCAGCTCTGTGCCTTTCACCCAGAGCAGGCCCCTCCTTATTACCTGCCAAGATAGAGAAGGTCATTTTGAGTCCCAAAGAAATGATCTGGACCTTTACGGACAGATGAGACTGATGTACGCTGTGTTAATGTGCATAGTATTCATCAGTATTAATCAGTTCAAAATTGGTGATGAATATGTGTGACTAAGCTGTTACTAAAAAGCCATTTCTGAGGGGGGGATGTTTTCTATGTAATTGCAATGTGGCTGTCTTCGTAACTTTGAAAGAGGAATTTAAGTATTGTAGTGTTTCTTAGTTCATTAATTTCAGTGGCGACAAAACATGATTGGATAATGAGCTATAGAAATGAAAAAAAAAAGAATGTACTACTCAAAGTGAAGGAAAATCACCAAAGCATTTCATTACATTATTTACATGGCAGATGTCCTTATCTTCTTACAGGGCTTACTTTTTTAAAGACTATGTAGTAACTATCTACAAACTAGCAATCTCAGTTACAAGACCAGTTCCTTTACCAATACACTGCAAAGTTGTTTGTTTGAATTCCCCCTCAGTAGTTATTGAACCTGTCCAGCCTTGAGAAGCATCAATACTGTAGGTCAGGCGATACAGGAACACCACTTTGAAGTAACGCCTCTGCACGCTGTTCAATGGCACGCCTCAAATCTGCACGCTGAATGCCTAAATCGCCTTTGTGGCAGAAAGAACTTCATATTTCATGAGAAACAGCCCCGCACCAGTAACCAGCAGCTTAGTTTCTACACACCAAAGAAGCAGTTCATTAAATTTGAATTTCCATTTCTGTTTTGGAACAGAATGTCTTTTGTTGTTTCTCCTGCTTTGTTTTGTTTGTTTTTCTTTGGGGTCTTTGGGTGCATGACGTGGTAAACCTTTGATATCAGAATTCATTGTAATTTGTAATTTGTGTCTTGCAGCTGCCAGAGGATTACAGTTTGTTTCAATGGCTTTTGATTTTTTTGTATAAAAGCTCATACAAGTCAGGGGTTCCCAAACTTTTTTAAATAGTCAGGCTTCAGGACACACCCTGAAAATGAGGTTGAGGTTTTTCCTCAATTTTCATCATTTCTTTTTTTCTTGACAAATAACATTTTCTTTTTAAAAACAGGGTGTATAGTTTCTAAATGTGTATTGTGCAAAATATTTTTCTCCCAATTTTGTTGCCAATTATACCACCCTGAAAATTTGATTTTTCAATTTTCATCATTCCCTTGACAAATAACATTTTCTTTAAAAAAATGTATAGTTTCGCCACCCCAATTTTGTTGCCTCCATTTATTTAACGACCCAATTTCTCCGATCCTCCAGGTAAACCTGACTCCGTGAGGGAACCTGACCACTGCCACCCTTCCGCCCCTGGACAAACTCGTGCTGGCTCACCCTCCCCCTTCCCCCTGGGGTGGACAGCCAAATGCCGCCCCCAATCGGGGCTAATGCCTGGGTTGATCTGGTAGAGATGGGTTTCGAACCGCGTCCATGATGGGCGACAAATAACATTTTATAAACATTATCATAATGCTACTGCAATTTCTTGCTTTGTCAAAGGTTGGAAGTTGGTAGGCTATAGGGTTTGAAGCCTGTGGGCTGTGCTTCAAAGAACATTGTTGCAAACCTGTGCTATCTTGCTCAACACATTTAGCTTCTTTGTTGTCTTCTTTTATTTCCTTTCCCCCCCACAGTTGCTGTACAATCAGACAGGTCTTCAGCAGAATTCCTCACATGCAAGGGTTTGGTGTGCATCGCGCGCTTTGTGATTCAGAGCATCAAGGTAATGTGCAGACGGTGTTGTGATATCAAACCTTAACATGACGGTGAGCAATAAATTCTGACAGCCATCTCATAATCATTGACTGCTACAACTAGCCAGTCAATAACTCTGCAAGGGCAAACTCCTCAACGTGTGACACAAGCGGAATGCACCGCATATGGCTGTGATTTATAGGTCTATTGCTCATCTTTTTAAAAGAGCGTGTGGAGGGGCTGAAGCAGGTTTCAGTGTAATGACACGTATTGAAATCTGACGATGCCGGCGCTGATTGTAGTGGGCAGGTCACAGGGGGTGAGGCACAGCTGGCTGTAGCGTCACTCTGGGAGTGAGGGTTTCAGTCAGCAGGCCTGTCCCTGGCTCATAATTTGTTTTTAAAGATAAGTTCGATTTCGAACAACCAACAGTAAGAGTTGTCAATGCCTGGAACAGCTTTCCAGGTCAGGTAGTAGAGGCAGAAACACTTGGGCTATTCAAGTCCTGGCTAGATGCAGTACTAGATACTCTTTAGATTAGGACAAGATGAGTCTAGATGGGCTGAAAGGCCTGTTCTCCTCATTATGTATTCTTATGTTCTTAAGACCTTGGGCAATTGGGTGCCCCGTGCATGTGGTACACATTGTCAACATATCAAAAGGCTCAAGCCTAGGTTGCAGGAAATACCGCGAACAATATCCTGAGGTATTACAGATGTGAAATTTGATGACTACTATAAAAAGAGGGGAAATAATTCAGTTTAGGGAAGATGACTACATTGTTGGTGCCCATTTGCCACCTAGTGGTGTCACAAAGCTACTGTCATAATTTCTTGGGGAGCCAGTCAGTCACTCAAACGGTCATGTTGTGAAAGACGTTGAATGAGAGAGGGACACAGCGATTTTTTGAACCGCCAAAGCCAAAGGCAAAAAACATTGTTCTGTCCAGAGTCGTAATCACTTTACCGTGTCGCACAGAGGATAATTTAATTTTCTGAAACGCATCTAAGCATCACCGCCATGTTGCTGGAACAGAAAAGTTAATGCAGCACAAAAAAAAAAGAGAGGACACTTAATGAATTTTAGTGCCCGGGGGTCACATGGGGATACATTTATTCTAAATTCAGCGGTGAATTTATACCCTTTACCGGTCATTGCTATGCAAAGCACGCAAGGACACTCAAGGCAAGCCATAAACTACCCCTCCAGCCATTCTGGGCCTAGAGTAATGATAACACAGGGAAGAATTGTGGAAGAGCATAAAAGTTTAAAATGTCTAGGAAGCTAATAATTGGATAATTTGACACAACGCATCGCATTTCCTTTCCATCCTTCATCCTGCACCAGTTTAAGTGCCTTATTTGGAAAAAACGTGATTTCCGTATAGGGGCAAGCCACAGGATGGGTCTGTGTGACTTGATGCGTTAATTTGTGGGGGGGGGGCAGAACACCCTTTCAATACAATGCCTTTAAATGCCTGCGATTTATGCGGAGCTCTGAAAATGATTCCAGATGCTGAGGACAAGAGGGTCTAAATGCAGCTCTGAGTCCCGTTGCACCCGGGGGACTTGTCTGCCTCACAGACTGGGCCGTCACTGTACTGAAAGCTGTGCTGAACTCCCCAGGGTAATTCCTTTGACTACTGCTGCAGGTCTGCAGGAGAGTTTTGGCTGATGCCGTGATGATATAGAATCATTGCGGGGGGGGCTCTTCCCCTGAATGCATTACTTTTGGACAGCATACTTATCCCAGGATGTCAATGTTCACATTTAATATTTCTTTGGGAAGGCAAACTTATGCTTTAAAAGCAATTTTTTTACTGACATAATGGTAATGCCAACGTCAACAGTGGGACTTGACCAAAACTGAGATTTTTTGCCATGCACACCACTAGTGCTTTTGGTGTTGGAAGAATCATTCTTATGTTGAAAAGAATGTCGTATCTACGGTGAAATATGGTGGTGGATCTTTGTTGTTATGGGCTTGTTTTGCATCATCTGGTTCTAGGGCTGTAAAGGTCAATGGAATTGTGCACTCCAGAAAGACCAAAACATTTTGGCCAAAAACCTGGTTTTTCCCTCTGCCTCAAAATCAATCGAGAAAATTTAACTGATGACAAAAGTTGTTTTGAAGATCTCAGTCTCCAGACTTGGAAAAAATGGGTCAAAGATCCACCCAATATGTTCACCAATCTCATAAAACACTAAAGAGGATGACTCCATAGCATTATTCTCGTGAAGGGAGGTGAAATAATTGTGATGCATATCTTTTTGGGGAAAAATATAACTTTTATATAAAAATATATATATAACTTTTTCCCCCCAATATTTTAACAAAATATTTTTCTCTGAGCAATTGTATTAGTATAAAATGTAATTGACCAATTTTTTGAGAATAAAGTATAGTTCATTATACGTGTTATTCCAGATCCTGCACTGTTATGTTTTTGAGGGTAATGGGGTCAGAAAAGCATACAAAAGCCAAAAGTCTTCTTCATTATGGTGATGTAGCCTTCTTTAGATTAGTTCACCCTGGCAGATTCTGCAACAAGCCGAAGGAGCAATTTCTTTATATTATTCAGGGTACGCGAGACTCTGGCTTGGCACGACTCATGCATACACACTGACTCAATTCTTTTTTTGTGCAGCAAGAAAAGCTTAGAGCAGAGGGCACCATGGTTGGCTGCACTGCAACTGTACACAACCGTATGGAAAAATAAACTCAATTTCAGCAACCGAGATGTCTCGTGCAGCGAATCCCTTCCACAATGAAACGGTGGAAGGGATTTATTTATATAAAGCGATGAGGCTTTATTTTTGTTAACGGCCTGAGGTATCAGTTTTCTGCTTTGCTCAATGCTACAAGGAAACAAAGGATGTCATGTCATTACTGGACATTTATTTTGCCTTTACATTTACATTTTCATTATTTACACTTTCACCTGTACAACCTCTGCTTCCCCATGAAAAGGAATAGAGTAAGTGTGTAAAAAATGTTTTTGAAATCCTTGATTCCAGCTAAATTATCCCAGTGTGGGTACTTTGTCTGTAAAGTTTATAAGATATATTAACACTAATGCCCCCACTGGTTGAAACTTTGAAACTATAGCTAAATATCCTCTCTTGTGTATACATATTAGGGGTGCGCCGATATATCGATCGCTTGGTATCGGCCGATATTTCCCTTGTTGACTGCAATCGGCTTATCGGCCGATAAAATCAAATTTACCGATGGCAGTGGCCGATAATTATCCATCAGTTTGTGTTGCGTTAATCTGGTTTAAATGTTCAAACTTGAATGGAGCAGCAGCATCTTTTATTTACAGGCTAATCTGACTGAAACCACACCTAATTTACTCCTCTGACGATGCTGCAATGCTGCAATTGACTAGCTATCGCATTTTGGCACTCCACGCAGTCTTGCACAAGATGCACGCTAGAGCTGGGCGATATGGCCAAAAATAATTATCATGATATGTTGACCAAATACTTTGATAATGATATTGAAACAATAATTAGTATGAGGAAAAAATACAGAAATTCAAACAAAACTTTATTTAACATTCAATGCTTGTATGTGCGGTAAGTTTTCAAGCATAATTTGTTTGCACTTTGTGTAAACAAATACAAAAATCTGGCTGCGTTTTCACATCTGCATATGATTTTTTGCTTGCCTTTCCTCTCTTTTTTTCCATACATTCCTCAAATACCTTTTTGTGATAACTTCTCAAATGATGGAATAGATTAGACCTGTCTGCCACCGGGACCACTTTGTTACAGTACTTGCAGAACACATTTCCTTTCTGCTCTTTGTCAGCTCGTTTGTAACCAAAGTAACCCCAGGCAACTTTGCCTTTCTTAGGGACTAAACTCAGTTCATCTTCTATGTCATTGCCACGTTTTGTCTGGGCCTAGCCTAGTTAGTGGGTTTACTGACTGAACAAATTCACCCCAATGCCTCGCCAGCTCTGAGTTTGGCGCTTTAATGATGCTTCCCTCTGGCTTCACTACAGTGAAGTTGCACTTCATATCAAGGCTGGCTGTGATTGGCTGTGTTGCTGTTTTGTGTGTTGGTTGTGTTGCGGATGGAAAAAGGCCAAAACGAATGCAGGAGCTATTCTCTTCTATGCAACAATGTTATAGCCTAATCAAAATCATTGACATTTGTACATTTGCAGCGGTTGATCATTTAAATTACAATAATGGTATAAATTTGGTTATCGCCCAGCTTTATATGCACACTGTTCTTGTTGCTTTCAGATGTGCTGTTTTTGTCATTTGGCAATAAATAACAAAATATCTGTATCTGTATGGGTATCGGTATTGGTCCAGAATTTTCATATCAGTGCATCCCTAATATATATATATATATTGGGAAGGGAGGGGGTGGAGTGGAATTTCCAAAGAATTTAAAATGAAAGCTGTCCTCTTGTTCAAGTAAGGGTAAAGCACAATAAAGACAGAGTGGGAACAAGAGGACACTGCCTAAATGGACTGACTTACTGTCAGATCTAGACATCAATGTCAGGAAAGGCCAGCCTCAGCCTTGCTCTGCCAATCACGCTCGTGCTCCACGGGGGCTCTCAGCCAATTGGCAAACAAGCAAAGCTGGGCTCAATCCAGCCATCTCCCGGTTGTGGTGGCACAGCACACTTTCCCTGGCTTGGTCGGTCGGGAGCGAGAGTGGGCCAATTTTTAAAATCGAACTCCGAGCGGCATTCATCATTTAAGTTTTTCGAGCTGTTCAAAATGGTGTGAGGAAAAAGCCTCTCCCAGAGCTTTAGAACGTAACACCCAGTCCGGTAAGTGGAAGAAAGCTAGTGATGTATTTCCAGGCCCATGCACTTAATTAAGCCAGCTCCCTCCATTTCTTCTGCCAGTGTGCATAATCATTTCACATATACACCCTAATATCATCGGCCTAATGCGCTATTTTACCAACATGCCGTTAAACCTAGGCCATAAATCTCACACAGCTTTCCCTTTTAATATATGCATGGCTGAGTAATGCAAGCATTGGATTATGGCGGGGGGTTCAGTGCTGAGAGCACAGACCGCACGTTTTATTGCATACAGCAGCCCCAGAGGAACACCATCTCCCCCCTCTCCCCGTGTTTTATTTGGCCATGTTTTGTTTTGGCTGCCTCCTAAATTTTTATCGATTTTTCCAAAAACAGTTCTTCCTCAGTATCCCCACTGTAAATCAGGCAGGTGCAGCGTTCTCGTGGCATGAGCGAAGACACGAAACTACTCTCACACTCACACGTGTGTCGTTATGGTTATGCTTAGCACAAGCAAAGATTTGGAACAGACCTGGGTCAGACGATTCTTTTAAATACCTTAAACCTTTAAATAACCTGTACAATTCCTGCAAGTTATGTTCAGATTTGTGTTCAAATTTTACCAGCATCTGAAGAGTTAAAGCAAATATATATTTGACCAAGGTCTGAATGAGGAAATGATCTCACCAAAAATCTCTAAACAAAGTTGGAGAGTGGGGGGTGGGGCGGTTATCATACAGATACACTGCAAAGAGAGACGTCCTGGAGGCATACAACTGTTATTTTTTGTTTGTGTTTTTTAAGTGATGTATCACCTGACAGTACAAAAGAGCTGGTTTACCCAGCTATGGTAATGAGGAATTTCCATGCAACCGCAAAGGAATGACTTATTATTTCAGACACAAAAAAGATAAGTCTATTTCCTCTCCCTGGTGTGTTTATCTACCCCAAACACTGTTTGTTGTTCTCAATTTGTCTTATCATACCTTTGCATGTTTCATGGTGATGGCGTCATGGAAATGCTACACAGTTATAGACTCAGAATCGTTAAATATTCTTTAACAATGCAGACAGATTTTGTAATCACCATTCTGACATCTGTCTTCTGTGAGAATGGGATAGATGTGGATAATTATGCGGATGAATCCGTCCCCATCCCCCCCGTATAACATTGATGACAGCAGATGTCAAAACATTTGCTTTGAGATTCAAGTTCCATTAATATTAATGAATATCTAAACAAATTTCTCTCTTAATGTAGTGTAGTCATGGATGTCATGCCTTGAATAATACTTTTTTTCCTAGGCATTTTAAAGTCCTTATTGAGTGCCTGTCAGGTCAGTTAATAACAAAGTTAACTAAGTGTTCAAACCCATAATTCCTTGGAACGTGGGCCAGAGTTCCACAAATGAAAGAAAATTCCAACCACGAATAACTGATATTCAGCTACACAATGCAGAAGTTGACATATGAAGCACACCAGCTGCATTGTTCATATTTTACTTTAAGATTCTTTGAATCTATATCTGTTAGACCCCCATTGCGTTCCCTATGAAATAATCAATACCATCTTAATGAAGGAAGAATATAGCTTTTCCCCACTATGAAGCCTCATTTTGTTGACTTTGAGGGGGGAAAAATTCAACAGAAGAGAGCCCAGCTGAACCACAGATGAATTTAATTATCCTGAGTCCTGCATTCTTTTCTGTGGAATAACCCACAAAACAGGTATTAACATGATCCGTTTTGTGGTGTTATTCATATTTCAACCCCCAAGTGCCCATCTTCTAATGTGCGATCCACTGTCAATGTAACAATGAAGCAGAGACTGAGAGGAAGAGAGAAAGAGGAGAAATAAAGAGAGGGAGAGAGCGAGAGAGAGAGAGAGCAACTCCTAAGCGCTCCTTCGGACAGACATGGTAGGGTGTGAACCCTGACGACGTGTATTCAGCTGGAGCTGTGTAATTCCAGCTGATACATTAATAGATGGGAAACGTGGCTTCGTTAAGCTCTGCTGGCAGCTTTTTGAAAGCTTCTCTCCGTCTCCGTCTCCCCCTCTTCCTCTCTCCCCAACCAAAAATGTCACGCACAACCATTCAGTGGCTGGTCTGCATGGGCTAGCACAAATGAGGCTCAGTGTGAGATGAGACACCTGCCATTTCATCATTTCTGGCCATGCCCGGAAGCAACCATTATCAGTGCTCCCAGTAAAATAACTCCATTCTGGAGACAGTGGAATTTAAAGGAGATATTATTGTGGGGCGGGTTCAAATTTCAATTCTTCCAAATTCCATCCCTTAGAGGTAACAGACTGCTGTACGTTTATGGACATTAAAGTGCCACTTTAGGATAAATCCCTAGATTGACCAGTTAATTACATTGTGAGTACTGGAACAAGTTTGACATTTTGCTTATGCGAGTAACACAGGTTGCCTGATAAACCATGGCTTTGCCCCAATCCCATCTTTAACACCAGCATCTGCTCTCCAGCCCATCACCTGACCCTGAAACCCATCTCTAACCATCTCTTCACACCATTTACACAAATTAGGTGTTTGCTTGCCTAGCGGTTACACAGTGCCTGCAGGCAGTCACACAGCATTTATGTGCTTAACATGCAATGTAATCACATGGGTAAAGACTTCACTTCATGTAATGTGCGACGCAATCTGGGTGTTTTAAGGTAGGCTACGTGCCACAGAAGTGGGCATGTGCCTATGATGAGTGTCTAGGCTTGGTAGAAAGAACACAGCTGGAGATTAAATGTAATGAGAGATACTTTGTGTGAATAAAAAAAGGTGGCCCTGATGATCCATTGCATACGAAAATGTGTTTTTTAGGCGCATTGGCTAACTCTCTCTAGACACTCACCCTTCTTGTTTTCTGTTCAAGCCTTGCATGGCGTCCACACCAATGGACATTTCAACTGGAGTTCAACAAAAATGCAGGCCTGCCAGAGTAACAATTCAATTGGATGGCTCACAGACCAAGGACACGCACCTTGGAAAGGTGTGATTCTGCTGTGTGATTCTGATACCAGTTATCAGAAACGAATTGGTTGGAGGCAAACTTTAGTTTGTGAGACATGTCAGATTGGAGTTCTGAAAAACCTGCAGGAAGACCTAGGGCCTAGGGCTATTGCAGCACAGTGCTGCTAAGACTTAATTAGCAGAAAGAATGGCTGGTTTGAAGTCCAGTCTGTGCAGCTTATGGGAAGGAAATCCCATACTTACTGGGTATATAAAATGAAATTGGTGATTTGAAACTCATTTCAGGCTTTCCTTAATGACATGCCATGCAATGGTATTAAAATGTACTGCAGCTGTGTTCTGAATAGGAACATGCATTGTGCCACAGAAAGAGCAGCTTACTTAAAACTAACATTACCAGTCCAAAATAAACCCTACAAATACTTGTTCTAAATCACAGACTAGAATACAAATCAATGGCAAAAATACAAATTTATTCAACAGACACTTCAGGGTGGCATGTCCAGCTAAAACAGGGTTCCCCAAATTCGGTCCTTTTCATTGTTGCTTGATCAATTAAAGTGGTTGATTACTTGACAAATTGGTTGCTGGTTTCAGGTGAAAACCAAAACATTTGATTTTGGGGAAGGCTTAGCTAAGGTTTTCTGGTCAATCAAGGACTTGCAGCCTAGCTGCGCTAACTGTGTTGCATGCGCTTCATTTACATTTACATTTTAGGCATTTAGCTCTTATCCAGCTGCTGGATATTTTTACTAAGCAATTCAGGTTAAGTTGCTCAAAGGGTACAATGGCAGATGTGTCCCACTTGGGGATTGAACCTGCAACCTCTGTTACAGTGTTCCTAACCATTACAACTGCTTCATGTGCAGTGCAATAACAACTTCATCTCTGCCGGTGGATTGTGGTGTGAAAAAAAGTGGTGATTGGCTGCATGCGTTTTGGAAGGACAGGCATGCTAGTGTACCATCCTAATGTAATAGGGCAATTCATAAGAACCTAGACAACCTGCCAGTGAGATTCTGCTTTAGGGTTTTGGGTGAGCTATCAAGAGCAGTCATGATCGCTTAGGAATGCATACAGTGTGTCAAGCATTAAGAAGGCATTATGCTGACTGCATAATGATACGTATCAAGTAAAGAGTTACAGACCCCTCAGTCCATGAAGGAACTGAAGCCTCTCCACTGTTATTCTAGTTAAATTAGTAAGCCTACAATCCAATTACCTTTTTTACGATTTTTTCATTTTATGCCAATGGGGCCTTCTTCTTTTCTTATGGTATTTTGCCCTCTCAAGAACAAATCGTATGCAAGATGTTTTTTTGTTTGTTTTTGTTCTGGGTTATTTGTTCTGTTTGTCATTGTAGCATAGATCTTTTTTGATCGCATTTGATGTTTCATCTGTCATCATTTTGCATTGGTATTCTTTGAAGTGCTCTTTGACAATTCCCTTGTGAAGAGCGCTGCATTAAGTCAAATGTGATTGACCGGTTTGATTGATGGTGGGAAACTCGCTACAGGACCAATATATGTGATTGAATTGAGTCAACTTCAGGACCACTGTCTCCCTACAAACATACATCAACTTGCTATCGCTCGTTCAATTTTCCAGAAAGTGGCCGCCTATCAGACTACAAGATGAATGTTCCTGTCTTTTAGCTTAATATTTTTATAGTTTTTTTTTTTTTTTAGACCAACCCCTCGCCCACAGCCCAACCCCCCCCTTCCAAGTTTCTAATGCCTCATGTATTTGTTGTATCAAAATGGTTAATTCCCCTGGCTGATTGGTCATGCCTCTGCTTCCTCATCCTCCATGCCTTAGTTTATTTCAGTGTCACGTGAATGTGCCCCACCAGGAAATACTGTACCACAATTCACTTTATTTTTTATAACAAAAGCTACGACCCCATACGACGACGTCCCTTCAGTATGTGTTTGTGTCACCTGTGTAGATTACGCTAAGTGCAAATTTCCTTCTAAATGGTCTACTGTTGTTCCCCGGCGACCAGTTCTTCATCATTTTTTATTCATCGTAGAATCGTGAGAGCACTTCATTGTGATATGTCTGTGCATTATGCATGTCTGTCCTTGTCATCAGGCCTATTAACGATTGCACTGAATTAATATTAAACCATGATGTGAGATTAATAAGTATTTTTAAAAGCTACATACAGGCAACTGCCAAAATAAAGGAAACACTTGAGTAAATGAGGGATGCAAAATACATTGAAAGCAGGTGCTTCCACACAGGTGTGGTTCCTGAGTTAATTAAGCAATTAACATACCATCATGCTTAGAGCCACGTATAAAAATGCCCATTATTTTGGCTACCATGTGTCCAGAAGAAGAGATCGCAGTGACTTTGAAAGTGATTGTCGGGGGCAAGTTTGGCAGGAGCTTCAATGACAATTGTTGACCCACTGCAAAACGTTATGGACAATGAACGATTCAACGAGCACATTGTTTTCCTTATTATGCACGATAAAGCTAATTCCTTCCAGAAAAGTGTTTTTCCTTTGGTGGTGAAGGGTTAGGAAGCTGCTGCCGAATCGCTCCTGCAGAGTTCTGCTGCCTCATCCTAGGAGTGAGAAAGTGCTCTATCCATATTCAGCAAGTAAAGAACTGACCTGCTGTCCCTTTGATGAAGTCACCGGTTTCTTGTCACGGTCACTTACAAGCCCTGCAGGCTGAGCCAAAAATAGTACAAGACATTAAAATGTGAGAACGTGCCCACCCATGAGGTCAATTTTTGTGCAGGTTTTTCTTGTATGAAGGAGAGAAATGGCAGATCCATTTCATGCTTACGGACATTCTTTTCACCCTTAACGTGGCCTATGACGTTTCCCTACGTCCCTGGTGAGTTTGTGCCAGAAACCATGCTAGATTTAACTCCGAAGGTTTTTTTTTGCCAGGTTTTGGGAAACCAATATTTATGTGGAGAGAAGCAAACACAGACCCACAAAAACAAACCGTTATATCCTGTGCAATGCATGTGGGATGTTCAAGTAGCATATCTAAAACAAGGGCGTTGTGTGCATGCTTCCGTAGGAAGGGTTCCACATTTTGCACAGTGCTTTGTGCAGGGATTGTGTCGCAGGCCCCATGAGAAGCACACGTAATCTCTGTAGAGGACAGGCCAGGCTGACTGAATGGGGTTGTGCCTGACTAGTGCTGTGTGCTTTTGAATTGGGTGTTTTGTAATGATGAGTGTTTTTTGGAGCTATGTATAGTATGCACCATATATAGTCCACAGTGTTTGGAGGTGATTACAGTATAATCCCGTATATCCGACTCCTGTACATCCGACATACCGGAATCCCCAATGTTATTGGATGCCAATGCTCTTTCTCTATTATAGAATAACAGCCCAAATGGCAATGCCTGTGCAAGGAGAATGAAGTGCACTTGTTAAAAATGAAGAAAATACTGTCAAATTACAGTACTGTACTGTCAAATACCCTTACCCACCTTGATGCAGTAACTTAGCCACGACTATCACAAGTTCTAGCCTTTGCTATGTCATTTGCCAACTATGACCAGGAGTCCACAATTGGTTTGGCCCTCCATGGGAAGGGTGTGCTCTTGGCTCCCACAAGAGTGCACATGCTGCTACAGCTGCAGTGGAAAGGACAGCATACCAGTAACTTGAGAGGCACAATTAATTATTTAAAAGTGTGGAAAAGTATTATTATTTATTATACTGTCTGTGCTGGCAGCTATATTGAATAATGGTATGAGGCCTGCAGATTGAGTGTTTGCGCAGGCCATAAGTCGTGCTCGCTTTTGGGTTCAGAACAGTGTCTGCGAGACGTGAAGGAAGGATGGTCCTGGCCTTCTGAGAAAGAGCCTACCTGGAGGTCAAAACGTCAGAGCAAACAAAGCCCTGCACGACCAACCAACGTCCCATGTTTCTGGGTCATTATCCGTCTGTCTATCCCTATAATGCATTGCTTTTTCAATTAGTCAGTACCCTTATACCAGCACCCTTATACCAGCACCCCCAGGCCAACCCCAGTTCCTGGATCTGGACCCTCTCCGCGTGGTTTAGCCCCCCCCTGCTGACTACCTAACTCAGGAGGGGCAATGTCTTTCAGCCCTGAGCCACCTTGGACTGACCATGACATGGTCTTTTTTGGACATACCCTGTGCCGGCCAGAAGAGGATGGGCTCCCCCCCTTTTTAGTCTGGTTCCTCCCAAGGTTTCTCCCTACCAAGGGAGTTTTTCCTTGCCACTGTTGCCTTTAGGCTTGCTTTTGGGGGGGTCTAGGCCTGGGTTCCCCCTCTGTTAAGCGTTTTGTGACAATTCTATTGTGAAAAGCGCTATACAAATAAATTTGATTTGATTTGATTTGATATACAGAGCAAATGTTCCATACAAATGTCATTTTTGCATATTATCCATTCATACACCTGCATTTACCAAAGCAACTCGGTAGACTACTCCAAATTACCACGGGTTTGTGAATGAATGCGCCTACGCAGGTTTTTTGATTTAGCGGGCTATTTGATAAAAGTAATTACGTAACCATTCAGCCACAAAATATATGCTTAAATACTGATACTGCTATTAAAAGCTCACCTAGCATGTGCTATTAGCTTTTCCTCCATCTTGGTTCGAAACACAAACAACTGAAAGACTGCCCATTGAATTGTAGCTCGCACTCTAACCGGGGCCACTTTTTTTCCACTGAACCCGTCTTGCCGGGCTCGGACAAGGGGAATTCCTAAAGTTTCGAGAGGCTACAACAGGATTACTAGAGTTCATCCTGTCCTTTATAAGAGGGAGGGGGCAGAACTCTTAAGTCCAGTGGGTTTACAAAGGTTCAATCTGTTGTCCGCTCAGGAAGCGGAAGACCAAATCCACTGTCATAGAAAAGAAGTTCTATAAAAGGAAGAGTTACTCTTGCCTCTTGTGCTGCCAAAATGAGTAGAGGCGGGGGGCTTGGGGGCTGGTGGTGGGGGGTTGGGGGTAGGGGGTGGTTGCCCCTGCACAGCCTTTGTGGTGTTTGCAGAGTTCAGGCCCTTCAGTATATTAGCCAATATATTTGCAAGAATATTTTTGTTCCAGTGAGTTACTTTTTCTGGTCATGGAACTTGCCTAACAGTGCTTGAGAAGAAAACAAAACGTTTTCATTAAATTTCATTTAATTAAGTGTTGCTTCAATCCAGGCCAGTGAGGCAAATGTTTTTCTAAATCTTTTACACTGCAATTTTTCAAGTAGTTTATTTTTGATGAAGTGAAGACTTTTTAACCTTTTTTTAATTCCCCCCCCCACTTTTCTTTTTTAGTTTATTCAGTATTTTAATGAAGTTTATTTCAAACTTAACTTTTTTATTGTGTACCATTTTTTGACTTTTATATTTACTGAAGAATAGCGATCAGCTGAAGTTCATCACTTGAGTAATGAACAAAGTTTTTATCATTAGTTGTGCTTGTGTAGGGTACCAGTGTAAGGTCATTTGTCTGTGATAGATGGGTGGATGGATGGATGGACATATAGATGGATGGATGTCCTTCTAGAGGACGTTATTTCCACAACAGTTGACTTGACCAATGCAGATTCACCAAACTTCAATAAGCGCATATAACATGTTTTATATATATATACTGCTTTTGAATTACGGTCAAAAATGTTCAGTGGAACTAGTCCATTTATTTTGGATTCCACGTGTGTCATTTTTTGCTTGTTGGAAAGGGAAAGGCTTGGAAAAGTAGATGATACTCCCAGACACAAACATTGAGGGGGTTGAAATTTTAACAGAAACTCATAAGTGAGACCGACACTCCAGCAAGGAGTAACATAGCACATACTTTTGTTAAGGCCTTCACCATTTTAAATAGCTAAGACCTATCACATCTGTAGTCATTAATATACCATATAAATCCCTAAAATATCTGTACCCCCTACAGACCGCATTTCACAGTTTAATTTGACTATATTGTAAATGGCTTAGTCATTGCAGACCACACGGATGATTTTTTATTATAAGTAGAAATGAATAATGACCATGGTCAAATGGCCATGGTCTTGGCCATTAAACAGCCGTCATTTTGTTAACTGAAGCATGGTCACACACTCATTCAGCTTGGTACTGCAGCCAACAGCTGTCGTGGGTGAAGCTTTCAATAAGTAACTTTAGGACGCCGCAGAAAAGGGACAAAACAGCTTGATGTGGTGTTAACTGTAACCTTGTCGCTATATTTTTTAATGCAAAAAATGATAAAATATCAGTTCAACAGCTGCATGTCAAGGAGGATCCAGAGGAGGGAGCCAGTGGGCAGAATAAAAGCAGGCCATGTCAGCCAAATCTTTATTTCTTTTCTGTAAAAAAATAGTCACCATTACCTACTGTACTGGCCAGACGCAAACACTGTAACACATAATCATATCATGAACACCATCCTAAAAGATGAGTCTAACCTCTCATCTGTAGTCCTGTCTCTCTCTCCCCTCTATACCTCTTTTTAGGTTTCTCCCCCTCTCTTTTGGACCTCTTCTTTTCCCTCACCATCTTACTGTCTCATTGCCTCTCCTTTTCTCTCTCTCCTTCTCTCATTCTATCTCTTCCCCCCCCCTTTCTACCTCGCAATTTCACTTTCAAGTGCATTATTGACGTGGTGTATTTGAATGCATTGCCAAAGCTTTACACTAACATAAACATCAAATGTATGCTTTTGAAACAAGACACAAAATCAATCTCCCTCCTCCCACCCCCTCTCTCTCCCTTTCTCATAGAATTTGAAGTTTAAAAGGCAGATTCCACACGAGTCACTGCAGTAAACATGGTGTGTGCGTGCCTGCGTGCTTGTGTATCACGGAGAGAGAGAGAGAGAGAGAGAGAGAGAGAGAGACTGGGCACTTGAGGAAAAGCAACTGTACTGCATTCCATTTCAGAATTAGATTAAATTACTCATATGGAGTTAAAGTGGTTTTGCGTTAGGAGCATAAAAACAGTGTGTGAATCCATCTCGTCAGCTCATCCATCCTTCCATCCCCGTTCCCAAAGATAACCTAGACCATCCTCAAGTTTCCCCATATCATTACCCATCATATCACAACACAGACTGGGCTTCCTTCCCTTAGTTTTACCTGAGAAGCGTGCTGTTTCTGCGTGTAATAGACCTTGGCATGCGCTCTGATAATGACGCAGTGAAACGGGACATCTGTTATTTCAGTCTGACAAAGATTTGTCTGAGAGATTGCATCTGGGTTACTTCAGGACTAGCTGGAATTTATTTATTATTATTTTTAAATGGGATGAAACAAAAAGAAAAGATTAAAAAAGAGCCAGAATGAAAGAGGGAAGAGAAAACACAAAAGATGAATAACAGAGCAGACTTGGAAATGGCAGGTATGCGTTTGCCTGAAGACGGCAGACCAAAGCAAGTCACCATGATTGAACACAATCGTTCTCAGCGGGTTTCAGAAAAACATCAAATATATCAGAGAAACTGCCTCAAGAAGAAAGGAAGATTGCGCAGCCACTGTGATAAAACATTGTTAGCTAATATTCTTGATCTGGGGATGAATTATCATTTCCCATCTAGGTATGCTTTTGTAATCAGAAGGGGCATGTTGAAGTAAAAACAAGCAAATCTTCCACAGAGCAGACTTTAAGACTTTAAGTCTTTAAAAGACAGTAAGTTCTTTTTTTTTTTGCTTTGTTTTTTATTGAATTTATGGATGTGATGTTATTGCCTTTGAAAATACATGTGTCAAGAGCAATGGACATTGCTTACTTATTTTTAATCAATAGGCCTACTTATTTAAACCTCTGTATATTTCATGGTGAAAACTTGTACTGCGAATCATGCTTGAGGGTATATGACAACAGTGACTGATATGGGATTCAAAATAAGCAGCCATCTACTCTAGTTCTCCAACCTCCAGACTTCTTTCTGGAGAGACAAGCTGGCATTTACCAAGCTGTGTCAATTCATGGTAGTAGAGTACAGTACAGAGAGAATTGCATTTTACAAATGAATTTCATGTGAGCATGCACAGCCTTGCATTGTATGCTGTCAAAGCTGTTTAGGTTTATTTTGCTCTTACAAAATGTATGCATGTATAGGCTCAAACACCAAAACACATTACTTGCAACTTTGTTTGGTTGATATGGAAATTAATGTTTTTGAATGATTGGGTTAAGAGTGGAAGTTGTTCCTCCATTCGTGTAATATGCATTCAGTGGATTGATGTGACAAATGGGGACACTGAAAAGGGGTGGCGTGCGGGGGACTGAGAGAGAACGAGCTTCCTGTTTCTTCGCCAGGTAGGATAAAACCTTGCATCACCATCGCATTCCCCTCCTCTGTCAGCTCTGCGCTGTCCAGCACAGAGTAGTAGCGCTCAAACTACATGTTACAAGAGGAACTGGCAATCACTGTTTATTAAGCTGGCCTTTTACCTGTGCAATTATTACAAGTACATGAATATACAACTAATTTCTAAGCACACTTTGTTACCCAGCACTTACTCAACACAACATAATTACACATGCACACTTAAGCAATTGCACATGTGTAAGGCCACTCATGCACATACACAAGGAACAGAAATAATTCAGTGAATTTTCTGATGTATAATAAGGAAGATACAAAAATGAACTGGCAACATTTGGACATATACTATAACTTCCCTAGGCCTTGTATGATTTGTAGTGACACCCTATTGTTTCATGACATCACTTTTGAATGTAATGTTTTCGATTGTGTGTGTGTGTGTGTGTGTGTGTGTGTGTGTGTGTGTGGTGTGTGTGTGTGTGTGTGTGTGTGTGTGTGTGTGTGTGTGGGTGGGTGGGTGGGTGTACCATATGGGTGTGTGGTTGGTTGGGTGGTAATGCCGTGCATGCTATACATTTTTAAATTGTGGTAGCCAAGGTTCAGGCAAGCTGTTTTCAGTAAGAGAGGCAATGCGGCGGACATGCAATGTAGGATGGGATAACGTCGAACCTCAACACCGCAAACGCCGCTGAATACCCGCTCGGGTTCAGGGGGAAATGACAAGTTTAGATGGAGTGAAAAGACTAAAGGGGAGGAATAAAGTCGAGGCGTCTGTCAGTGCCAGGAGTTGCGAGTTGCCAGGAGTGTTGCTGATTCCTTATACAGCCTACAGTTTATACTGCATACGCTGCATATATTTCTGTACTACATATACTGTGTATGATGTAGCCTATTTATATAAAGGTTTTACAAAACCATCAGCATACCCCCTTTACATCTGACAGAAATATTACACGGTTATACCACGAGGATAATATTCTTTACTCACTTTAAGAAGCTGTAAACTGTGGCTGTGTGTATTTTGTGTTTAAAAAAAAAATTAAAAAAACTTTACGGACCTTTCATTTTTGTACCGTTGTGTAGAAATGGTTTATTTTCAAACATAGTAACACTTTATATACGATTCATTCAATGTAAAAAATAATTAATCAATCGTAATGTTATACTTTAGACCCATAGCTCATTTTCCTCTCGAATTATCTCATTATATCCATTTCCAAAATTAGATTTATGCGAACGTGCCTCTGTATACTAATATATCGCACACCTCGAAGTGGTTTCTTATACTCTTCACACAATGGCAATTGTAACAAAATGGTTACACAACGCAAACAAGCTAATCATTACAAAACCTCTCCAGCCTTTCGAGTAACGTTATTTATAATGACCATTATGCTTTTCGACCTTCAAGCAGAAATGCCAGACGAACAAGTTAACGACTGCACAGGCATTCAATATACCTACCGCAGTAGATGATTATCAGCCCGCTCAATAGAACTATAGCCCAGAAAGTTGAGGACATTCTCGGCCAAGCGTTGGCATCCTTCCGATTTTTCAACCTGAGGGTCGAAGCCATCGAAGCCAGTGTCCCCGTACGTGAAGAAATTCGTATTTTTTTACCAGCCAACTCGGCCTTTGACGGAACGCCTCTCGCCACGTGTAATCCCTAAAAAAGACATATTGAAAACGTTCTTTTCTTCAGAATGCTCCGAATGCTTCAATGACCATTGCAGGTCAAAGGGAAAAATATTTTCCACTTATCAGCGGTTTGAAAAAGCCCACATTGAGTACGTTTAGATGCTGAACATACTGCAATACACCTTCGCGAAATGGCATGTACAAGGTGCGAACACAAAATAAATCATTCTAAAAAAGATTTTGTAAACAGAAGTTTCCACTGATAACGTAGCCTCGGTTAAAAATCCTTTAAATGTGAAAACGACATAAAACCGTGCTCCAAAGTTTTACAAACGGATAAAGACGTGGATTTCAAATTGCGTTTAAACGGAAGATTTAATACCGCAACTGCGTGCAGCACCCAAGTCACACCTGGGGAAACGGTGGGTCTCTGAACGATAGTGGCACGTAACTCCCCGGCAATGACGGAGAGAAAATGCAGAGGTGAGATCTTACAAAATCCCACGGCAGACTGTATTCAGTCCATATCTGAACAAGCAGGACGACTTCAATGGCAACGCGCACGAATGATAATATAAAAGCAAAGAAAATCCGTCCGAATAATCGCGGAGAGGAAGGACTGGACGGCGAGAGCGTGTCACTCGTGAAACGTCGCAAGGTCCAGTTACTTAAAGCCTTCCTCGAGATGTTTCGTCCCCCACAGAAATGAAGGAACTGGAAAAGCGAAGAGACTTGTTGCGAACTTATCTCATCATTTACCGACAATCACTGTCCATTTGGCTATTATATCCTATGGATACTATAGCCAAACACAAAACGTCCTCTGACGCAGCTTCTTCGTATTCAGGGAAAGTGAATGCTCACAGGTAGTGTGTGTGGGTGTGTGTGTGTGTCTGTCTGTCTGTCTGTGCGTGTGCGCGTGCGTGCGTGAGTACTCAGTAAACACAAACCACATAGACATTTAAGAATTTGTTTTATCTCCGCTTCTCCGTCTCTGTGTGTATCAATTTACCCTGAGGTTAACGTTAATAATGTCTAGAGTTTTATTTTTAGTATCCGTATGAATCTAAATGCCTTTTTGAACAATTTCAGCTGTGTACACATGTGATCTTGTTAATAGGTTAGTTATACATGCCTATGGCAATCATAGCGGGATTAACCCTGACCACTAGTCTAAATTCAGGTTGTATTTAATTGCCTTTGGTTAAAGTATCTTATTTACTCGTGTGTAATGCATCCCTAGCATTAATAATGTATTAGGACATTGATTAATTATAATTAATCTAGACACTCGCAGAGAATATTCAGTCACACTTTTAATAAATATTTAATGCGTGTCACTCGTGCTTATTAAGAGCGTTCAGAACCATTACAGGCGGACAGCGCCTAACACGTTACTGAGTTTTTCCTTTTAACAGCAATCGCATTTAACAATTCCAATATATATAGTGTAATGTAAATATACGATGTTAATTGCCCAAATGTTATGTGCCACACAGGCGGCTGAACTACTACGTATTAGTATTAATATTACTAATAGTAAATGTTTATTTTTTATCAGTGTACGGCATTGAAATGCACGAGTGTACATTCTAATGCCTAGGGTATGCTTTGGTTATGATTGGCATTCCCCATCACTAAACACATACAGCAGTATTTCCCAAACAGCAGCAGATGTTTACTCTGAAATCGCTTAATGTATAAGTATTGACATTGTATAATTACTGCTATGGCTGGTTACATCCAGAGGTGTCTGCCAACACAAGAACATCTTCTCCGGTATCATTGTTTCTTGTCTCTCAATATATTTAGCCTATCCTTCTTATAATCAAATGTGTCCAGGAAAGGTTGAGGAGTGTTTATCTTTGTTCACAATATCACATGTCGTGTTGGCCCATTTCCTGTCCCTGCTGAAGAACCATTATGCATTCTCACAGCAATAGGTTTTAATAAGTGTAACAATGATAAAGACATTTATATAGTGCCTTTCACAATCATAAAGTGCTTTACAGTGAAGCTGAGAAGCTCACCTCAACCACTGCCAATGTGTAGGACCCACCTACACAGGAGTGAAGCATGGCAGTCATTTTGTACCAGAACGCCCACCATTACTGTCCATCAGCTTAAGTGTCAAGGGAGGGAATTGCTGTCTTTTAATTGTTAAGGCATTTGACCAGATATTTTGATTAAATCCCATACTCTAAAAGGTGATGGCATGTTGCATATAGACCGTATGCAATTCTTGCCGTTAGGAGACTGCAGGCTCTATGACACTCCTGCCAGGGCTAGCCCTGATGGAATAATTTATCAGAGATCACTGGCAGCCTAAGCAGAATTTTGAGACGGGGGGAGGCCCAAGGCTTCTTCAGCGCCCGGCGACTGGATTTGTGGACACCTGCCTGAACTTGTTATTGGATTGGGAGTCCTGGCAGGCTGCAGAGGGTTCCAGGCCAGCTACCCTGACCTTAGTGATACTGAGGTGCTGCTTGGGTAATGCTGTCCTTAGTAGGGGTTCCTTGGGCTGTTGTGGTTGTCTGCACTCCCTTTGATCTACACAGACCAAATTTCTCCTTATTGGTTTCTGGGCTAGGCTTCGGACCCTGGCTCGTGGTGCTTTGCAAGTTATTTAATTGGGGGCAGTGGCAAGATGCCGGCCGTAACAGAGCATTGATTAAACAAAATATATCAAGTCAAAGGTCAACTGTGCCACTCACTGTACTCGCTACTGTATTGCAAGTGCTCAGTAATCCAGATGAAATCCATGCAAACACTGGTGTGTGAATATGTAGCGGGTCTGTAGCGAATAGTGGTTCTGTGTGGCTCAGTAGGTATAGCATGGCGCTGACAACGCTTAAGTTGTGGGTTCAATTCCCATTTGGGCCACATATACTGAAAAATGTATGCATTCATTAGTGTAAGTCGCTTTGGATAAAAGCGTCTACTAAATGGCGTATGTTATGTTATGTTAGCAATGAGCCACAGTGGGAACTGTTGCTTGGTATATACGGAGAGCTGTTTAGCCCACTAGATCAAAAGATCCAGGTGCCAGAAATGAGGGATAAAACAAGCTCTAGCAGGTGACATCACCTTGTATAACACTCCTATCAAAATAACAATGATTGCATTTACATAAAATAACATCATGCTCACATACAGTAGGCTCCATTTTTATTCACATCCTTGATAAAGATGAACAAAAGAGATTGTACAAAATAAACAATATAAGTAATGAGGTATATTTTATGCTGAACAAAATCAGAAATTGTGTAGTGTTGTATGAGGCTATGGAACTTCTTGGGTGGGGGATCCTCAACCATTCCTCCATGCAGAATTGTTCTAATTCCTTCAGATTCTTGGGTTAATGTTTGTGGACTGCTTTTTTGAGTTCAAACCACAAATAATTCAGTTGAATTGGATTCAGGTCTGGAGACTTGAACCATTGTAGGCCACTGTATAGTTCCATAGCCTTCCAATGAACTTCAAATAAAATTAAACAAAGATTAAAAGATTAGTTAGGGGTATGAATAATTGTGATCCAGATGTTTTCTGGAAAAAAAACAATTTCTGAACAATTGTATTAGTAATGGCGGCACGGTGGTGCAGTGGATAGCACTGTCGCCTCACAGCAAGAAGGTCTCGGGTTCTCCTGAATCCAGGCTGATGCTTTCAGGGGCCTTTCTGTGTGGAGTTTGCATGTTCTCCCGTGTTCCCTAGCGTGGGTTTCCTCCGAACTTCAAATAAAATTAAACAAAGGTACTCTGGAGAAAAAAATTCTGAACAATTGTTTCCTCCCACAGTCCAAAGACATGCACGTTAGCCTAATTTCCTCCCACAGAGAGTCTAAATTGCCCGTAGGTATGAGTGTGTGAGTGAATGGTGTGTGTGCCCTGCGATGGATTGGCGACCTGTCCAGGGTTTATTCCTGCCTTTCGCCCCTATGCATGCTGGGATAGGCTCCAGCCCCCCCGCAACCCTGACCAGGAATAAGCGGCTTAGACAATGAGATGAGATGAGATTTTATTAGTAATGTAGATTTGGAATTTTTTGTTGTTGCATAAAATATACTTAATTACTTGTATAGTTTATTTTATACGATCTCTTTTGTTCATCTTTATCAAGGGTATGAATAAAAACGGAGCCTACTGTAGCTGCTGTAGATACATCATTTCAATTTGGCTGAATACCCTCAATCTAAATCTGCTGCTTTTCTCTCTCTCAGAACCACATGGGGTGCTTATTTGCCAATCAAGTCACTCTGTTCAGACGCATTAAAAGAAATGGTTGCAGTTCGTATCCAAGGATCTCAATTAACTCATCATTCGTGCCCATTATATGCTAAAAGATTACTGTCATTTTCAGCCACAGCGTGTCCTCATAGTATTTTCAGCCTCAGTGTGGTCACTCATATATATTAACAGGAAAGGGTATTCCCAGACCTTTGCTGAAATTGCCATGAATATCTGAGCGGCAGACAGGGCAGGGCACTCCGCTAGGGTGCTCGGACTCACAGACTCACATTCGCCACACTCAGATGGCTTTTATTCCCATTGTCGGCGCTCTGATAATGGCTCCAGCTCTGGCAGCCAAGCAGTGCTGGCAGCCAATCAAAGACTGAAAGCAGCTCAAAGCTCCAGGAGCATTTGCTTGCAAAATGTACAGATGAGCCAGGGGGGGGGGGGGCAGAAAATAATAGTGACAGCCACGCGATGAAGTAGTCTAAAAAAAAAAAAAAACAGTCTTTGACCTGACAAGACCCGACCTGTTCCTCTGAAGTGAATAGGGGTCCCTCTTTCATCCGGCAAGAATGGAATCGATCGCAGTTTCAAGAGGGCTGACGCTAAAATGAATTGCGCGAGCCTGTTGGAACTTCAGCTTTGTGTCATGGCTTTTCCTCTGCCCATTGGGAACGTCTGCTGTGCAGCTGTGTCATTGTGGAACTCAGGCCTTTATATTGCAGCTTGGCTCACCTTGCTCTGTCTGCTCATTCTTCTTTATGGGATCATCACCAAGGGTAATTCTATAAAAAAAATGAATTAAAAAAACATTTCACGGTAGCATGCAAAAAAAAAAAAAAAGTAGCTAAATAGCACTGAAGGCTATCAGCCTTTACACAGTATGCCCAAGGTTGAGCTAAAGATCCCCAAGGGGAACAAAAGGTTTCTTTGTTAACTGAGTGGCCTGACCCAAACTTTTACCAACCACACAGCACTACCCTGCCAAAAGTGTTTAGCCCACTGTGCCAAAAAGCCCAAGCCTCCAACACAGATCAGTCTGCCACCAGGGGGTGCCAGCACGTACAGAAACGAACCCTGTTACCTCAGGCCTATGTACAATGCTCCTAGGTACAGTGCTTTCAATGGGAAGTGCTGGAGATTAGTCATTCAATGTTTACCAATAAGTTCCTCAACTGCACGTGCTGAACTAATGCAATGCAGCATAAAGTTCAGGGAAGGTGGCGATTTCCCAGTTGTCACGTTTTCCTCAGCAAGGCAGTGTCAGATGTTAGCAGATGACGGAACATTGTCTCATTGTGTTGCATCGCCTTGGGGTGCTTTTTCTTAGTTCAGATAAAATCTGTCAGTGTAGTGTAATGGTTAGGGAGCTGGGCTTGTAACTCAGAGGTTGCAGGTTCGATTCCCAGGTGGGGCACTGCTGTTGTACTCTTGAGAAAGGTACGTAATCTGAATTGCTTCAGTAAAAAATCCAGCTGTATAAATGGATAGTATGTAAAGAAATATAAACTGTGTAAGTTGCTCTGGATAAGAGCATCTGCTAAATGCCTAAAATGTAAATGTAAAATGTAAATCTGGACACCAGTGATGGCTCTGGCATCCACTTGTATGGCTGGATATTTTTGTAGCATTTTAGGTGAAGCTCTTTCCAAACACATTTTTAGTTCTATTTCGGTCATTATTAAAGAGTCCACATTTGTTTCCAATAAATGGACCTCATTAGCAACTTTTGAAGCTCAGAGAAACTGAACAACACCAGTCCTGTTATCATAATGTATTTCATTTATTGTTAATAATTTCAACCAGATGGATCTACCTCAGGCAAAGGGTATACAATAAACTCATACCTGTTTTGGCAGCAAAGGCATGCCCTTTCTTTAATAGGCTCCTGTTGGGTGAACATGTACTGCTCCCTTTTGGTGATATCATACCTGGTGTTGTGCTACTCGTCAATGAGGAGACACTTTAAGCGGGGTAGATGTGGCTGGAATATTAACCGTTCTTTAATTTAGTGAGCACTGTGAGTCTCAGGAGTCCACAGTCTTGTATTGATCACCAGAGACCCAGGGCGACAAGTGGAAATACTTCTCACCGCAAACAGCAAGAGCGTGACATGACACAGCTTCGGCTCGTAAGAGCACGGTTTCTACAGTGGGTGTTTTGTGTGATTGTCACGTCTGATTCTGTCCATCTGTGTTGTCTGCCTCAAAGGTTGGATCAAGGGTCTCCCTCTTTATTACAGAGCATCAGTCAATTAGTTAACCTTAACACTTAATTAGAATTTAGGAGCAGACCACCAATACGTACCTTTTTAAATTGAGTCAATTTGATGCCTACTATAGTAACGACACAACACAATTTGCAGATATAACATTTATTTACAATTATATATGCATTTTGATACCGTTTTTGAGAGTGTTTTTGAGATGTCTTGTATGCTCAAACACACTCTGAAGTCTTGTATGATAATATCTCTGCCATTAAACTGTTGACAGTCGCCGGCTCAATCAATATCTGGCCCACTGTATGTTCCACTGTTTTGTACTCTGTGTGGTCTGAAACAATGAAACACTGAAACAACAATGGAACTAGCATGTCATTTCACTTGGAGTCTTTAAATGTGAGTGTCAGTCCGTTGCTTTTTTCTGGGTTCGGAGATGAGGTGATATGCAGCTGAGGCCCAGAGCTGCTATTCTCACCTGGGCTGATTTTACTCAACCAGAAAAGGAAGCTCATATTTCCTGTTCAAAGATTCAAAGCCGCTGGACAATTTTAAAGGGAGGTCGTGATGTCACGTGATCAATTGTGAATTTCTTCATAGTTGTTCCTGTTTCTGATGTTCATTTAGGCCTTGTGATTTTAATCGTAAGCTCTCACAGAGTAACAATGAGCTAAGATCCATATTTTTCAGGCTTTGTAGCTGTCCAGCTGTTTGCTGTAATCTGGAAGAGTGTACAATTTCACTGTTTAAGATCATAACTAAAATGCATAAATACTCTTAATACATATATACTTTAATATATATTTGTATTAGTTTATTTATTCAGTGTATTTGCCATATGATTACATGATTTTTCATGAATTTTTGCCATATTTGTTGGGGAGTGAATATAACAGATGCCAGTCAGGGTGTGAGACAGTGGTGTCCCTCCAATCCTGGGTTTTTATTGACTAAACTTTTAATGGGATTCATAACAATGACAATTGTCTGCAGGCAATTCACCTTCTTGTAAACAAAGTTCCATTAATTGCATTTACAGACTTTCAAATTAAATGTGTTGAATGCTTTTGGTCGATGAATCCCAAACCAATTTGCATGCTAATGAAATCATTGAGCCAGGATCTGAAATGCTACAAGACTCTTGACTCCTGTGAAAATGTGAATATGATGTCACAGAAACGGAGATTTCAGAAATAGGGCTTTGCGTTTCTTCTGTCCCAGTGAGGCTCTCCAGCATATCCCTGAAAGCACACTTGCTTCATAGAACCGGGAAGCATTGTTACCCTGTGTCATATTAACTCAACAAAGAGAAAGGACCTCCAGAGAAGGTTTACTCTGTGGAAATTGTCAGCGTGCAGGCCGCATACCGGAGCAAAAACTGTCTCACAAAGTGTATGAGCAAGCAGCTGTGCTCTCATGGCAAGATGCCTCAGCATGACATCTTCACAATTTTGTTTTGGTTGGTGACCATATAAAGCACAGTAGAGCAACAGAATGCGAATCATTTTCAGGCCAGTCAAAGGATGAATCCACGTGAGCTTTACACTGCAAATCACATTTTGATGGTATCTAAGGTGAGGGGGTGCTCTCTGTTCCACTTAACACGATACCATTCTGACTCACTCATGTCTGCAGTCCAGCTATATCAAATGATGGTTAAATAATTTTTTTTTTTTTAAATGTAAATGCATTCATAGAAAAAATAATTTGAGAATTTGCCTCCAGTGTAGTTTTACCGATCCTTTCTGTATGTGGCCTATTGTGCCCTGTATTGCCATCATTGATCAACTACACAAAAAAACCTACTGAAAAGCTAGTAATATCCTTAAGGATTTATCCGTGGGGGAAAAAAACGACAGTATCAGCTCAGATATTCTGTGAGTGTATCATAACTATAAGTGTAGCTGCGTGATTAAGCTGAGTAACTTCTCTGGGAAGCCTGGTGTCATTATGCTTGTGCATGTTATCCTTGATGGATGACAGAGTAGGGCATCAATGCTTAATCTCTTCCCACTTTTTGCGTAACACATCCTACACAGCCAATTCCAGCAAATTGATTCTCTCTCTCTCTGTCTCCCTCGGTCCCACTGTCCCCTGTCCCTGTCTGTGTCTCTTTATCCTGAGCTGAAATGGAACTGTGCACTGGGAGACCGATGTTCCTGTTTAAATTAAACAAATGCCCCCCTTCCTTTGCTGGGAAAACAATCCAGACTTCAGTGGCCTAATTTTAAATAAATGTCCTGATACAGGATACAGATTATTTGGCTCTGTATATAATTGGTAACTATATTCTGTTAAATTATAAAAATTCCATGATCCGATTACTTTTAGATCAGACACTTTTGGATGATTTGCTGAGCCAAATGGAGATATCACTTCCAAAAGGAATTAAAAGTGCATATTTTGACACAGTGTGAAAAAAAGCCCATTACAATCCCTGGTGATTTGATGACAACAAAACCCCATTACAATCCCTGGTGACAACCCCTGGTGATCCCTACATGCTGACACAATGAGCACATTGTAATATGTATATACTGTATAAATATATATTGTGGTTTCCCTTGGGGTGGGGCGGCACTCACGGACCTTTGCAGAGGGCGTAGGCAGTTAAATAACCCAAAGGAGGCAGTAATACAAAAAAAACAATAATTTATTAACCTAATTTCAACAAACATAAAAAGGGTGGGGTCTTCGGGGGAATTCAAACACATAAAGTCTACAATCGCTGTCGATGTCCATAATCAAAGTCCAATCCAGTCCAATCCAGTTCCTCAAACAATCCAAAAGTTGTTACACAAAGCAGGGTCCTCAAACAATACAATACAACACAACACAATACAATACAATACAATACAACACAATACAATACAATACAATACAATCCCAAACAGCAAGCCAAAAACACTTTTCCTCCAACGCACTCTCCACAATCACCCAACCTACTCGCTTCCCAGTGTGATCCAAACGATTCCTTTAAATAGGCTTTCAAATGATCTTCAGCTGTCCGTAGTCCCAATCGCTTGACTTCATTCAGGTGTGGGACTGCGGGCTGCTGGGAAATGAAGTATTTTCCTCTCCAGTGGCTCCCAAGAATTAAAGAAGCAGGCCACCATCATCATTGTTACTAGCCAAATGTTTGCAAGAAATGATTTAGTACCATCAGGGTAGTCGCAGCTAGTTTACCAGATGTTACTAGCCAAACATGTTAGCAATTCGCTAACATTGTCTAACGAGCTAGCACCCCTATTAACTTGTTCTAGCTCCTCAGCTATGGTACGAGTCCCACAATCTCTGATAGACAAGTTGAGAAAGAGATTCAGCAGGGGAGATTGGAGATTCAGCAAGAGATAAGCTGAAAAAGGAAGTTGCATAAAAAATGTTTTTTGTTACAGTTAGAATAATTCATATCTGCAAAAAAATATGTATATAATATTGCATTCCTATTACAATAATTACAATTGGTACTAGACTAGACAAAATAAAGCCGTATTACACAGAATATCCAAAGCTAAACAGTTACAAAATAAAAGTTTCACATTCAAATGCTTTACTATTTAAGGATTTAAGTTTTTTGCATCTTACACATTTGGAGCGGGGGTTGGGTGTTGCGCAACATTTAATGATCTAGAGTTTGGCAATAACAGATTGACAGATGTGGGATCATTTTATAATTCAAAGATCAGTCCCTCATCAAAACATTTGCATATTCTAAGCATATATTCTTAACTGCTTTGTCAGGAACCATCTGGTGTTTTGGTTGGCACATAGTTTAGAACATTTAATTCATGGTCAGTTTGTTTTAAAATATAGAATTAAGGATTAAATGAAAAAATCTTTTCATAGACTCAAATGGTGTAGCAGTAGGCAGCACTTTCTGCAGACAGGGTGTTCTGACATTTTCCACCACCCTTAAGCATTGCCTTATACTTCAAGAAGTGTAATTATGGTTGGAACAAAAATCATCATACATGGGGATACCCCGGGACCAAGTTTGGGAACCCCTGATGCTCAACATTTCGTTTTTAGGTTTGAATGTGGCAAGCAGTTACACCCAAGTGTACCACCTTGGTGTCATGTTCATTTTGTTTCTGGATAGTTTAATGATTTTATAATGCAGCTTGCAAATGAGCAAAAACTGCTATCTGTTAGCTAGCCTGGCATTCAGCGCCCATTAACAGGCTTCATCTCCACAGCTGCTCGAACCCATTACTTATTATTTCTGTGAAACTCTGAAAGGAGCTCTTTTCTCTCACTCCATCTTGCTCTCGTCCTCTCCTTCTCATTTTTTCTCTCTGTTTCTAACCTTCTGTCCATCGGAATGCAGAGTAATTTAAATGAAAAATAGCAGATTTACAAAAATAAGGCACCATGCTTATTTCAATTTAGGTTTTAATTTTCCTTTTAATTTAGGTTTATTTATAGATTTTCAGCAATTGCAGGTTGAATGACACTAACTTGATGATAAATCTCACAGATTTTTTTTTTAGTTGCATGTTGTCAATTAGATATCCAAAAATGACAAGGCAAAATAAATAAAAGGTTTTCACATGGTAATACAATTGAAAACGGAGTCTTTAGAATACTGAGACAGAGGCTGTGTTTGAAACCGCTCCCTATTCACTATATAGTGCACTATATAGTGTGTACGCCATTTTGTAGTGTGCGACGAATTCTAAACTGTTAATTTCATTCACTATATAGTGAACGAGAAAATACCCACAATTCACCGTGATTTGTAGTGAACAGCGAATGTACCCTACAATTTATCCCGTGTACCACAATGCAATGCGGTCGTGTCATACCGTCATACATACACTTCCGTTTATGCCTCAAGAACAAACGTTGAGCCAACAGCAGTAAAACAGAAACAGGAATCATGGTGATGGTAACGTTAGCTAACTGCTTTAGCCACCGATAGCTACCATTATTATCGCTATGGGAGTTGGTGCCAGTCGTGAGCTTGTGAGTTATCCTAATGTTAGCACACGAGCTAGTTAGCTCACGACTTCCATAACGGTAGCTATTGGTGGCTAAAGCAGTGGCTAGCAGACAGCACCACAGTTGACAAAACGACACTTGCACATCATTAGAATTTCAACAATTTATTTGGGATTTAACATTCAAAACTGCACATGCAAACCCGCTACCATTCAACCTGCTGCCATGAGTGCTCGGTTTGTTTACGCGATACTGGGCGCATCCGCTTGCGTCACCTGAATATCCGGCACTTTTTTTTGACGCAAATGACGTTCAGTTGTAGTATCCGAAAACAGTTTGTCGTTCACTACATAGTACACTATATAGTAAACACTATATAGGGAATAGGGAACGAGTGAGCGGTTTCGAACACAGCCAGAGTGTGAGATAATGAACCAGGTCCTGATGCACTGTCCTAGATTGTATATGCTAACACATAGAATTCCAGTCATCCAATCACCTCTCACCCAGACCTGTGACCTCACAATGGATCTGAGAATTCCAGTTTCAGTTGTAACCATATGCTAAGGTAACAGTTTGAATATTTGGGTGTGATCCTCTCACAGATGCGTTGAGATAGCGAGGTGGAGCCTTGATATTGCAATGACAGCTGAGCGCATGGATATGCGGAGGGATATGTTTGACTTAAAGCGGTGCCGGCCCATGTCGTAGCCAGTTTAATGCTCTCTTCATGGTCATTGTTTGCTACAGTGTCGCAGTGATGAGGCAAGCCTACAGTTACAATTACGAATTCAAAAATGGGGGGATAAAACCTTAAAAAGGTTTTGACCACCTCTCTGCTCCCAAAGCAATATCTCTAAATACCTCTTACCAAGACTATGCTGGAGTAAGTAATACATTGCAGTGCATTCGCATACACGTACCTACACAATAGGATTATCTTTCATAAATGTGGAGAAAGATTCCTGCTCTGATAAAAAAGGGAGCGGAAATATCCAAATAACCATCAGGTCTGCCACAATAATCTTACTGTACTGAATCATAATCTGTTGCTGAATCACTCTGTGTGCAACATGGTACCCTTACTGAGTTACTCTGTTTGCAACTTGTCATCTATCACTGAATCACTGAGTGTAACATGTCATCAATCACTGAGTACCACTATACGTACCACAATAATACAATGCAAAACACCACTGTGTATACAACTATGGTCTATTATATTACTGGATGAACCACGATAATCAATTACCAATGGCCTTTGTGTACCAGGGTAATCTATGCCTGAGCATCACTGTGTCTATCAAAGTGTTCTATTACAGGACATCTCTCTGGGAGGTAAAAACCTGCAAAAACCTGTAGAGTAGAATTGACTAATCCATCGTAATGGGTGAAAATCACAATTCAGAACCGTTTCTTGGGGATAGCAACACATTTGTTTTTGATACATTTTAAATTCTTCACATGCATACGTATTATTTGGATGAGTGCACAAAAAACGACTCATATCACATTCTCTAACTTTACTTTTTCCAGTTCAATATTTTAAAAAGCATATGAGATCACTTTTCATTTTGAACAATTTAATTCTCAAAGAGCCCTTATCTATTTTTAAATATTGGCATACATCTTACAGCATGATAACTTATTTCACTCTGAACTTGTCTTTTTGAAACATAGTTTATTATATTATATATTGACATTGCTTCTTCCAAAGGGTTTTATTTATCCACCGTGGAGGCTGATTTCTTTCAACTTATTGTGTCTATTGTGATACTTTAGCGGATCTCTACATCACCCTACTGTGCACAGGGCTGCAGACTATGAACAATCTTGTCACATACAGTACTGTGCAAAGGTTTTAGGCAGGTGTGAAAAAATGCTGTAAAGTAAGTATGCTTTCAAAAATAGAAGTGCCTTCAAAACAGCATAAATTCTTCTAGGTACACTTGCACACAGTTTTTGAAGGAACTCGGCAGGTAGGTTGTTCCAAACGTCTTGGAGAACTAACCACAGATCTTCTGTGGATGTAGGCTGCCTCAAATCCTTCTGTCTCTTCATGTAATCCCAGACAGACTCGATGATGTTGAGATTAGGGCTCTGTGGGGGCCAAACCATCACTTCCAGGACTCCTTGTTCTTCTTTACGCTGAAGATAGTTCTTAATGACATTGGCTGTATGTTTGGGGTCGTTGTCCTGCTGCAGAATAAATTTGGGGCCAATCAGATGCCTCCCTGATGGTATTGCATGATGGATAAGTATCTGCCTGTATTTCTCAGCATTGAGGACACCATTAATCCTGACCAAATCCCCAACTCCATTTGCAGAAATGCAGCCCCAAAGGAACCTCCACCATGCTTCACTGTTGCCTGCAGACACTCATTATTGTACCGCTCTCCAGCCCTTCGGCAAACAAACTGCCTTCTGCTACAGCCAAATATTTCACATTTTGACTCATCAGTCCAGAGCACCTGCTGCCATTTTTCTGCACCCCAGTTCCTATGTTTTCATGCATAGTTGAGTCGCTTAGCCTTATTTCCACATCGGAGGTATAGCTTTTTGGCCGCAATTATTCCATGAAGACCACTTCTGGCCAGACTTCTCCAGACAGTAGATGGGTGTACCTGGGTCCCACTGGTTTCTGCCAGTTGTGAGCTGATGGCACTGCTGGACATCTTCCGATTTCGAAGGGAAGTAAGCATGATGTGTCTTTCATCTGCTGCATTAAGTTTCCTTGGCTGACCACTGCGCCTACGGTCCTCAACGTTGCCCGTTTCTTTGTGCTTCTTCAAAAGAGCTTGAACAGCACATCTTGAAACCCCAGTCTGCTTTGAAATCTTTGCCTGGCAGAGACCTTGCTGATGCAGTATAACTATCTTGTGTCTTGTTGCTGTGTTCAGTCTTGCCATGGTGTATGACCTGTGACAAGAAACTGTCTTCCACAACCTCACCTTAGTAGCAGAGTTTGGCTGTTCCTCACCCAGTTTTAAGCCTCCTACACAACTGTTTCTGTTTCAGTTAATGACTGTGTTTTAACATATGAAATTGATGATCATTAGCACCTGTTTGGTATAATTGGTTAATCATACACCTGACTATAATCCAGGGAATACAAAATCCCTGACTTTGTGCAAGTGTACCTATAAGAATTGATGCTGGTTTGAAGGCAAAGGGTAGTCACACCAAATATTGATTTGATTTAGATTTTTCTTCTGTTCGTTCACTTTGCATTTTGTAAATTGATAAAAATAAACAATTAAAATTTATATTTTTGAAAGCATTCTTACTAGCATTTCTTCACACCTGCCTAAAACTTTTGCACAGTACTGTATGTGACCAAAAATGTTTGCTGCACACCAATTATTATTATTTTTTCTTCAGTTTTTCCTCCCCAATTTGGAAGCCAATTATACCCTCTATTTATTTCAATTAACCCTCCCCCCACAAACTCGCCACCCGTCTCTACGGGTCAACCTACTCTCCAAGGCCGGCGAAGATCCGCCTCCTTCGAGACGGAACTCACCGACCCCTTTTCTGGAGACACCCTTACGTGCTTCACGGTGACCCTTGTGCCGACCACCCTGCCCCCTCCCTCAGGAGCGGACTGCCAAATGCCGCCCCCGATCAGAGCTAACGGCCAGGGCCGGTCTGGCCAAGGCAGGTTTCGTCCCTGATAAGCAGCCACGTTTGTATCAGACCAGCCAAGATATGGTGCGTTATACCACTACGCTATCTGCCTTCCCCAAAAAATAATTTTGCTCACACATTTGCGGCAGTGATCATTTCCACTGCACGGCCGATGATCAAGGGGTCTCTTTAACGTCTCACCTAACCTGTGAGACTGACCTTCAACATACCCACGGCGCCTCTTCTAGGCTGAAATCAGCAACAGCCCTTGATTACCCCAGTCAATAAACACAACCATACGTGCCTACATTGGCTGGCAAGCTGGTCAAACCATAGATGGCACAATTTACAAGTTGGCTATAGATCTTATCATAGGGTTTCCGTTGTAGCTTTTACCACCAGTGGAAAATGTTAGTCTGGAGCCCAAATACACTTGTTCTAGAAATACAGATAAACGTTGACCTATGATACTCTCTTCAAAATAATATACTCAGCAGTGTGAAATTATATATCTGTGTTTATTTTATGGAAAGTTAACAAAAACTGAGTTTTCCACACAAATATTGTTCGATTGAATGACTTAAGGCAGCCAGCAACAGGCTTATGGTTTGTTACCGCATCCCCTTGTGAAGTCAGGTACAGTCCAGAGTGCCTTGATGTTGTAGTCCAGAATCGTCTGTTGAACTCTTTCCCCATTTTTTCTCCTTTGCATATCCCATTCTATAGTTTGTATTTATTTCTGAAGTTTGTCGAACACTCTGATACTCATACCGTTTATGGGGAAAGTCAGTCATGGTCTGTCTCCACAGATGACGGATGTAGTGTCTATGGTGTTTGTTGATAGTAAAGACGTTCTGACGTACTAAAGTTCCTAAGTTGTTACACTTTTGAATCACATTCTATGCCTTTTCTGTATTTTTATAGTCAATGACGATACAGAACAATTGTGTACACTGTTCTATAGAGCTTTTATTGAGTGTTTTAACCTTGTTACCTTGTTTTGATAACTTGAACTTTCAAAACAGAAAAGGGCTAAGAAAAATGCTGAAGTTGGGTAGCAGCAGTCATTGGATCACAATCACAAATCTGTCCGAGCTGTTCAAGAAACACGTACGTAAAGCCGAATGTATTCTGTCTTTATTTTGAATTCCAAGAAATAATCAAGTAATCAACTAATTGGCTGACAGCCCTAATTTATATAGATGTTTTTTTTGGTTGCTCCTTGCATCCTTATTGAAACAAGCAGTGGTGGCGTTTTCATTGTTCCTGATTAGCATTGTAAGTTTTGGTGTAGCTTGCGAAACTGAATCTTGTGTCCAGCCTTTATGCTAGTGTCCAGCCTTATTTTATTGACCGTGTCTATAATACATTTCTCTCTGGGATAATAAAGATTGACTGGACTTCTTGTCCTAATTACACAATAGGTTTTAATCAATACTAAATTCATGCCATATCATGCAAACTCTAAACTCAATTGAAACACAGTACATACACTCTCCGACCCAATGATCTTAGAACCGGAGTGGGCCGGTTTACGGCTAAGGGCAACTATAAAAACATTTATCTCCACTTTTCTCTGGCGCCATGGCTGACATGCTGTGACCCTTTTGGTCAGTGGCCTGTTCTGCTATTTCTGAAGCAGGACACAACTGCAGATAATTTGGGTAAGAAATATACCTGCTTAATCTTATATCGTGCATTCATGGAATGTGTTTTTTATAGCAATCATCAATTAATACAGGGTTATTTTCGAATAAATGCTAAATGCTTAAAATGAAAAATGTAATAATAGTACTGTACACTGCATGTCAAGAATCATATTTTTTAATTTGCACCGCTTCTCCTCCTCTTCACAGTTTTGTGGCCTAGAAGTTGCACCCAGTTTGTTAATTTGTCTCATCTCATTAAAATTGACTTTTATCAAATTAAAAAGTTGGAGGCTGTTTCTCTAATCAATGTGCAATTTACAAAAACCAGTGCTATATCTGGATACACTACATTAAATCCCCAAAAGAGGAAATGTTAAAGTGACCGTCGAATACGTCTAATGTGACTGTGCTGTGATCATCCTATCCGAGCAACTCGCAACCGTAAGCCAGCACTGCAACATCCTCAATCAATTAAGGAGGGCGCAGACTCACACAAGCACCCTCCCAACACCACACTGCACCCACCTAACCCAAACCCCTTCTGCAAATACTCAGGCTGACTGCTCCTGGCGACTCTCGGCCACAGATGGCACTGGCACACTCAGGATTTTGATTGTGGGGGTGCATCACTGCACCGACAGCCAGCGCTTTACCTGGGTTCGCTACCTACCCAAGGAGGGAGTTTTTAACATAAGAATATGTCCAACATGACTGTGCTTTGCCCACCATATCCTGTTGCCTCTAGGAAGGGAGGCATTGAATGGTATAAAAAGTGACTTGCTGTACCACACCCAAGATTAATTAAGATTTTACAGTTTCATGTGACCATTTCGTAAATGTACCCATTTCCTACTTGTTCTTTATGCACCTGTTGGCCTATTCAATGGACAAGACAACCATTATTATACTTCAAAATATAATTTAGAGTGACAGCCATATTGTCATGCAACAACCTCATGTCTCCCAAAAAATTTAACTCGGAGGAACAGAAAAAAAAAAGCTGCTTCTTGTTTCCATTTACCAATACACCAATATTATGGTTTCATCACATGGGGTTTTGAACCAACTTTATTATTACTTGAGTTGAGACATTTACAGAACATGGATGATGAGAGTTTGTAAATGTGTGTTTAAAAAATGGGAAAAATGCACATACAAGGCAATAGTTTTAATTTGACCTGCACAGCATTTACAGTAAAATACTTTTTTCACATAAATGCGCCACTGATGATCTTATTTTCTTCATCTCCTCATTGCAATACAGTGACTTTATTCTGTGCATAATCATATTCTCAGTTCTGCATCGCTAATTACAGTACAATTAAAATGTAAAAATTTTGTTTTTGCGAGCTGCTCTGTGATGCGTGCCACTAACTGCAAAATAGGTTTCCATTATTTTTAAATGAATGACAACCAAGTTTTAATACAATACTTTAAAAACACAGAACTCTCTCCATACTGCCATTTCTAAGCTTTAAAAAATTTCTGGAGATGAGCCAACTAAAGTTTTGTTTTTCAAACTTTCTAATCTAGTGCTTCTAACATGTATAGGGGGATGGAGAGATTTAAATGCCGACTGTGGCCTGGAGCCCCGCAGGGCAGCACATCAATTGCCAGTAGCATCACCTAGGGAAAGACGCTACAGGGATTTATTCATTGAGATGAGCGTGTCTCACCGCACCAGCAACCCCCTCCGGTCCATCAGGAGACTGTCTACCTGCGGAATTGTGCAGGTAGAGCCCTCCAGACCAGCTTTGAATACAATAAGGCATTCAGAAAAAAACTGGGTGAAATTGCTGGGAGGGGGGGGAATTAAGGTAAAAGGTACCTAATCTGGCCTCCTGCGTGGTCCAGTGGTTACAACGTCCGTACGGAGACTTCAATCCCCGTAAAACTGGTTCCATAAATATTCAGCTGTATAGATGGGGGAAGAAAATAGAATTGAGCCAAATTAAAAAATTAAAAAAAAGGGGACTGCTAACTGCTAAGAACGAACAGAACATAACGAATGGCGACGTGCATCATGGCACATGCCTGTGCTTGTTGGGAATGAGAGGAGAGCGCTGGGAAGTTTTGTGTTTGACATCTGTGTTGCAGTGCACCTGATGTTGTAGAGTTAGCGAGGGGGTGGGAGGAGGGACAGGGGGAAAGCACTCGTCAGGACCTGTGTTGAAGATGGCACCCCACTCTATGAAGGTATTTATCAATCATTTTTGGTCTTTTTGTTCAGCCCTCATCTAAAATGAATGTTTTAGTGGTTATCAATCATTTTTGGTCTTTTTGTTTGCAGGTTTAATTCCCAGGTGGGGCACTGCTGGTATGCTCAACCTGGATTGCTTCCGTAAAAGGTCCAGCTGTATTGGATGTCAAGTATGTCAAAAATGTAAGCTGTGCTAGCTACTCTGGATAAGGGCCTCTGCTAAACAATGTAATTATTATCATTATTAATGAACACTTATATAGTTAAGTCTTTTGGATTTCTCTGGGTTGTGGGTTGTTCTCCAGTGTTTGTCTGTATCAGTTTGTTCAGTAGTCAGACTCCCCCAGTTTATAGATATAAATGCATAAGCTGTAGGTTTTATGATTTTATTTGATATGCTTGGTCGTAGCTTTCTGAAGGGTACCGAGCCAACAGCAGTCCCGAGCTTTGCTCCTGCTTTCTTGTAATTTATGACCTGAGGCATTGTGATCTTAATATCCCCCCTCCCCCTCCCCCAGGGAAATCACAGCTGCAGAGGAGCTGCCCAAATTGTTGGAAAAAGCTCCTCAAAAAACAAGATTTCCCCATCAATATTTCCCTCAGCCTTCACGCAGCCACGGGCCTCTGAAAAGTAGCTCCCCGCCCTCTCCTGGGACCACTTTCCTCCACCTCCTTTAAACGTGCCATTTCCCAAACCTACACAATAATGACAAATTGCATTTACATGTATGGCGCCTTTCCTCCCTCACAAGTATCTCAAGGCCCCTTTGAATTTGGTGGGCTCTCTCGCCTCGGCAACCATCGATGTGTTGCCACCCCCCAACCCCCCACCCGGGTGTTTCCCGTCAGCTACTCTTCTGCAGCAGAGTGCTCGCTCATCACGCATTCAGGTCTTGCACACAGCCTAGAGTACCTGCATGAATTCCAGCCTCTGAAGCTCCCGTAGTTTGTAAGAGGAGGACACTCGGGCTCCTGTGTCAGGGCATGGTGTTCACAGTCCATGACATGGGCTCGTTTTTCTGAGATCCGCTCCATGCTTAATTCATGCCCCATGAAAAATGAAACGGCACAACTGTTCCACAGTGCTGTGTATATTCATACATGAGGGGAGAGAAGAGAAACCAAAACAATACACTATTCATGTTGGACCTCCATTTTTCATGGATTCAAATGATAATGACACCTGAAACATGGAAGTATGAGAGCATGCGTGCGTGCGTGTGTGCATTTGTGTATTTGCTTGTGCTTGTGTACACGCAGTACTATGTGCAGTGTGTATTTGTGTGTGCGCACATGCGTGAGTGCATGTATACAATATTTGCATGTGTGAGCTTGCTTGCTTGTGTGTGCATTCCTATGTCCATGTATTTATGTGTATGTGTGTGTGTGTTGCATGTAATGTTCTGAGTGAAGACTGAACACACACACACGCACACACTCATGCAGTGTGGTGTTTCAGTTCATTTGACTATTGAATTTTCTGCAAGCCTGTGAAGAGTTTTCAGTAGGGGCCACAATTATCACCACCACCTCTGTGGGAGTCTATAAAGCCCCATTTTATAGGAAGTTAATCAGATTCACTGTATTCTTCTTAATGGCTTGGACCTGAAAATAATGAAGAATTGTGCTAGTGCAGTCAGTTACTAAGCCATGGATTCAGTCTAACCATCATAGCTCTTTGTACTTCAGTACGAGGAATTCGTAGGAAGTGTTACCTTTTTTCTGATACGTGCACATCATAAATTCAGATGGTCAATAAAATTCATGAAAAGTGTCATTACTTACCTAGATTCAAGTTTGAGCAACAAATGTATCTCTGTACGGAAATCCCATTATCAATACATTGAGATAATTCCATCTGCTTTATTTTGCATATCATTTCCCCTTTTGCCACAAAACGCATACAAACTAATATTATAAATGTGAAAATCAACAATGTCTCTGCGCGGCCAGGACATGAAAGGATATCACCTCAGGATGAGATTGTTCTCAGTGGGAACATTTTACATTTACATTTTAAGCATTTAGCAGACGCTCTTATCCAGAGCGACTTACAAGATGTGCATTAATACATGGTAGGAACAATCATAGTTAGCGCACAAGATCAGTGCAGGAACACAGCAATAGACATCATTGCAGGCATCTGCGTACCATACCTGTAACACCAGGAAGGAAAAGGTTAGGTTTTTTTTTTTTGGAGTATAGTGTAGAACAAAAGGAGGTTTGACAGGTGTCTGGTGCATTTACCCCGAACACACGGACACCTGCTAGTGCTTGCGGCCCTCTCAGTAGCCCCTCACGCACCCAGCACCTGGCAATGGCAGGTACAATGAAATAATCACGGATCTTATCCGAAAGCAAGATGTGGGATTCCTTCAGTCCAGCTGTGAAACGGAATTCAATTTCTTAGACACATTACGGTAGTTTCCCTTTGATAATAACATGCCTGACAATTTTGAATAATGACAAAGGGGAGTGTGGCGCGGATTCAGGCTGTACTACCATCAGGGCCGGTGAATTGAGCTTGTGCAATACGCATGTGCTACATTGGCCGGCAGCCATTTTATTTCCCCTGGCTGGAGGTAAAACGATGAGAAAATAAGGAATGCACAACATTTAAAAGCCGTATGACACAGGCTTACAGAAAGGTAGTCCTTGTGGCCAGCTTGAGGTTTTTTTTTGTTTAGTTTTTTTAAGACTGCCTACACAGCAGATGTGTCCTTGAAGGAAGGATTGGTATGATAATGTAAATTTGTATCATAATTCTGTGAAAATAAATATCACAATAATATATTTTATCACCACAAGAATTAAGCAATAAGGAAATGGCGTTGAACAAATTTCAGAATCTTTTAAATTCAGACAACTACTGTTTCAGCGTGTAATTCATTGCACGCACTTTTGTGGACCTCTGTAGGCCTTCCTTATAAGATGGGAAAAATAAGTATTTCAACTAACATTGAAAGGTTAACAGCATTCACACAAAAATGTATTTCCAACTTCCTCCTGTATAGATTCTATAACTGTGTCCATGTTTAGGGATACCTGGGAAAACGGATAAAATTGATCTCTATCGTTGCAGACGTGTAGCAGCGAAGCAACTTTTTCACTTTTTTGTCAACTTAAGTCACCTGTGTAACATCTTTCCAGTGACCACATGACTATGACATTTGACTTTCACAGCGCAAATTTGGCTAGATCATTGTTATTTCACCCTATTGTTGCATATATTACCTCTAAATTGAGTTCATTTTGAACAAAAAACTAATTCGAATTCAACACAAGATTAATTTGGTTCACCTTGCTTTGTAGCCACGAGGAGTATACTACTGCTTATTATGGCACTGTCCAAAATATTCTGTGCCAAAGGTTGCTAGTGAGCTCATTTCCTTAGCAATATAAAACTGTCTGTCATTCACCATAGATATAAAGTTAATCAAGTTTGTCAATGCTGGACAGTTAGGTTAGCCAACTGTCTATTCGGTCAAATTGCTTTACACACACAAATAAATGAAATACATTTTACAACAATGGTGACAATAATGCTGATAAATTAATATTATATTTGATCTCTGGACATGCTTGCAATGATAATACGATATTAGCGATAGCCGCCCCAACACAGTATTGCCAGGTTTGGCTTTTTCTGCAAAATTGGCTGAATTGTCACTGATTTGCTCATGTAAATTTAGTAAAAATGTTGTAAGAAACCAGTTGGCATTTTGTTCCTTTTTCTCTGTAGAATGAACAGTGTTGTGGCCATTGGCTTCATTTTGGCCATGCAACATCATGGTTTTGAAGACTTTGGCGGACAGATTAGGTCACTGTGGCTTGGGGTTTTGAAATAAGCCTTGTGGCCCTGGTAGGGAAGCTCTGACATGATTGAACTGTACTGATCTGAGTACACAGCTGTAATGGGCACCAAAGGTCATTGTTGAGCTTGATGATGCCAGACCAACTAATGGAGAGGTATCAAATTTCAAATGCAGGGTATGAAATTCACGAGGTGGCACATTTCATGTGCTTTTTTCCCCTGCCCAGCACAACCACATACTCGTTGCTCGTCAGAATTGTAAAACAGCCATTAAGAAAGTTAGTCACAGAGCTGGCTTTATGTAACCGTAACCGTAAAGACAGTTTTGTTCTCCCGGCCCTTTCCCTGAGCTTCACTGGTTTTTTGGCCCATCTGTGGGGAAGCTGCATAACTCTGAGCATATTTTATGAAGTGAGAAGAGTACTTTTAAATGGAATAATGTACCAACCAACAGTAATGCTTTATCGCAATGTTTTCCTTTATTGTAACTGTAGCATATTTGCTTGTCTCTCCTGTCCCCTTATGACTTCACTCTCCCCAGAGCTTGGATATTGTTGAAGTAAATCCGCAATATACAGTCAAGTCCTTGCTGCACAAGATGAAAACCGCACTCCTTCATGAACACAGACACACAATGTTGTCTTCTCCGTTGTACCCACTTCATTCCAGTCTAGTGCTACCGGAATGTATTTAGCAAACACGGCGCTCTATGTTTTGGCGGATGTGAGATACAAAGTTATGCCACATGATGTTTTGCTATGTCTGCTCAGCTTTAGGTAATATATAATAATATGAATGGAAGAACCTCCGAGATACGAACGTTTTCCAAACTAGACATCTAATTGTCAGTGAAATGCTTTTTCCCCTCCTCACCCTTTATATCAAACTCTGATTTTCCCACATTGTACTCTTAGGCAAGAGCGCTAAAGAATGCTTTGTATAATTTTGATTTTGTGGAAATTAAATTAGTTTTTTTGAGGGGGGGCTATTCAGTCAAACTGTGTGCATTGGTACATTGTCCTTCATATTTAGATGTTTTTAGCAATTTTTTTTTTTTTCTATCCTTCCACAAAATGTTGTTATTTCATTATCTACATAACTTGTCATGGCTAAGAATAGTTTTTCTATTTAGTAATTGCTCAAAGTCATTTGCTCAAGGTCAAATAAGGAACAAGGCACTATAGAAAGACTCCCCTAGGTTTCTGGTCTTTGTGTTGCTTCTTTGTTGCTTCCTTTGTTGCTTTGCTTCTTTCTAGGCAGTGCTGCAGACAGGGTTGTTGTTCCTCCTGTGTTGTTCCAGAATAAAATTAAAGAGCCAATTGTAAAAGCACAACTGAAAATATTGATAGGGGTCCTGTCAGGCCACCATAGAAAATACAACCTTCCTGAAGAGCTTTCACTCTGAACATTCACCCTGAATTTAAACCAGTACAACACACACACACATGCACACACACACACCCCAAATGGCAAAAGAAAGGCCTGGAAAAATGTGACTAGATCCGCCGATACACACCAATAAAGTGACCCTTACAAAGCACCTTTTTTAAAGTCATTTTTAAAAGCTTATTGGCTATTCTCCAGAAAACTTAATCCTAAATTCCAGATATATGTGTTCATGACAACTGAGGTGAGGTAAACTATGGATAGTTTTCAGTAGGCACCTATTATAGTCCGGCTTGCTCACCTTGCATTGATTTTACCCTTCTCTTTTTTGAGATGGACGGTGATCCAATTATAGCCCAGTGCTGAGAGACCTAACACTTCCAGAGCATCACACATAGCTGCCAGGGTCAGAGGTCACACCGGTTGCTTTATGACCCTTTTAGAGGGTACAATGGAGGAGGAAGAAGCCTTTTGCAAGATGGAAAGTGCCACGGCTGCCACTGACCCACATTCAATCTTGTTGGTGCCTGTTTGAGCCGCCCTTTCTGTGGTCTTCCGTTGATGTCTCCACTGTTGGTGTGTTTAGTCAGTGGGAGCTTTTAAGAGTGTAAAAACTATAGGATGCACTCACAGCCCTAGTTTTAAACCCCAGTGGCTGAATGAATGGCCATTAGTCATTGATTTGTAACTTGCCACAATTACATAATTTGTTTTTATTCTTTTTATATACTGTGTGCACGCATATATGAAACTGTTCCCCTTGATACATTAAATACTTTGTCTGTTTCTGTGACTGAAATACCTGCAATTCTGGCACCTATTACTTGACCCTAGGGATGGGACGGTTACCGTAATAATGGTATACCGCGGTATAACAGGCCACGGTATAACTAACTACAAACATTTCGTTTCCACGGTATATGCTCTATGGTATTTTTTATTTTAAGAAGCAAAAAAATAAAAATAATGCTATGCCGAAAATCTATGCACCCGAAAACGAACCTAAGGTAATTGACCCTTCGCTAAACCATGCCCGCCTTAGTTATTGTTGCTAAGTCAGTCAAGCTTTCGGAGCCAGCATGGTGCTCCCATAAAATAGAAAAAGAGATTTCAGATAGAACCAGACAGAAGAGCCTACAGTATGCTTTCGAAGATTATATCCAGGATATCACAATTACAAAGTGAATCACCTGGCGATTGAGACAGAGGACAACGACATTAAACACTTTAGTGAATAAAGTGAATAAAGACCTACCCAGCTTTACAGGAAGTGTTGCTCCTTAACATCTTAACGTTAGCAAGCTGGCTGGATCCTGAAATAACAAAGCTAACATTTAGTCTAACTTTACCAACGTTGAAACCGGAGCTGTATATCCAGACCGTAGCCACGATAGCGTCGCTGGCTAAGCTTGCTAGCGCCACGATAGCTATGAACCCGATAATTTAGGTTAACCAGCTAACATCTGATAACAACAGCATAACATTTTACGGTTGATAAGAGTAATTACTTACCGTGGAGCAGACAAAGCTGTGCTTGTTGATCTTGGAGGTGTTCAACTGGGCATGAGGACGTCCCACATAGCTACACTTTTCAGGATTTGATTTCGGTTTTGTAAAGGGAAAAAACGTATATCTCCTTCAAACCTCTCTGGGTAACGAGTGTCACTGTTACACGTGCCCCAGGCACAACGTTTAACCATAATTTGCTAAAAATCCATAAAACCAGCTCGAAAATGAAGAAAAATTCTAATTTTTGCGTGAATGTCAATGGAGGGAGAGTGAGCAGCAAATGTGTGGATTAGAAAGTGAAACCTAGCTATGCCTATAGTTGTAGAGCTGCAGGTTTAGGCTCATTGCATTTATTTTGAATTTTATTTTGAAGTGTTTTATTTTTCAGAAAATAATAGTTTTACAGTATAAAGTTTACAAAAATATTGAACAAATATTCTGTTAAAATAAAAGAAATCGTTAAAAAAAATCTGTTTGTTTACCCAGATTTTAGAGGTGCGCCGCCGCCGCGCTAATACCGTGGTAATGGTATACCGCGGTATTTTTTCCCAAGGTTATCATTAAGTCAAAATCTCATACCGTCCCATCCCTACTTGACCCCTTTCAAAATCTGTTGGATCTCTCGTGTTGTTTTAGAAACTCGGATATTAAAGTGTGGATTTTATAAAACGTCTTTCATGATAGAAACATATTGGTGATTAGCATTGAAATTAATATGAAACCTTTTTCATTGTGATTAGGTACTTCAAAATCCGAGTCTCCACTTTCAGAATTGGGCCCAGATCCTTAGGCTTATCTTTTACACATTTATAGTCATTTAAGTGTGTTTTTGGATCTGCCTTTTGCTTGAGTGTAGCTCCGGCGCACAAGACTTATTCTAACACTATATTTATCTTTACACTATCACCAGTTGTAGTGTGGAGCTGTTTCCAGTGACAACAGAATCAATGGCACTCTGGCTACATGTATGCATGTGTAGAGAGGACGTGATCTATGAGGGGTGTGTAACAATAACTGTAACTGTTCATTTCTTTTGCGTGATTAACAAGCATGTCAATTATGAGAATAATCCATTGGCAAGTAACCCCAAAGTTTTATCTTAATGAAAGTTTTCCCTCCATTATCAGGACATTGCATTGTGCTCAAAGCTAGCAAATAAACTTCTGTGGTTTCTCGTGATGCACGTAACAGATGAGTGGATGTTTACATCATCAATATACCTTGAACTCAGACCTGGAGAAGGAAGAGTTCAATAAATCTGGAGCTGTATGAAAATGCTGCGCAATTATGTGGTGTAAATAAAAATAATGCTATCACAAAATGGTAAACCAATGTAAGTATCGGCAAGTTCACAGTGACAGGTGTCAGAAATACTCACTGGACCTCATACCCTATGACTTAAGCCTGGAGAAAATCTCATATGAATTTCAGTCTTTCACCACCAAGAGGGCGATGCAGCATCTATTTCAAGCCGTGTGTTGAACAATCATTCAGCTAATTTAGGCAATCAATTCAGTTACAGTAGGCTCCATTTTCATTTCGAAGGTTTTTGGACATGCACATCAGCATTATGTTTGGCTTCCAAAGAATACAAGTAATGTTGAAAAGCACCTCATGCCTACGGTGAAACATGGTGGTGGATCTTTAATGCTTTGGGGTTGTTTTGCATCCACAGGCTCTGGGGCCCTTATTAAAATAGATGGAACCATGAACTCCAGCATGTACCAAGACATTTGGTCCAAAAACCTTGTTCCCTCTGCCAGGAAGCTACACCTTGGTTGCAGATGGATCTTCCAACAAAACAACGATCCCAAACATACATCCAAAGAAACTAAGAGATGGATGACAGAGCACAAGATCAATGTCCTGACATGGCCATCTCAGTGTCCAGATCTGTATCCAATTGAACATTTATGGTTTGAACTCAAAAAAGCAGTCCACAAACATCAACCCAAGAATCTGAAGGAACTTCAGAACCAACTCTGCATGGAGGAATGGTTGAGATCCCCCTCAAGAAGTTCCATAACCTCATACGACACTACAGAAGGCGACTATTTTCTGTTATAATGGCTAAGGGAGGAACCACAAAGTACTGATAAAAGGGGTGTGAATATTTGTGATTCTTGATTTTTCTGGGGAAAAAATTATGATTGTGGTTTGTGCCAATGCATTATTATTAAAAATATAATTTTCTGAATATTTTGAGCATAAAATATACCTCATTACTTATTACTATTACTATTATTTCATACGATCTTTTGTTCAAAATCAAGGGTATTAATAAAAATAGAGCCTACTGTAATCATTCAATTACAACTTAACCAAACCCATGAAAATGTTAATGTCCATTGGCAATTATGTGTCAGACATGTAGTGTATTAGACAATGCTGCAATAAATTCAAATGCCCACCAAGAACAGGTGATTTTAGATGAGCAACCTGCTCTACAGTGTTAAAAATATTGTAAGGCAAAAAAAATAAAACAAGCTGCTCACAGAAGGGGCACACGCATAAAACAGGGGAAGCTGTGAATGTCACATTTAAGAAAAGGAAAAAGTTAATTGCTCTAAATTTTCTAATTAAATGTAATAATTTTCAGTTGGTTTATTGTCTCTCATTACATGGATCGACGTTAAGCCCATGTGTGAAAATCTGCCAATATGAAGATACCTCTCTCAGCATCAACATAATGTGATAAGTTGTGTTTGGCCATGGGAAATATTTTTGAGCAGAACTGATCTAAATACAGCATATTTGGGTGCCTTTACTTAATGTGCCGTGTTTTCTTCAATTGTTTTTTTTCAATTGGTCAGGGTTATGATACTCTCTGAGTAAAAAGCATTGATGGTTTACTGTGCTGTGAACCCATTGTCCCAATTTTCGGTTTGCATTCATCAGCTGCTCGAGTTTATTGTAGGTTTTGTGAATTCTGCCTTCCTGGCTCTGAAACCATTGAATGAAGTCAATCAGACTTGTTACCATGTTGCACAACGAGAGAGAGAGAGACATTTCTCCAATGCCTCTGTTAAATCATAAATTAAATCACTTCTCTTTCCCCTTATCTTTTCATTGTTTCACGCTGATGAACACCTCAAAATTAGTCCCCCGATTGTATAATTAGTCACGACTGTGTTGATTGCCAAATGATAGCTAAACTCAAGTCTTTACAGGGACACCCAGAGGGGTAACTGCTGAAATTCAGCTTGACAGCCCAGATGGTCACATGCTCAATATTTTCTACAGGCCTTACCTATGGCCTCTGATTTAATTACTCCACATGACTAGAGTCAGATTCCAAGAGAGACTTCTCTTCACACGGCCGTCGTAGACCACTCACTGAGGTGTTGAAGTGTCCCAGAGTCCAGTTCCACAACAATCCCCCCTCGCAAGATGGCCCCCTGTTGACACACACACACACTTAGTGTGCACAAACACACCCACAAACACTAAAATGTTATGAAGGTCTCCATGAAAAGAAAAGAAGAAGAAAAAAAAAAAGATTATAAAATTTCTTCTCTATGTATTTTTTTCCACCACAGCCCATTCTGTTGCAGGGTTAGTTCCTTTTGGCCCTGGGGATGGTAAATGAGTGCTGAGTATTTCTGACAGCCATACAAATATTTTAACAGCAGTTATTGGCATATCCCTTCCCTTTCTGGGCCAGTGCTGCAGACTTCAGCAACTGATTTGATTACCTGGGAATAGAGGGAAGCCAGCTCTTCTGCTGGGTGTCTATTCAGAACATTAGTGGATCAATATTCCACAACATAAATAAGTAAAGATGTCCTCTCAGCTCAACTCAATGCCTGTTCCTTAAGGTTTTTACATTACAGATTTAAAAACGAGTAACTGTGTGCTGCTTTTCAATTTGAAATATGTGTGTGTGCGCATGCAGTTATGGGCTCTGCTTGGTTTCTACCCTAGGCTATTAAAGCCCCTATGGAGTTATTATAACCATTAGGTAAGATTTCAAAGGCCACGGTCTTTGTTTTGACAAAGAGCAGAGGTAAAGTTTCTGCAGTAATCCATTGTATTACTATGGTAAAGAGGATATTGGATAGTGTGTACCTACAAGGCCGAATTGGATTCATGGTGTAAGGCTATTACACTGTTGCCATGGGCAGAATGGCAGGGCAGAAGGGCTCCTCCACACAGTAGAACAGTGCCTTAAATTAATTTAAGTTTTTATGACTTTATTTTGCAAGTAAATAGGTGGGTGGGGAAAAAATGATTGATCCTGTTTTTCAGCATCTATGAGAATTTTTACAGGGCATCGTAAGACAAGAAATATGGTTATTTCCCAAGCCATTAACAGTGGTTAACATAAAGGTGAAAGGTGATTGGATAGAATAATTTTGTATGTGATGTGTGATGTCAAGACTAGGTTACATTTCTGAACTTTAAATGGGTCTTTTCATTATTTTGAAGTGTCAGAGAGAATTGCCTATCTGTGTGATTCGGGTCTCAGCTTGGAACAAAAGGCAATCTAAATGTGTGTAATGGCAAGCGAAAAACACCCCTTCAAAAATCTTCCCTTAAACCATGGAGGAACCGCTGACAGGAAAGTCAGGAGAAAAGGCTTTGTTTTTCAAGAAAAAAGGAATGGAAGAATGGCCACCAATCCCGACCTGGGTCAAATAATTATTTTAAATACTGTAACCATTTAGACACCAGTCAAATTCCTGCCGATTAATGGCAGTTTTAAAAGAAATCTATTTTCACCATTTCTCAGAACAAAATTCTTCATATATGTGTATGTTTTGGTTAATAAATTGAAAATTGATTCATTTTAATTGTTTCATTGAAAATTCTTAGGGATCATCCAGATCTAGACATCTAGAGTTAAAGTATTGCAAATAAGTATTTGACCCAGGTCTGCAGCAACCATAGGTTTAAGGGAAACATTGAGTCTTGCTTCTTTGAGGATGCATTTTTAAACATTTTGATATATGAATACAAACAACGCCATGCTTCAGCTTTGAAAGTGTTGTGGACAAATAGTCAGTGTTCAGTTTGTAAGTCTAAGCCAACATTTTGTCTCTCCTAATTATTTGTAACTTTCTGACTCTAGGTGAGTCAGCACAATTCAGGTAACCATTTTTTGGTGTCAGATGCACTGAAAACAGCAGGAGGTGCAAGGACAAAAGTGGAGTTATTTCCTTTCAGTTTGTTAGTGCATTTGTTTTGAACCTATACATGCAGATTTTCCTAAATATCCAGTCATTGGTTGACAATGGTTGAACTCACCAATCTCTTGTTGTGAAGGAAATAATTAACACCTGAGTTTGATTGTGAGTCATGGTTAAGGACGTGTTGATTGAATCCATGCCAATGTCTGTCTTGCGGAAATTACAGCCGCCATCTGTTGCCATTTATTTTCTATTAATGAGCACTGTGGTTATAGCACTTTAAATAAGATCTTTACACCATCTGAATACTAGCATGAACCACATCAGGAGGGCCACAGTCATGCTGTGTTTTCCTGCTCCCCTTTAATTCATCAGCACTCAAAAAATATGAGAGTGAAGGTACTGTAAATGGATTCAGTCAGAACAGCGAACAGTGGGATCAGGTGGTTATGTGGCTGGATGGAATGAAATTCAGGCACTTCCGTGACCAAAGCTTAGTAGCCTTGCAATTGTGGCCCTCCAGGGCCAGGGTTGAATAACCCTGTGGATACTACTACCTTCCAGGACCAGGATTGAGTAGCCATGTAGACACTGTAGTCCTTCAGGACCAGGATTGAGTAGCCATGTAGACACTGTGGCCCTCCAGGACCAGGATTGAGTAGCCATGTAGACACTGTGGCCCTCCAGGACCAGGATTGAGTAGCCATGTAGACACTGTGGCCCCCCAGGACCAGGATTGAGTAGCCATGAGTAGCCAGACACTGTGGCCCCCAGGACCAGGATTGAGTAGCCATGTAGACACTGTGGCCCTCCAGGACCAGGATTGAGTAGCCATGTAGACACTGTGGCCCCCAGGACCAGGATTGAGTAGCCATGTAGACACTGTGGCCCTCCAGGACCAGGATTGAGTAGCCCTGTATACACTGTGGCCCTCCAGGACCAGGACTGAGTGGCCCTTTATACACTGTGGCCCTCCAGGACCAGGATTGAGTAGCCCTGTGGATACTATTGCCTTCCAGTACCACGGTTGAGTAGCCCTGTAGACACTGTAGCCCTCCAATACCAGGGTTGAGTAGTGCTGTAGACACTGTAGTCCTTCAGGGCCCAGGTTGAGTTACTCTGCCATGTACATGTAGTATCTACAATATGTCTGTACATGCACAACACTTATACAGAGTGCAGTGGAGGAAGTTGTGTCCTTTGAACCTGTGAACATAATTGAGTGGGGCTAGAACCACATGAATGTGGCATCATATCAGTAAAAATGGAACTCTTAGATTGTTAGTGCACCATGTGTTTTTCATGTTTCAGTTTTGATTCTGTTTAGGGAGCAAAGTGTCCCTGATTTTTCTGGGTATTCTCCAGAGTGCGCAGAACTATGCACAGATTGTTTTATAGGTCTCTGCGAGCGTGCTGTAAACCTTGGCCATGCAAATACTATCCAGCTGTGCAGCACTAAATTATTTTTAGGGTTCTGTGAAGTTGTCTTTTTGTTCATTTTAGCTTGAATAATTATATCTGCAAAAAGAAAATGTATATTATATTGTGGTTCTCTGTGGCTCAGTTGGTAGAGCACAGCGTTGGCAACGCTTAGGTTGTGGGTTCAATTCCCACCGGGACCACATATACTGAAAAATGTATGCATTCACTACTGTAAGTCGCTTTGGATAAAAGCGTCTGCTAAATGGCGTATATTTATAAATGTATATTGTTTTCATAGTAGAATAAGGATTAAGGACAGCATACTACAACATTAAATATGGATAAAACTCTTTAAAAGACTGTGCTTTTATTTCAATAACTTTGATCATTGCACTGATAAGTATCAGTGGATAAAATGGAGAACTTACTTGACCCTTTTTTTCTTTTACCAATTTCAATCAATGGTGGATAACCAGTATATTGTGATTTTCCTTGACATAATCACGTATAGTGTATTGGTAATTGACCATTCCGAACCATGTCCTAGAAAACCGCCCTCCTTCATCCAATGACCCAAGCCATCCAGCCTCGCAGCCAGTGCTTTTAACAAGGGTGAACAGGAAAATGCAAAACACTATAGGTTTTATCTGGGATAGCTCTCTGAACACTCAAAGGCAAGATTAATGTACTGTACAAAACACTTTGTGTGAGCTTGTCAGTGTATGCTCTTGCTCTGGGTAGTGAATCCATTGTTTAAAACCTGAGTGAATTGCTCTTTCAGCAAGTTGTGTTCTCCATTTGTGAGAATTTGAGTGTCACCTCTGGTTTTGTTTTAGATCTGTTTTGGCTTTGTATTTAGTCTTCCAGGTTTTCGCAAGACAACTTTCGCTGGGTTTTTCTGAATTCTTATATTAAAAAAAGAACAGGACTAAAATAAGTTATAAATTGCTTTAAAAAAGGAGGGGGCAAAGAGGACCAGAGAGTGTTGTGAATGGATTACCCGGACTGCTTAATTCCTCATGGTGTTGTCAAATGGCAGGATTAGCCCTGCGCTTCGGCTGCTGGGCATTTTGTGAAAACATCTCTGGTGGAGGGGGTGCGGGGGGATGTAAGGAGGAGATAGATTTATTCTCCTTCGCTCCTGCGAGCTCTCCAGAGAGTCCTGTCCTCAGCTCTTTTGTGGCTCATTGTCAGGGGAACCGCATCTTTTTAACACTGCCGAGACCGCGTGCAATCTTGTTCTGTCATCTGTAATTGGCTGTCATCCACTGCCTCCCTGATGGCCCAGTCAGTCCGCTCATTTTTTTTTATTGCGCTGCTGCTAAGAGTGCGAACCGAACAAAAACAGGGCGAGATGGCATTGTACCTCGGTGATTAGGGAGCTGGGCTTGTAACCAGAGGGCTGTGGGTTTAGATCCCTTGAGCAAGGCCACTTAACCTGCATTTCTTCAGCAAAATATGTTGCCGAATAACAGCTAATGTGTAACAATGTATGCTGCATGGGAATTGACAAGACTTTCAACACGTGAGAGCTCCCAGGGTCTCATCGCTTTTTGAAATGTATGTCGCCACTCAGTACGGAGGTTTAGGCCTGCTTTCAGAAAAGCCCTCTGAATTCTGCAGGAAGATGGAGGATTCCCCCCCTGCCGAGGGACTCTCTATGTTTCTCTCTCTCTCTGCCCCTCTCTCCCTTCCCATGCCCATCTTCCTGATATATTGTAATGGAACTTAATGCCCCTGAGGTTCAAAGGCTATGCATATCATAATGGCTCAAAACGCATTTTGTATTGTGGGGCTGAAGCAGCAGATCAGTCAAAAATAATAATATTATATAGACGTATTGCACTTAAAATGTCATAGAAACAAGAGCAGTATTTTAGTCAATAAAATGGAGGATTGCTGTAACTTTGCACAGCTATTTCTGTGTTTGTTTATTCTATATCCCCCCAACCCTTCATAAAATCCTGTATTGTATTTTCAGAAGTGTATCGGTAAATACTGCCTCAATGTGTATGCCATTATTTGGGTAGCCAGCTGATCAGATAGGGATGCTATTTTATGAGCACTCACAATATTATAAGTCTAATGGTGAATTTGAGATGGCAACCATGTTCTTTTTTCGATGTTTTTTTATTCTGACCATTTGTAATATTTCACATATTTATAATGACCAGCTACAAAACAGGGTAGTTCACAAACAAAAACATTGACTAACTCTTCAGTCTTCTGTCATCCTGGCAAAATTTGCAGTTCACCCAGTGCAAACACAGGGTTTTTTTGTTTTTTTACAGGGGAAGTGATTGGCCATTATGCAGTCACACTACCACCACATTTACAGGTAATATAATCTTTTAAACCAACCCCTGTTACAATAGTGCTGCACTTTCCCCAATATAAAAATAACAAAATGTAATTTTGGCACACCCTCCATGTGTTTGCACCATGCAAATATAATGTTATGATCAACCATATCATTTGCATTGTCAAAAATAGGACCCCAATTCTTTTATTGTTGCTCCAAGCTTTTAACTCTCTCATCCAAAAATATAGGGTTTTTTTGTTCAATTAATAAGGCCATTCAAATTTCTATTCGCCCGTGTGTGAAATTCTCTGAGGTCACAGATGTTCCTCACTATTGATGTTAAAGTTACATTTCTCACTTTGAAATTGGGTAGTTAAATACAAATCAGAATACATACTTTTCACTCATTGCCCCTAAACCATACTGCGTCCACAGCAGAGCCACGTTACCGTTTTGGAAAATAGTGAACCAACAAGTGAATGCAGCAGGAGCACATGATTGTGCATGTATTGCTGTGTTGCTCATCTATTACTTCCCACTTATGGTACATCTCTCCTGTTTCAGCTTTTTCTGTCCTTTTATATTTTTATTTCCCATTTTTCTTCAGTTCCCCAATTTGGAATGTCCAATCATAATTGTAGGCCTGGCCCACTACTACAAACATGTGCAGCCAGCTTCTTTTCATTCACCAGCTGAGCTGCGTGGTTACTGCGCCGGAGGACTGTTCAACTGGTGCAGGCATGGGGACCATGCTTTGCTTTGACCAGGGGAGTCCCTATTGCATGACTCTAATATCCTGCCAGCTGAAACCCTCCCTCCCTGTGCAATGCTATGGCTGATTATGCATTGCCTTGTGGGACTCCCTACCCATTGGCACTGGCCCAATCACAATTCAGTCTTGACTGTAGTGTGCATCACTGCATAAAGAACAGGTGCCTCCTGTTGTATATGCCACCCAGGAACCAGGTTCTTCTTTTTTTTTTAACCACTGCTCATCTTAAATCCATTGATGTTTGAGATATTTTTTTTAAATATACAGTACTGTGCAAAAGTCTTAGGCCACCCAAGAAAATGTTTGAAGCTATGTTTAAAGCTATTTATCTGGGCAGTGTTTATATGCTTGGAAAAACACTATATAACATTAGAATAAATACAAACAAACATTTAATACAAAAAAATATTGATTTTATTGTATTTTCCAAAACGTTATTGAGATCTTGTAATATCCTCCTTGAGGAACACACAGTATTAAATTGGCCACCTCAGAGCCCCGACCTCAACATAATTGAAGCTGTATGGGATTACTTGGACAGGGAAAAGAACAAAAAGCAGCCAAAAGTCAAAAGAAGAGTTATGGCAAATCCTGTAAGAAGCTTGGAAGAATTTACCACAGGACTATTTAACAAAAATTACACAAGTCTACCAAAGCGAATTGCTTCAGTTATGCATTCTAAGGGAGGCCTTGTTTTAAAAACACAATTAGTTTTTGTTACTTTTCATCAATGTTATATTGTGTTTTTTCAACCAAATAAACACTTACACTGCTCAGATAAATGGCCTAAGACTTTTGCACAGTACTGTATGTGCAGCACTTTTTGATGCATCCCCATATGTAATGGACTAATAAATTGTTTTGTGGAGCATCTGTCTTCTAGGTACAAAAATAAATTCAAATTTTAAATTTAGGAAATGTTTGTTTGGCAGGTCAACTGAATTGCTGGAATAATATATTTTGGGGGTTTTGGCAGTAAATCAAAGGCATTGAACTGATTTGTGTTAGATTGTTATTTTATATTTTGATCAAGTGCTAGTTGTTTATATTGTTGTATATATTGTCTAATTTTACTGCATCTGTTCGCCACTGCAATTGGCTACCACAACCCACACTGAAACTTCAAATTGGGAAATTTTGGAGCATTTCATTTTACTGCTATGCAAGAGGATTTCAGTTTGAAACTTAGAGGACACCCACCAAAGTGGTTGGTAAGCCTGACTAAATAAATGACCCACCACAAGCGAGCACTTACCTATTCTGCACCAAAGGTCAATGTGAATTCAGTTAAGACAGTACTTGGCCTCACCTGTCAAGCTCATAATCTTATGGTACTATGAGCCTGACCAGGTTGACACTCTGATGTGAGATACAGTAGGCTCCATTTTTATTCATACCCTTGATAAAGATTAACAAAAGAGATTATATAAAATAAACTATACAAGTAATGAGGTATATTTTATGCTAAAAAAAATCAGAAAATTATATTCTTTAATAATAATGCATTGGCACGAACCACAATCGAATGGTTCACATTTTACATTTTACATTTTAAGCATTTAGCAGACGCTCTTATCCAGAGCGACTTACAAGATGTGCATCAATACATGGTAGGAACAATCAGTTAGCGCACGAGATCAGTGCAGGAATACAGCAATAGACATCATTGCAGGCATCTGCGTACCATACCTGTAACACCGGGAAGGAAAAGGTATTTTACAATGTTTACAAAATTTACATTTTTTTTTTTTTTTTTTTTTTTTTTTTTTAAATAAAGAGTATAGTGTTGAACAAGTAAACAGTGGTGAAGACAATTTAGCTAGATGGACAGAGATCAGGGTAGTGGAGTCTGAAGAGGTGGGTTTTGAGTCTCTTGCGGAAGATTGGAAGTGATTCCGCAGTCCTGACCAATTGCGGGAGGTCGTTCCACCAACGAGGGACCAGGGGCCTCATTTATAAAACGTACTTACGCACAAATTTGATCTTAGAACGTGCGTACGCTCAAATCCACGTCAAAGTTCAGATTTATAAAAAACGGTCTTTGACGTGGAAAATACGTACCTCCACGTCAGGTTTCAACCTGGCGTACGCACTTTTCCTTGTGGCAATGTTTGAGTACTGCAGGTATTCGCGGTCTCGTCTCTTCTCTGTCCTGACCCCTCGCTGGTGAAATTATCTTCCGCAATCACCTGCGATCTTCCGCGAGAGACTCAAAACCCACCTTTTCAGACTCCACTACCACTGAATTCTGTACATCTAGCTAATTGTCATCACCACTGCCTACTTGCTCAACACTATATACCCCTGCTTACTCCATTAAAAAATAATAATTGACTAACCTTTTCCTTCCCAGTGTTACAGGTATGGTACGCGGCTGCCTGCAATGGTTTATTGCTGTATTACTGCACTGATCTCTTGCGCGTACTATGATTGTTCCTACCATGTATTAATGTACATATTGTAAGTCGCTCTGGATAAGAGCATCTGCTAAATGCTTAAAATGTAAATGTAATGTAAAATGTTTTCGAAATCTAACAGCGCCAACATGTCTGCTGCCTATTATTATTAGTAGTAGTAGTAGTAGTAGTAGTAGTATTACCAGATTGAACACATTGCTTAGGCTATACGTAATGGTTTGCACAATACATTTATTAATAAATTAAAACAACATAAGCTAAGCTACTTGTGGAAAACAAAACAAAAACACACATTGGTTTTCCAAAACTACCCCAATTAGAACAATTGACACATCCTTGAAATGTATTTAATACATATTATGGTTCCACGCGTGTAAAACACTTCGGTCAATCTGTAGGCTATAAAATAGAATGGCTTCGCTTCTCGAAGATATCGCCAACCGCGCAATAAGAAGGGAACGAGTTATTAGAGATTTTGACCTCAGTTTTAAAATTATTTACGTCCTTCAGGGACCTTTGCTGCCCCCCGTTCACAGCCTGGGCTACAGACTGCCAGGCCACGTGCTTGGTTGTACTGGTAAAGCCATTGGAAAGGCTCCCAAACAGCGTCCCTGCACACAGCTGCACCTCCGCCAACAAGACCTCGATTTCCGCCTCGCTAAAATTATTTTTCTTGCAGCTCGCCATTATCAAGTAGAACATTTCTGTTTTGATTCGTGCTCCTTTATATGCTAATGATATTAATTAGGGCGTTTACAAGGCGGAGATCTAAAACCATTCAGCTACGCACAATTTCAAGATCATTTGCGATTTATAGATTTCACATCTGGGGGACTGGCGTACGCACGTTTTTTTGGGCGTACGTTCAGTTTCTCTGAATCACACTTACGCACATTTCAGAAATGATCTTAGATCAAATATAGGATGGTTTCTACGCAACTTTTTATAAATGAGGCCCCAGGACAGAGAAGAGGCGAGACCGCGAGGAGCGGCTGCCAGGCGCCCGGAGGGATGGGGCAGTCAGTCTGCCAGCGGAGGCGGAGCGGAGAGGTCTGGACGGGGTGTAGGGCGTGATGAGTGACTGGAGGTATGGGGGAGCAGTACCTCTGGCCGCTTGAAAAGCAAGCACCAGTGACTTGAATCTGATGCGTGCTGCGATGGGGAGCCAGTGCAGAGAGGAGAGTAGAGGGGTGGACGTGGGTGAACTTCGGCTGGTTGAACACCAGGCGAGCAGCAGCGTTCTGGACTAGTTGCAGTGGCTTGATGGCACAGGCCGGAAGGCCTGCCAGCAAGGAGTTGCAGTAGTCAGACGTGAGATCACCAGGGCCTGGACCAGGAGTTGAGTGGCCTCTTGGGTGAGGAACGGTCGGATCCTCCGGATGTTGTGGAGGGAGAAACGGCAGGTCAGTGATCGCTGCAATATGGCTCGAGAAGCACAGCTGGTTGTCCAGGGTTACCCCAAGACTCCTGGCAGACTGGGACGGAGACACTATGGAGCCTTCCACGGTGATTGATGCATCAATCATCGGGGAGCCCTTCGCTGGGAGGAAGAGCAGCTCTGTCTTCCCCAGGTTCAGCTTCAGGTGGTGGGTGGACATCCATGCAGAGATGTCAGCCAGGCATGCAGAGATCCGTGCCGGGACCTGGGTATCAGATGGAGGGAAGGAGAGAAACAGTTGAGTGTCATCAGCATAACAGTGATAGGAAAAACCGTGAGCAGAAATAACAGAACCAAGTGACTTGGTGTACAGAAAAATAGGACAGGGCCTAGCACCGAGCCCTGCGGACACCGGTAGAGAGGGTGCGGGGAGGAGAGGGATCCTCTCCAGGCCACCTGGTAGGACCGGTCAGCCAGGTAGGACTCAAACCATGTCAACACAGATCCAGAGATTCCCATCTCGACGAGAGATGAGAGCAGGATCCGGTGGTCCACGGTGTCGAATGCCGCCGACAGGTCGAGAGGAGAAGGAGGACGGAGCTAAGGGATCGGGACTTAGCGATGTGAAGAGCCTCTGTGACCGCAAGGAGAGCAGTCTCTGTGGAGTGGCCTGCTCTGAACCCAGATTGGTTGGGATCAAGCAGGTCGTTCTGTGAGAGATGAGCAGACAGTTGATTATAGACAGCCGCTCTAACGTTTTGGAGAGGAATGGGAGGAGAGAGACAGGTCGGTAGTTAGAGATGACAGCAGGATTCAGAGAGGGTTTTGAGGAGGGGGACAACCTGAGCGCATTTGAGGGAGGAGGGGACAGAGCCAGAGGAAGAGAGGAGTTAATGACATTAGAGACAAAGGGAGGATGTCCATAGCAATGGACTGGAAGAGGGGGGAAGGGATGGGATCAAGAGGGCAGGTGGTGGGACGGTGGGAGAGAACAAGTTGAAGGATGTCAGAGTCAGGGAGGGGTGAGAAGGAGGACAGAGGAGTGGGAGGTTTAGGTAGCGGGATGGGAGAGGGAGAGGTTGGGGGAAGGAGTTGCGAATGACCTCAACCTTCTCGTGAAAGAAGGATGAGAAGTCATCGGCGGTTATAGAGGAGGGTGGGGGGGAGGAGGAGTGAGGAGAGAGAGAAACGTAGCATAGAGTTTACGTGGGTTGGAAACAGAAGATTGAATTTTAGAAAGGAAAATGCAGACTTAGCAGAGGAGAGGTTAGCGGAGAAGGAAGCCAGGAGTGTGTGGAAGTCAGACAGAGCTGCAGGGGATTTGGATTTTCTCCATTTCCTTTCTGCCGCACGCAGCTTCAGTCGGTTAGCCCGAATGGAATCGGTTAGCCAGGGGCGGGGGCGAGACGAGCGGGTTTAGCGGATAGAGGACAAAGTAAGTCAAAGGAGGAGGAGAGAGAGGAAAGTAGGGTGGATGATGCTACTTCAGCAGGTATCTGAGAGAAGGCATCAGTAGGGGAAGGAAGATAGGACAGTAGCTGACAGGGCAGCGGGTGAGAGAGCGCGGAGGTTGCGACGGACAAGGACAGTGGGAGCAGGTGAAGATGGTTTAGGGACAGAGGGGAGGGGGAGGGAGAAGGACAGAAAGGAATGGTCAGACACATGTAGAGGCGATACCGTAATGTTGGGTGAGGCACAGTTCCTGGTGAAGACCAGGTCCAGTTGGTTACCGGCCTTGTGGGTGGATGGGGATTCAGCCATGGTGAAGTCAAAGGACTGAAGCAGGGGGAGGAATGCAGAGGCCTGGGAGGACTCTAGCTGCAGGTTGAAGTCCCGAGGAGTAAGGCGGAGTGCCATCCTCAGGGAAGGCACTGAGTAGGGCATCCATCTCGTCTAGGAAACTCCCCAGTGGACCTGGAGGGCGGTAAAGAACAATGATGTGCAGTTTACATGGAACAGTGACAGTGACAGCATGAAATTCAAAGGAGGAGGGGGAGAAGTGAGGAAGAGGAACAATACCAAATCTCCACAGGGGGGAGATCAGTATACCTGTCCCTCCACCTCTACCTGAGGGTCGTGGAGTGTGGGAGAAGGTGTAGGCGGCAGAGAGAGCAGCAGGGGTGGCCGTGTTTTGCGGAGTGATCCAGGTCTCCGTAAGCGCCAGGAACTGCAGGGAGAGTAGTGAGGCCTGGGCCGAGATGAAATCGGCCTTCCGGACAGCGGACTGGCAGTTCCATAGTCCGCCAGCTACCACCACGTCAACACCGGGAGATCTAGGAGGGTGGATGAGGTTGGACAGATTACGGGTGTGGGTAGAATCTCTCCTTCTAGGCAATCTAGAAGAGGAGACATGGACTGGGATAGGGAGGAAGCATGTAGTGTTAGATGCAGAGGAAGTAGAACAGGGAGATACAAAACTATGATACTCACCGTGCGGCGAGCACTCCTAGCTGGCCCCCTCGGTGGACTCCTGCAGGTAGACTCCTCCGTCTTTGTCCGCCGAGTCTTCGTCCGGGGAGGCTAGGACGGGGAGGCTGCCGCGAAAAGCTTCCGCTATCCACAACTATGATTGCTTATATGTGGCGAATGCCCCCTGACAACAATAGAGACTAATTACCAATTCCTTACATTAATCAACTGCAAACACGGGTGCTAAGCCTGTTAATCAAAACTGGTTGAAACGCTAAGTATCAATCAAACTTTGAACTAAATCTTCTAAGCAGCGACTGAAGCTAGTAATCAACTAATAAACCGTGGAACAAAAGCAACAAGCTACTAATTAGACTAACAAAGTAACGAGACCTGCTCCTTCAACGGGTGCGAACAGGCAGAGAACGCAGAACTACACACGAAGTCTAACGCCGGGTAACCAACACGGACTGGAACGCAACAAGATACTCTTACCGTGGTCAGATGCACACTGACACAAATTATAACAACCCCAATGCATTAAAGATCCACCACCATGTTTCACCATAGGCATGAGCTGCTTTTCAACATTACTTGCATTCTTTGGACGCCAAACATAGCGCTGATATGCATGTCCAAAAAGCTCAATTCGGTCACTAGAAACGGTTCCAATTGTAGTTCTAATGTAGTTTGAAGAATTCAAGATGCCTTTTTCGGTGAATTGTCTTCAAAAGAGGTTTCCTTCTTGCAACTCTGCCATAACGCCATTGTCATGTAGGCATCGTCAAATTGTAGCTTTACACACCTTGTAACCCCAAGATGCCGGGTTGTTTTGGAGATCTTGAACTGTGTCCCTTGGATTTATTTGTACCTCTCGAACCATCCATCCCAACCACTACTCTACCTGGCAAGTTAGCCACTGTTCCAGTGGCCTTAAACTTCCTAATAATTGACACAACAGTGGAAAGCGGTATCTTTTTAGTTTTTTGTAGCTATCTCCTGATCTGTAGAGGTCAATAAGCATCCCTTATGCTTTCAGGGAGTTCTTTGCCTTTCACCATGATGATGGCTGACCACAGTATTTCAAGGAGTGTTTTCCCTCCTTTTTATACCCTAGGGAAACAGGAAACCATTGTAAGCCACTGTATAGTTCCATAATCTTCTAATTAACTTCAAATACGTTTTTTTATGAATATTTGTTTTTGTTGGATTAAATTTAAAATAATAATTAGAGGAATGAAAAATTGTGATCCAGATATTTTCTGGAAAGAAAATGCTATTAATAAAACAAAATGTTTTTCTGAACAATTGTATTAGTAATGTCTTTATCAAGGGTATGAATAAAAATGGAGCCTCCTGTAAGTCAAGCCAAATTCCAGGGATGCGTTTTGCTAGTAAACAAATAGTCAGTTACTTCTGATGAATCAAAATAGTTAAAATCGTGACAAACCATGGAGCCACATGAGATGTGAACCGCTCGTATTTATGTGTGCATCACATTCCAAAAGATTGAGAGATGACAGAGAAGTATAGGTGCACAGAGAGAGAGAGCGAGAGAGACAGGTTTTGTGTCAGATGAGCTGTGAGATGTTATTGCCAATCTTAGTGCACTCCACCATGCATCAGAGTTGATCATTCTTTGAATATTGTTTTCTGTAGTGGGTAAAGTAGTCTGACAGGAGAAACTGTATTAATGCACATCTTGTAAGTCGCTCTGGATAAGAGCGTTTGCTAAATGCTTAAAATGTAAAATGTAAATGCTACATGTTCTCCCTCTAAAGCAGCTACTGTACAATCCCCCCTCTATCTCCCTTCCCCTTCTCTCCTTCCTTCCTTTTTCTGTGACTTAGTTATGTTACATTACTCCTAAATATTATTCAGACCAAATGACGGTCATGCTAGACACCATGTATATCCCTAAGCGAACCCTTAATCGTGAACCGTTTTTGAATCTGTAATGTTCCTGTTTAGGGGGGGGGGATCTGTAGTACAATCAGGGGACATTGTGCAGCTGTGTGTTTGGTGGGGGGGTGGGCGGGGTCATTGACATTGAGAGGCGTCGCTCTCAGCCTGAGAGAAAAGCTTATAAGATGCTAAATCCCAGGAGACAATTGAATAGAAGGACTTTTTCTCGTAATGAGGGACTATTTTGTTAAATGGCTAGACTTTAAATGCTGCTCTCCCCTCCCTCTCCAGGCATGCATACCATCACAATTACCTGCTCCAAAAGGTGCAAATTGTGGCCTACTTCTTTGTATCAGCCTCATCTCATTGAAACGAGTGTCTATTGAAAGGGATAATGAACAGTCTGGGCTTCATGAAGTGACTGTTAGGCTCTCCTCCAGGACAGAAGCAGACTGGGAAAGCGATCTGATTAGTCACAGTTATCTGCCAGGCCCGGGAGGCCTTCCCTCTCACCTAATTCATCACACCATTACGGGGGGAAAAACGTTCCTTTTTACAAGTGCACAGCTTCTGTTATTTATGTGGCGGTCACCTTTTTTCTCACCGTTAAATCTGCTGTGAGGAACAAGGCGCGCAGCATGAATCCAGACCATAATGTGTTGAGTGGCTATTGTTGAGGTACTGCTCGCAAGAAAAGGCGTTCAGCACCTCAGGAGTCCATACAGTCTTCGCAGGGGCAAAGGTACCTCCTATGCAGGTGTGCACTAACCCTCTTTTGCATGTTAACCAGCAGGGATGAGAAAGCACATAATACGATGGACACTTTGAAGGGCGGCAGTGTGTGGTGCCATGCTTTACAATCTGGGGTTTTAACCATAAGATCATGAATTTCCCGGTTTGGCACTGCCATTTTATCCTTGATTTTTGAGGAATCTTACCCTTTTAACTTGAAAACAGGATTTCACAATGTGTGTTATGTCATCCTCCTAAAGCATTTGCTTATAAACGATTTATAAACATGTTATAGGCTGGATACGCGCATAGGCTTCAGGACAGCATTTTTTTGTTAAGTATTGTTGGGAATCTTTGCCTTTGTGGAATCAAGTCGGGACCGGCGAAGTAACACACTGGTGACCACTTTCCATTTGAAAAGGTTTTAATACAATGCGCAAGGGGAGAAATACCAAAGGTATTTACTGTACCCAGTAAATCTCAACTCAGTAGTTGTATGTACGGGTTTAAGTACCCTTGTCAGAGGTGTCGCAGTTGCCCAGCATACAGTTCCCCGGCAGGGAATACACATTGCACCCAGACGTCCCGGAGGCACCCATTTGGTATACAGTTAACAATGGACTTGGACAGTGGACAGTGGGGGCTGTTGTGGAGAGTGTGTGTGTAAAATGTGTACTGGAAATGAAGATAAAACAAAACATTTAAACAGAATAAAACGATCAATGAGGGTTATACTAAATTTCATACCTCAAACCTAACAGTATCAAATACATTTTGAAATGAATTGTCAGTAGATGTAGGTAGTATTTAACATCCGATTGATTGGTGATCGAAGACGCCCTTACAAAAGTAATAGCCAGCTTCTGCCTGTGGCCAGCTGAGAGCTCACTCGCTCCACACACTGGTCCCCGGTGACCCAGCACAAAGCAGTGCTGCCTTGATCAGGGGTTCAAACGCTGTCACATCTTCGCTTCAGGATCAAACCCAAACCACCCCCAGAAATCAATCTTCAGTCTTCAACTACCCCCCTCACTGCTCACAATCTCTGTCACATCCTGTCTCTCCCCTCACTGATCAAAGGAGCTCCAACATTGAGATTACACCCCCATCCCCCCCAAACAAAATACATATTTATTTATTTATATGCAATGTGCTCAGATCCAAGGCCATACTGGCATCATACATTGAATTTATGCCATGGGAGCATACAAGAACAACATGAGCATGGGCACAGGTCAGCCAGCAGCACAGTGTCTGAGTCGCATCAAGCTGAAAAGCAATGCTTAAAACAGAAGCACGCAACCGTAGTCATTTCAGTGTAGGCGCAGTGGTAGACTGTTATTCGTAAATGCAACATGGTAATAACACAGCGTAATAATGTACATCATCTATAAGGGTGGTGTAACTTTATATCACCGTGTGCTAAAGTGGAGTTATATCACAGGGTGCTAAAGCATGATACTACTTTTACTTTGCTTTTACTTTTAAGGCATTTAGCAGACACTCTTATCCAGAGCGACTTACACAGTTTACATTCAACCCATTTATACAGCTGGATATTTTACTGAAGCAATTCAGGTTAAGTACCTTGCTCAAGGGTACAATGGCAGTGCCCCACCTGGGAATCGAACCAGTAACCTGTTACAAGTCCTGTTCCCTAACCATTACACTACACTGTCGCCCATATATACTAATGTTCTCATACTGCATAACACTGACCGGTTAAAAAAAAAGTAACGTTTCACTATATCTAATCATATTTAACGCACTGTATGCGTTTGAGGGCGATCAAATGGTGAGGACGACTGCTCTATTATTAATGTAACTAGCAGGGTGGCAGCGGCCCACACCATGTTAATCCTCCACAGCCTTTAGGCTCGGGCCAAATCAGGACCAACCCATCTGCCATCTTGGCACACAGTAGCAAGCAGGTGTCCACCAGTGGAGCGTGTGTGAGTGGTGCGTGACGGAGGCCCTGAGCCGCCATCCATTGCACATGAGTGGGCAGCGCAACGGTTTATGTCTGTATCCAGGTTTGCATTAATGCCGACACATTAGACATTCTTGCGTTCGCGTTGGCCACTGCTTACCGCGGGAGCATGCTTTGAGTGCCGTCTGGTTCTACCGGCTAACCGGCTGTCAGCTGGCCGGGCTCATGGCTGTGTCGCTGAGACAGGTTTCTGGAGCGTCATTGGAGGAGTCAAAGGGGTCCCCGTACTCCAGGCCAATTGGTGCAGATGTTTTGTGGTAATGGTCAGCCTCCTGTTTCCATGGCGGCCAAGATTAATGTGAGGCAGGGAGCCAGGCCCAGTCTAAGCCACACAGGTTTACGGGTTTGGAGCCACTGTTGGAATGGCTATCAAAGCAGGGATCATCAACGGGTGCTGCACCCCATTTTTACTCATCTGTCTGTGTTGTATCCCCATTATTTTGTCTTTGATTTCCTGATTACTTCATGGTCCTATCATTCTACGAATGTGTTATTTATTGACCTATTCAGTGGTGGTCACTCAAAATAACCATTTGAGATAGTTGATGTATCTATATGTAATTTATTAATGCAACCAGTTCCTGAGCAGATAGAAGAAAATGCTAATTTTCACCTTGAAATTTCCAAAGAAATCTACAGCGCTTGGCTTAGGGAAAATGTGAAAGCTGAAAGGACCAGAAAGCCTGATAGAACTGAAGCCGTGCAAACTTCATAAATTTGACATTATTGTTATTTAGCACATGCCCTATGCTTGCTTTTATTCAAAAAGAGATGTATACAGATAACTGCCAAAATAAAGGGATACAAAGTGTATTGAAAGCAGGTGCTTTCACACAGGTGTGGTTCCTGAGATATAACAATTAACGTCCGATCATGCTTAGTCATGTATAAAAATGCTGGCCATTGTTTTGGCTACCATGGCTAGAAGAGATATCATTGACTTTGAAAGAGGGGTGATTGTTGGAGCATGTTTCCTTCCCGGTGTTACAGGTTGGTAGTGCCTGCAATGATGTCTAATTCCTGCACTGATCTTTCTGATGTTTCATGAGATGAATCTTGTAATAAAGGTGAAATGGTAAAAATGTAAATGTTTGATAGGAGCTTCAGTGATAAAGACTTTCATGAGAAATGAAAAGATGAAGGTGATGTTGGCATGGAAGTCTGAGGGAAAGACTTCATCAACTAGGGGCAACTGTGGTTGAAGGTGCACAATCCTGGACCGTGATGTCTGTGCATTAGTTGGAGTTTCAAGGCAAAACAGACAAGCAACTTGACTGCAAATTTCAATATAGGGCGTGAGGAGGCCATTTTCACCAAGAACAGTCCATCGAGAACTTCAAAGAGAGGGATACTACAATTGGGTTGCTGCAAAGAACACAGGCTGTGGTCTATTGAGCAGTGGAAAAAAGTAATTTGGTCAGATCAGTCATCTTTCACCATGTTCTCAACAAGAGGACGAGCGCATGTGTGGCACACGCCAAAAGAAACCTACAGGCCCAAGCACTTGTTTCCCAGGGTGAAGAGATCTGGGGGCTCAGTCATGGTGTGGGGCCCATTTTCCTGGCATGGTTTAGGCCCACTCAACCCCTTATAAGGGAAGGTAAACACAAATAAAACAAAGCCATTCTGACTGGTCACCTTAATCCTATGGTGAAGCATTTCTAACCTGATGGGAGTGGTCTGTTCCAGGATGACAATGCCCCCATCCACAGGGCATGGGTGGCCACTGAATGGTTTCATGAGCATGAAAACGATGTAAACCATATGCTATGGTTATCTCAAATGATCTCAAGCCAATTTAACACTTATGGGAGATATGATGAGCACCTGAGACAGCGTTTTTCACCACCATCAATAAAACACCAAATGATGGAATGTCTCGTGGAAGAATGGTGTTGCATCCCTCCAATAGATTTCCAGACACAGAATCTTTGCTAAGGACATGTGAATGTGTTCTGGCAGCTTGTGGTGGCCAAACGCCCTATTAAGACACTTTATGTTGGTGTTCCCTTTATTTGAGCAGGTACCTGTACATTTCATTTATTACAGGAAATAAAAAAGAGCCCAAAATAATAAACAGTGCCTCTCCCATTCGGGGCAAGCCAGGACACAAGTGTCTCTCAAGCTTCAGCTGTCTTTGAAGATTGTTTTTTTCTTTCATACTTTTGCCCATAGGTCCTCAATAAGTAATGTTATTTTTTGGCAGGATCTTTTACTCCAGGGGAAACATTCATACTCTTGAAGCTCCTCTTGATCTCGCTCTCTGTAGTTGTTTGATGGGTTACAAATGAACTTGACCCCCAGTTAGCTTCTTCAGTTACTGCACAGCTGTAATGTTGGTCAAGGGGGAAAAGGGGGCTTGCTCTGTGGCCTGAGATTTCAACCTGTTTCCTGTTCCCTGTCCTTATTGTGTGCCAAATAACCTGACACCTGCCATTTCCCGGCAGCTTTGACCTCTGATATCACTTGGAGCCATGTGACCAGGACGACATGCTGATTCGGCTCAAGATTGGCAAGTCCTTGTCTATAGGCAAATCCACCGCAAAAAAATAAAATAAATGTGGGGCCTATTTGCTTGCTTTGCATGTCAGCTTTGACCATTACAATGAATCAAATGTTATTATTATTATTTAAATGTAAAAGATTTTGTTTCTGATTTTATCCAATTTTCTCCCAATTAGACCCACTATTTTATGTCAATCCCCCCTAGTAATGGGAGTTCGCTGCCGTAGTCCTCCTCCAAGATGGCACTCACCACTCACTCGGCCGGTGAGTAACCCGGTACTACAGGGCCACTCTTATGCACAGTGAACGTCCTGTCGGCTTCCCTCCCCCCTCCCTGGGGCGGACAGCCAATCACCGCCCCTGGTGGCACTCCCAGCCAGAGCCGACTCTGGCGGGACGGGGAATCGGACCCCGGTGTCCGTGGCCAGTGTCGAACGCTGTAACCACGTGGGAGGCCCATCAAATGTTATTTTTCATTGCAAAACATTTACCAATAATCTATACAACAATTAACAATTTTTTCTCTTAGGTTATGTAAGAGAAAGTGAGAAAGCAACTCTTGCTCAAATACAGTAAGATGCCTTATTGGTGGGTATTTACATTTGTAAAAACACAATGTTCATGTTATTTCCTATTGGATAGGAGTGCGCATCTTGTGGAACTGCTATTCCACAAGATTTACATCAAATACATTATTAAAAAATTAAACCATTTTAAGATTGTTTTAAAACTTGATATTTTGAGTATATTTTCCTGATTTGAATCTTAATGAAAAGAAAAGTCCTAACTTAAACATTAACAAAAAATACTCCAATCAAAACTGCTGGAGACAAGCTAAGATATCTAATTAAATGCACCACTGCTTTTCAGATTTGTCTATCAGCATGAGCCATTTGACACAGCCCTGCTGAAGACTCCCCTCCACTGAAGGGCCTGACTATAGGGTGGAGCTGGAGCATGTCGCTGGAAGATCTCGCCGTATGCTCCAATGACAAGGTATTGCCCGCTTCGTTGACATGAACCATTTTGTGCGGACCAGAACCAAGATTCATAAAAATGCATCTTCGTCACCATTAACTGCCCCCCCATTCACACAAAATCAACCCGGTCTGAACACGCTGATTGACATTTACAAAAACCTGCCTGTCCAATACCTCCTGGGGGTTGAGACCCCTACACCAAGAGCACACCCCCAACACAGATGCTTTTACCCTGGGAGAGATTATTTATCTGTCCAGAAATGACCCATGTGACTCAAACGCAAGTGGTATGGAATGACATTTCGTGCCCACGCAATGTTTAACTTTTTTGCCACTTTTACTATCTGTGAGGAGTACGAGACACTGCAGCTAATGAGCGGTGTTGTTTACAAATTGCCCGGGCAAGGGAACAAATTCACGGCCACGGGTGGAACAGCTGCGTGGCATGGAGAAGCGCAGCAGACGCCATGTTGCTCCTCAGGGCTGCCGGCAACTCGCGCCGTTGTGCGACATCTGGCTACCGATGACACGTCTCTGGAACAGGCAGCAGATCTAGCAAGGTGCGCCGCGGCCGTTTCCCTCAAACGAGCGTGCCGGCATCTGATTTACAGTCAAAGACCTGACTGCTTATGCACGTCTACCGCGTGGAAAGCGCCGAGCGCTTATGCGCATACTGTACAGAACATTTTGACAGCTTATCTGTACAGCCGTATCATGAAATCTGCCACCTTTGGTCTGCTGTCCCACTCCCTGGAGGACGGCTCCAATCTAGTCTAGTATTGCAGGCGTGCTGAGGCACACGCATGTGCAAGGACCCAGCCACATTGACAACGCACTCTCCTCTGAGCGTGATATGGCGATGCACACCACAGCACATACTGTGCAAATCAACTGCCCCAAAAGAGTACCTTCCCCCGCCCTGTTTCCTCAGCCTGTTTCCAGTTCTGCACAAACCCACATAATCCAGCAGTGGAGCACAGGTGTACTTTACATCTACTGTCATTTCTAAATACAATTACTAATATCAGCTTAAATCTGTGCTGGGCTTCAGTCAATCAGCCATTCAATCAATTGACAAACCAATCAGTCCTTTAATCAGTCGATCATAGATTTTATCATATGCAAATGTTCCAAGTTGACTTCCCTTCACCACAAACTTCTGTGTGAATTTTGGTTAAGCATATACAACAGTGACATTGTTGAAGGTTGCACATACAGGTGCATCTATGCATACACACACACACACACACACACACACACACACACACACACACACACACACAGGGCACACAATTGAATGGTTGGAGAGCACAGATGTCTTTACCAAACTTTGCAATCAGTAAATCATGGGCAATTTTGTGCCCGGTTTATTTTTAGAGCTCTCCCTCTCTCTCTCCTCCCTGCAAAGGTTCGAATGGCGCTCTCTCCTGAGCAGCAAAGCGTTCCAAAGCCGTTCTCATTAGCGTCTAATACACGACTCCCGCCGGCAAGGTTGCCAGAGCCTCCACACCCCTCTGTCGTCAGGACGATGTGGAGAATAATGAAAAGGCTATCTTTTGCTGTCAGCATTGGGAGAAGCCACTACAGAGTGCGCATATGGGATTGTTTCAAATATTAACATTCCTCCGATTGCACTCCTGGAGATGAGAGAAAAGGGAGAAATCAAATGAATTCAAACTTTTAAGGAGTGTAAAGGGGAATTTTCATTAATTTGTAATGGGGGAAGGGTGTCAGGTATCAGACATTATTTTTCAGATGAGAACAACAGTGGCATGTGTGAGGGGGAGGGGGGGACTCAAATAAACTACTGTAAATCAATCTTTCTGGTGAGAGATTATTTTAAACCAGGCTGTGCACATCACAAAAAAAACATGTTATGACTTTTGTATTTTTCCTGTCATTCCTGTTTTCGTCCTTTGGGAAACATTGATGTTGAGAGGAATATAGAAAAAATTAGATGGTATTGCGACAGAGAGCTAAAACCTGCCCAAGGGGTGAATGAGCTCCACATCATTCTGTATTCAGGGTGCAGTGCACAGAGCCCCCAGGCTGGCCAGCCCTTCAGGCCCAGGGAGATGAATACATAGATAAATCCAATGGCGTGTGTGCGTGTGCATGTGTGTGTGTGTGTGTGCGCGTGTGCTCTTTGTGTGGTGCTGATGCATCATCAATTGGCTCTGTGGGGTCTAGATTGGCAAGATATTTTGAGGGTTGGTTAAATATTACCCCTGGGTTCTTGTCTTGCAGCCTAGCAGCAGGTTTAATGCTGGTGTCTAGACAGCAAAAACACTTGTGGGGGGGTTATATCTCCCTTACAATGAGGCAGACCCTTTGGGTCAAGATTTTAATTGTGGCTATCTGACAAGGAATGGTTTCCAGACAAAAAAGGACTTGAGTTTCACGGTGTTGATTCTAAAACCACTGCGTACAGTAATAATAATAATAATATACGGCATTTAGCAGACACTTTTACCCAAAGCGACTTACAGTAGTGAATGTATACATTTTCAGTATATGTGGCTGTTACGACCCCGACGGGTTTTAGGGGTACGGGGGAGACCGTAACATAAGAGTATAATTGGATCGGGTCATGAACGAAAAATGAGGGTAAATAATAAAGACAAGGCAAGAGGGGAAGGTGCAGTCGGTGTTTATATACATATATTTAGTGACAATAGTGAGGCTATTTACAAAGGTCAAATACAAACACAAAGACACAAGGCCAAGGGACACGGGTGTTGCCAAAGAAATGAACTTAGTAAAACAGAACAGGCTAGCTACAAACAAAAACTAAGATAGGCTGACTATCTAAACTTTTATAGAAAATAAAAGTCTACCTATCTAATCTACACTAGCTACCCGTAAACAAAGGTACACAGATGGCAACCACCCCTTTCCTAATGTCTCTATACACAGGATTGACCTACCGATGAAAATGTATGGAGGCCTCCCTCTTACCTATCCCAAGGCCTAAGTGGGAACAAACAAACTTACCAACCATACACTTTCACTTTCAAACTTTCACTGGTTAACACATTCTCTCAGTCTCTCAACGTTCAGCAAACAAACAGCAAAAGGGATCTTGCAGGAGCAGTCATGGGGTTTTTATAGAAGGGCAGGTGATTGGTGGAGGCGGGACCAGGACACACAAATGATTGACAGTGGGGAAGGCGAATGGAATGGCGGATGGCACTCCTACAGAACACGGAAACAGAGAAGACAAAAACACATACACGTGGAACGTAACAGTGGCCCCAGTGGGGATTGAACCCACAACCTAAGCGTTGCCAACGCTGTGCTCTACCAACTGAGCCACAGAGAACCACAGTAAGAGTTAATGTTATCTCATGTCATATCCACAGTAATGCGGATAAATGTTAAAATGCATCTTTTTTTCTCTGCTTAGACCTTTCATCCACACGAAGACAGACCTTTTCGAAGACCTTCTGCCAAGTGGATACATTTGAAAACGTCAGTCTCGCGGTGTAATATAGATGGGAAAATGGAGGGTTTAAAAAATGCTGACGTATGATTGATTTATGTTTTTAAATGTATCAGCATTAGTGTGTATTTATTTTTAATTTTTTTGAGTGATTTTAGTGCAGCTTGGATGTGTTTTATGTCAAAAAGTGACTTTTTCTTGCTCAGTAATAGATTTTACTTTACTTTACCCAAACAGTGTTTAAACAAAACTTGAGAACACAGTGTGCCCTTTCCCCCCCCTTCATACAAGGCTATTCAAAGGAGGTGGGTGAGAAATGAGGAAGAGGAACAATACCAAATCCCCACAGGGGGGGAGGTTAGTATATCTGTCCCTCCACCTCTACCTGTGGGTTGTGGAGTGTGAGAGAAGGTGTAGGCAGGTGTAGCAGCAGGGGTGGCCGTGTTCTGAGGGGTGACCCACGTCTCAGTGAGTGCCAGGAACTGTAAGGAGGCCTGGGCCGAGATAAAGTCAGCCTTTTGAACAGTGGACTGGCAGTTCCATAGTCCACCTGCTACCACAAAGTCAACACCGGTGGATCTAGGAGGGTGGCTCAGATTGGAGAGGTTGCAGGTGTGAGTTACAGCCCCCCTTCTAGGACAGGAGACACAGACTGGGATTGAAAGATTGCACATGGTGTAAGATGTGTCTGAACTACTATTGGAAGAGACTAATTCTGTTACCTAGTGTGGGGCATACGCAGGGGTGCATATAAGTGGTACACCAGTATGCACTCGCATCCCGCATTCACGCCACTTATCTGCACCCCTGGGCATACGCTCCCTAGTTGGCCTCCCTGGATGTACTCCTGCGATAGACTCGTCTTTGTACAACACGTCTTCATACGGTAAGCTGTCGCTTACCAGACCTGGAGGTACTTAAGTACCTACACCGGGGTAATTACTTCGTGAATAGCAGCTGTAAACAATGCACCAGAAGCATGTGACAAACAAGACAAGCTTATTTAGCAGCTGGTGGAAACTAACAATAAAACCACGTTGAACTAATACAGCTTGTTACAATCACGACAAACAAGGCTACGACAGAACGGTATTAGCTAATCACAACAAACAGGAAATTAAATTAACCCCGGATTACTTACAGCTCTTGGACGCAAACAGATGATTAATCAACACGATACAATGAAAGGCTGTTGAAAACATGCATGTAAGTTCTACCATCATTTTTTTCCTTAAACTTAATGTTTAACACAATGCAGATTTGGCTCATTATTTGCATTCATTGAACTCATTTTCCACAAATGGTTGTTTCAGTTACCAGGTGTCCGCACTATCAACAATTAGGCCCCCACTGATTTAACCTGCCAGTCTGTAATTGAATCAATGACAAAAGTAGCATAAAGGAATCATGTGACACATAGCACATACAGAAAATGGGAGCACCATTCTGGTGGAATTCCATAAAAGTGCTGTGCATTGTACAACATAAGTAGCCCATCTGAGATTTGAAACTGCCACCCTTGTAAATTATCTACCTTAATCCCCACTCCCCTATCCAACATTAAACTGGCAAAAAATGTGTCAGGTGGGTGGTAGAGCACATGCAAACCTGAAAAAGTTGCAGCCGACCGTCCGCTATGTAGCTTGGTCCCACCCTGCGATGTGTCATCATTACTCAGACTTGATCCTTCGTGGTCTCCATCCCTTATCCATCTGTTGAGCCATCCGTGCCGTTAATTAGTGTTACATATAAACCAACATTTAAACAGACTGCATACGCTGTCATTTTCTGCACACAGAAGGAAGGGTCAGGGTGAATGAGCAGCCCTGTGTAACAGTGTCCTGAACAAACACTGAGCACAGACCTCATCGTTCACACACAACAGTGGGGATTGTGGGGTATAGATTACACACGCAAGGGCATGCAGATGGCACAGGAGGTGCGCAGTATGAATTGGGAGCAGGTGTTGTACCTGGCCAGGTTGCTGTAGGATTTGGGAATTGCAGCATTTCCGTTTCCTTCACTGTACTGTTAAACAAAAGACAATCGGGGTTATTCATGTCTGGACGGATGAGGAACGTATGCGTGTAAATTCACATTTCATGTAAATGACAGATGAGGGTAAAGTCAGTTGTGGATAGACTTTAAGACTTATAGTCTGCCTGAAGCCTTTCAATTAATGTCACTGTATAGCACACCATGGTATAGTTAATAGAAAACAGCATTCACATATGAAGAGGTGAGTTAACATAGGCCAAATATGGATTTATGGTGTTAGTACATGAAGCAATGGATGGGTATATTGGGCCTCATTTATCAAGCAACATACACATTTCTTGTAATTCCTTTATTACAAGAAATTATTTATCAAAGTTTTCGGGAGTCCAACTTGTTCGGATGTGCAAAGGAAATGTACAAAAACCTGAGACCATGCGCAGAGTGCGTGTAAACACCGCAGTTCGTCTTTTAACTCTAATCTTTCACTTTTATTGATGAAATTGGTCATTAAATAGGCTTCTTTGTCTACGTATTTTGTCCTAAAATACTGAAATATCATAAAGAAAGATAAATTATGAAGAAACTAACATAAATTGGTTGTGAATACTATTTTAATTAAGTAAAACAAAAATGTTTGAAATGAGTAGTAGCATTACGAATAGTTACTATGATTTCATAATCGCAGTTTTGTTTTTTAAAATAATTAATTGATGAGAAATACTATTTAAAGGGCCAAAATGCTGTAAAGTCTAAGCTTGCAATGACGGACCTTGCGCTATTAGAGGAATTGGCGAGAGCACTTCGGCGAGATCGCATTTTCAGGGTTTAAATTAAGCGTCTGCGAACGTTTGATAAATGTGTCGGCAGTTGTTAGTTTGTAGAATTTTACGCGGAAACTTACGTGCATATTTACGAAATTATTGATAAATGAGGCCCAATGTGTGCAAATCAGATCAGTGACGATCAGAATTGCAGAGGATTATGGTCAGGCCCAGGATAAATCTAACAGAAATATATACTTTGTCCTTAACTTTAAGTATCAAGGTTTAAGAAAATGTATTAAGACTATATATTTACTATGTATTGATGCCAATACCTAAATGTTACATTTTTATTTCATGCTTTTGCTAGACACATACTGAATCATCTCAATTATTTTGCATTTATCATCTATGTATGATATCATGCATCATCTATGGTTGGGGTCTTCAACCCAGGTCCTAGAAGGGCAGGTTGCTCTCGTTTTAATCTTAAAATCAGCACCAAATTTCGACCAAAAAAACCTGATGAGGCAAGTTCACTTTCAGCTAATTAATGAGTAATAACAAAAACCAGCAGACCCTGTGGCTACCTAGGACCAAGGCTGGAGTACTTAAGGGTACTTAGGCCACATGAAAATGTTTTAAAGAAGTGGTTGTGACCCGACAAATCACAAGAACACAACATTAAAATAATACCTTAAACATACACAGTGACAATAATTGCTTTTGATATCTAACATTTTATCTTTATTTTATTTTACTTATCACAGAGAAGCACAAGGTAGTTGTATTTTAAGCCAAGGTTAGATGAGGATAAGTAAAAAGAATAGCAATGAGATAAGAATTTTTAAAAGTGGTACAACTGAAAAATAAGCTCTCAATGTTTGTTTGTAGATGTAAGTTTAATCAGCTGTTGAAAGTGTTGAGTGCAATCATAATGCACTGTCACACTGTAAACTTGTCACCATAAGCACATTATATCTAGAACAAGATACCGCTGATATTGTTTCCACCTGCTCAGCAAGAGTCACAGATGAAAGAAGGCACTCCTTCAAAGGCACTTGTGACCCACGAAGGGAAAAAAATTCAGCAACAGGTCTTGCAAATTCTGTTTTAATTACATATGATGCACAATAATAAAAATCTAAATGTTGAAGATATGCAAGACTATATCTGCAAGCACTTGTGTTAACCTTTGAGTTTTTGAAACATTAGGTATGTGGGTTGTATCATTCAGATAAGAAACATCCTTGGAATGTTCAGTTCAGTCCATGTTCAGTCCAACACTGCCGTTTTTCCAGACATAACCAACATTCCTGTTGCTTCACAGTTGGTAACAGACTTTATCTTGCGAGAGCCAGGTCATCTAGGCTACTTTACTGGTCAAAGAGAAAGAAATTCAGGCCGCTGTTCTAATACGCGCACATGTTATAGTAGGTGAACATGCAGAGAGAAATTGCAGGGTGTAATTTGCCACTATGGGGTACCCCCCCCCCCTTAATATTTAGATTGCTTATTTCCAATGAAACAGCCTTTTCAGGCATGGCCATTAATCATGCAATTAATTTATTCTCCCATCGCCATTACAACAAGATCAACATGCCGGGACAGTCTTCCTTGCCACGGCACATCTCTTCACTTTATAAATCATATTTGAATTGGTGTGCGTTTGCAAAAATCCATACAGTGCCCTAATTTAAACCCAATTTTCAAAATCCTAGTTTACAAAGAATCTTTTCATCACAGTAATGATGCAATATCTGGAATGGCTTCATATCTCATGCAACAAAACATTCATTACTCCTTGCAGGGCAACATGGTTGGTCACACTTTCAGTCTGTAGGGACCAGAGTCCCTCAAAGTGAGGATGAAAAAGATAGGTCAGTCTTGTTGGTTCATGCAAACTCGTTAATGCCGCCTTCAGACAAAAAAAATGCCAGAATATTTAGCTTTCTATATTTAACTCTGAAGGAGAATTGAAACTTGTTTCTATATACTGCACAGGTGCTTCATTCATTGGGACACCTGCTGTCAAGTTAACTTGAACTTGAGCAGGAGCCCCTGCGTCTTGATTAATATACATAAAGATGTATGCCAATCACCACCCCCAAGCGGGACTCCCAGCAAACATGCATTTTTAGGTGTAATAAGGGTTTATGCACAGCAACCCAACCATAGTATCCCTCTCTGTTCTCAAAGGACTTCATGAAACTCCCTGCCCATGCCCTAGATTGACATTTGCAGTCAACTGATTGAGTTGAGCATCTCGTGTTTCTCATGAAACACCGGCAGTCTGTCACTGAAGCTCTGACCAAACGGGCCCCAAGAAGCACCCCTCTTTGAAAGCCACTGACATCTCTTCTTCTAGCCATGATGTAAAGTTATGCATGTGGGAAATAAAGATTTAAGACCAGAGTATTTTATGTGAGAAGCAAAATTAGAATGTGCTTAATTTGAAAAAGACATGGGAGTAGTAGTTGATCAAAGTCCATCTATATCTAAGCATTGTTCTGTAGCAATGAAAAAGGCTGCTGGAATATATAGCAGAAAATATTGGATATAAATCAAATTATATTGATGTTATATAATACCTTTTCAGACAAAGATATAGATGCTCTTGAAAAGTACAAAGGGGAACTACACTGGTGAAAGGTAAAAGTTCCAAGGAAAAACTTAAGACACAATCTATTCAAGTTCAGCAAAAGGGAGATTAAGGGTGGGATTTGAGGTTTTTAAATTCCTAAACGGGATTAACAAAGTGAACCCGAAGATTTTTCAGGTTGAGTTCAGTTAGCATAACAAGAGGACACAGGTTGGGAATTGGTTAAATGTAAATTCTGAATTGATATGAAAGTTGTTTATTATTATTATTATTATTATTATTTCTTACAGAGTTGCCAATGTGTGGAACAGCTTGCCAGGTCATGTGGTAGAAGCAGAGATGGTGGTATTCAAGTCCAGGCTGTGTGCAATAATGGATATGCTCTAGATCAGGGGTGTCAAACTCATTCCATCATGGGCCGAGTGTATGCAGGTTTTTGTTGCAACCAGTGCACAACACCAGGTGATTTAACTAATTAGCTTCCTTCTTCAACCAAGGAGGGGAACTAATTGAAATCACCTGGTGTTGTGCACCGGTTGCAACAGAAACCTGCATACACTCGGCCCACGATGGAATGAGTTTGACACCCCTGCTCTAGATGTAGGTAAATTATGAGCCTAGACAAGCCAAATGGCCTGTTCTCGTCATTATGTATTCTTATGTTCTTATTTCCTGCATCTCTAAATTAACCAATGGCACAGATGCACAGGTCTGTTATGAACAAAATATTCTGCTTGCGGGTAAAAATCGATCAAATAAACTGCATGACTTGTAGAAATTAATCCAAGTGCACTAAAAAATTTGAACTGGTTGAACATTTTAACACAAACAGTGGGGTTTACCTGGCTCTGGCAAGATGTAGGCTATGTACAAATGTATTATATAAAGTTACCAACTGGTATCACTGATGTGAAATGACAGTTATGCTCTTTTTTTTCAATCACGCAGCAATAGCACAACTCACTAGGAAGAGATTTACAATGTGTTGTGTCCTTGCAATAAGAAATGTACGCTACAAACAAAATTTTATTAAAAAAATATAATCGTATAAAGCATTGGCATCTATTCATCATTTTAAGAGGTTGTGTAGAATAATTGCATTTTAATAGGTTTTTAGGGCATTTTATCTGAATTTTGTTTGGCATCAAAAATTTTGTTATTTTTGTTTCTCAAAATGTTATTATTCATTCATTTATTATATTACCAGGATGGTTGAAAATCATTTTGAAGTAGCAACAATCTATTTTCCCACTGTACTACAGATTCTACTTATACTGTACTGTGGAGATGTGAACACTGAGCCAGATAAAGCATGCGGATTCTACCCAATCACACATTTAGCATGTAAAGGCAGGTCGTTTTAGGACTGCCTGACTGGCCTGATCAGTCGCACCCCATGGTGCCAATCGCTTGTCGAGTACAAATGTTCTCCTCTTACCTTCACTGCTGTAGAGACGCAGCACATTAAACAGTTTGAGATATGGCACCGGATTAATCTGAGAAGCTTATGAGTTCCATTTGTCCTTAAACAGGAGAAAAATAAGCGGTTCTCAAGCCACAGGGTATGCCAATTTTCATCCTTACTCAGCATTTAATTGATCAATTAAAACAGCTGATTATATAATTAACCCACGTCACATGGTTTTCTTGTGTATAAATTGGTTGCTGATTTTAAGATGTAAACAAAAAACAGACTACCCTGTGGCTCTCCAGGACCAGAATTGTTAACCACTGGGCTATATTCGTTAGTTCGAATTTTGGCCTTAACTTAATCTCTATTAATTGTTCAGTGTGAGCTCCTATTTTCTGTATGTATCATACATGCCTTTTTAACATTCCAATAATGACCAAAACATGTTCACAGTACCATGGCAACACATCGTATATATATAGAGTACATCCTGTATGTATGGAAAAATCTCTCGTGTGGTGGTTTCCAGTTCAATGATCAAAATAAAGACAAAGTCCTACATATAAAATTATTGGAAGACATGTTTATGACATGTCACAGAGTCAGCAGTGGGAAACATATCAGCTTTATGGGCGGGGGGCATTAAATAGGGTTGTTAAAGGGAAATTTACCATCCAATCCTCCGGTGCGTCAGTGTTGTAGAGGGCAGGTTGCCCGCGGATAAAAGCTCAACATGACAACATCAATAAGAAACATGTAGAACACAAAATGGTCTGTGGGGAAAATGACAATCCAAGAGTTGTGTGGACATTACATTTGTGGGTAAATTTTACTAACCTTCTGACACCTCCTCCACCCACCCTTCTAGGATTATGGATGATTGCAGCTGAAGCTGTGGAATGCAAGGCCTGGTATCGACTGAAGATGCTAACACAGGTTTGGAAGAAGAATAATATGATTTTTTTGATCAACCACATCTTTTAGCGTGACCTCAAGCTCTTCTATAAAATATTTGTTCCAATTACATCATGACGAACAAAGGATCTCAGAACTGAAATGCACATGCATGCATGCATGCATACTGAATGCATTATTCATACTCGCATAATAAAGTCAGCACCAATATGCACATCTACACACACACACTGCTGTATGTGTTTATTTCTTGTATGTGCAAACCAAGGGAACAATTGAGGCCAAATATTATTCGGGGGCCAAGCACTGCCGTTTTCTCTCAATTCACCCATAAGACATTGGTAACGTTTTATGAAACTTGACAGGATGGTAGAGGGGCATACCAAATTAACATACAGTTACTTTGATGCCACTATACCAGTCAATTGAAAGCACAATATTTAAACTAAAGACAAATTTACTTTGATACCTTTCCTCACAAACCACCTCCTCTCCTTTGCTTCAATGACCCATTAAGTCCACCATTTTGAATTTTCTGAAAAACACTGAAGTCATCTCCTTCGAGACAGTTTATTGTATTGACATGCAACTAATTTAATTGGATGGTCCTTAACATTATAAAAAACATTATAAAATCCCAGCATTCACAGAGGTCTGAAACTTGTTACAAATTTTCATACCCCCAGAGGTTCAATTATGTATAGGAGGAAATTACTGAGCCGATTAACCGTGGGGATTTTGCAAGGGCACTGAGGAACCCTCACACTTTGTGATAAGTGTCATGGGTTACGACCACAGTGAGTCAGGACCTCGGTGTAATGTTTCATCTGAAAGATGGAACAGTTCTTAACCATACAAAGACATCCGCCATCCATAACACTAGCTGTATATTCACTACTGAGGTACAGACAAGACTAAATTATAACCCACGCTTCACAGGGTAAATATAATAATATAATCATTTACCTCTTTCATACATTCTACCAACTTTCTCTGTGTGGCCTAATAGTTTGAATCAGCCATCAGTAATTTATCAACGCCTACAGTCATTTCAGCTTTCTCTCTCTCTCGGCTTGTTAGCAATGTAAGCAATGTAACACCACTGATGTAATAACAATAAGGCCATTAAAGAATATGAACAAACCTGCATTACAAACGTATATTCCCAACATGCATGTTAGAATGCTCATGTTCTACATACGAGGACAAATTTTATAGTATGGAATGCTGCCCCTTAAATGTGCTTCGCCTCGATTTAGACTGAAAATAAATCAATGACATTGAGCGTCTTCTGCAGAGTTGGACCAAGTGATAAAGTAGAGTGGTTTGAAGTCACTGTTGTATAATGAATAAATAAAGAGACAAATGCAGGGAAGAGTCTAACACCAAATATGTAGAAAGTAATTGAACACAGCAGTCGAAACCCAAATGAATATTTAATTGAACATTATACTCAATGGCTGGCTTGCTGCTCCTTGAAGGAAACCCCTAACAAGTCGCAATTCATGCCTTTAGCATGAATCTCAGCAGTGCATTTGCAGCAGTTTAAATCCTTGATGTATAATCATGCAGACAGACTGAATACAAAGTTAATTATCAAGAATAACCAGGATTTATCAAATGTACTTTGGTCTCCCTGAATATGTGCTTTTAAGTTGCACTGAAGACGTTCCTCGGCTTCTACAGTAGAACTTCAGAAATGCGAGCGCGACATTATGGACTGACCAGAGAGGACGGACACAAGGCTGTGTTTGGAATAGGTATCTGTACCTGAACGTTCTGAATGATGACGTGACAGTTGATGCTTCTCTTAGCTGGCTGACAACACACTCGACATCAAATCGATTTTGTGTAGGCTATGGCGATATGAATCACGAACAACAGTGAGAGTAAATAACGTTGCTCAGTCCAACATTATGGTGCAATGAAAGCCAACTAATCTCGTCACTTGAATTGTGTTTTACGAGACTTCCCCAAAACATTACAGTTCAGTCAAATTAGTCAGTCATTAATAAGACACGATAGCCTGTTTTGATGTTTATGAATCCTAACTAGCTCTCCTATGCATCACGGTTGTAATAATTCACTAGCTAAAAGGTCTTTCACCACATGACTCAACAAAACAACAAGCATTGATTTTTTTCCCATTTTCTCCCAATTTAGTAGCCAATTACACCCTCTCTTTTCATGTCAATCCCCCTCGTATTATGAGTTTGTTGCCATAGCCCTGAGACCAGCAGTGAAAAAGGCAAAGTACCTCCACTCGCCATGCCGTCGACCGTAACTCCGGTACACAGAGCCACTCCTATACTTAGCAAACTTATGTCAGCTTCCTTCCCCCCTCCCTTGGGCAGACAGCCAATTGCCGCCCCCTAGTGGCACTCCTGGCCAGAGCCGATACTGGCACAGCCGGTGGAATCTAACCCCAGTTAGAGTGGCCAGTGTCAAATGTTGTAACCGCTAGACCACACGGGAGGCCAGCAACAACCACTTTTAAATAAAATAAAAAATCCTTTATAGATTTCCGAAATGTTAACATTATTTCAAAGCCATCAGTTTCATCCAAAAAAGGTCAAAGGGCAACATGAACTCACGCTGCTATCAAACACCTTGGCCGTATCAAAATAACCATACTGCATACTACCAGCAGTGCATGATATTTAGTATGTACCATTTAGTATACAAGTATGCATTATGCTGGAAATATGCCCACACTTTCTCCTCACTCATCTAATGGAAGTAATGTCACTGCTGGATCTGTCTGGCTTACAGGAGCTGGCTTTATAACTCTGGCCAACAATCTTTTAAATGGCAGTTTATATTTTTAGCTATACATCCCACTGGGTCTCTTCAGCTGTTTGATCCAAGCTGGTCCCTGGATTGCTTTGTTTTTGCTGAGGGGAATCAAGAAGAAAAAAAAAGAAAAAACCTCTCCCTTCTGAAATCTGAATGTACAACCCCAAACACAACAAACATTTTTTTAAATTTGTTCATTTTAAAGTTAATTATAGTTCTGTGGACATCAAGCTAACTTGCCCGTTGTTCATACTATGTTCATATTAACATACTATGTTTTGCATACTATGAAACTTTCTAATCTCACATACTCAAAATGCATACTAAATAGCAGGTAGGGTGGGTACTCGGACACAGCCCTTGCTTCCAGTTGACCTTTCGAGCTTCACAGGTTTAATCTCCCTGAATTCATTTAAGCCAATAGGCAGATGTTACATCAACATTTAGATAAGAAAATAACAATGTTTCATGATGATGTCACCGTTGCGACACCCGCACCTGTACAAGGAGCACTGCAGCTACGTACAGCTGAAGCATGCGCACTCCCAAAGCACTCACTTGTGAGCCTGTGACTATTTCCATTTGCCTTGTCTAGACTAGCTCAAGCCTGGTCTTGAACATCCTATGGGTCAAGTGCTTCTAGACATTTTTCATGAGATAATTACTGACCTAGTGTATTTACGGGTGCAGTACTCAGAGCATATGCAAGATTAGCATCGGGTTTCTCGGCTTTCCAAGTTTCGCAAATGTCAAATTGGTATGGCGAGATCAGACGCAATGCACACGTCACTTCCAAATTGCGAAAACAATGCGATTGCAAATACATGACCTTTTGAAATTAGAAAAAAATAATAATAATTAAAAATTGTGTGAAGAAATACAATTTTATCCATGAATGAATCACAAAGAGACTCACACACAGTTGCACCCGCTCTGATTCAACATGGGTCAGCAAGCAGTCCCATGAACCCTTCGCTGCAACAACATGGCTGACCGTCTGTCATCTTTGAATCCGTGACCTTTACGTGAAGTGGAGATCAATACATTTGCAGGCAAACTTTAAGAGTAAACACAGCAATGACACTGCTGACATTTCTCTAGGATTTATTGAGCAGTGGTAAAGGAATAAAGTTTAATTTAAAAACACTGATCTCCAGTGGGAGTTGTCTACCAAGAGACAGAATCCAGTAATTTATTGGTTTCTTCCAACAAATCAGCTTTGCTTCATTTTAACAAAACAAATTTGTACATGAGGAAAAGCTCTTGGCGAGGCTGAATTATACTCCACAGAGCCCTTCCTTTATAGTTGCTATTCATTTGCATGGCAGACACTCGTAACCCCTAGCTTACATTTCTGCATGTTTTCCACTTCTGCAGCAGGACAATTTACTAAAGCAATTCAGTCCAAGTACTTTGCTCAAGGGAACATCATAAGTCCCACACTTGGGATTAAATCCTGCAACCTCTGGCTTTTCAGTCCACTTTCCAGCCATGCAATACTTGACTACATTAGTTGCTTGCTGTTATTTAGCCTGTTACACCCATTTTGTGGTGTCCTAGAGTGCGGCCTAATGGATTTTACCAGCTGCTGAGCCCAGACTAAAGATATCATTAAACAGCACATGGAAATTGACTCTCTGCTGGATTAACTGTAGAGTACCAGGAGGGTAAGGAGTTTTAGGTCTAGGCCTTGCCCCTTTTCACAATGATTTACTCTGTGGAGCACATGGTAGTTTGCGCCTCTCGCTTCTCAGTTTATAGCATTTCTGATGAAACAATCAAAATGTAACTTTGAACACAACTCCTTACCAGCTTTACATTGGCTACCTGTCGAAAACAGAATTGACTACAAGGTGCTTCTTCGTAACTTTAAGGCTCTGAATGGACTGGCCCCTATATATCTGAGCGATCTTCTTGTACCTTATAGTTGTCCCCAGTTAACTAGCTACTTGCGAGTGAAGTTTCACAGTTTCCAAGAATAGGATGAAAAAAATACATTGGGTGGTAATTCTTTTCTTATAGAGCACCCCTGTTATGGAACCGCCTTCCTGCCAGTGATCGGAATTCAGACACCGTCTCAATGGTCAGGCCTAGGTTAAAAGCACACTTCTTTAGTAAAGCCTTGTGACACTGGGAGGGGTGGAGGGAGGAGTGGAGAGCCCTTTCAGCTGCTGTCATGTTTCCCTGCTCTCTCCCACAGCCTGGACAGTATTACAGGACCTTGGACAGCAGCCTATGAAAGCCCAGCCTGCCATGCCTGAGGGAGAGTGTTTGGGGCATGGAGGTAGAGGTGCTTTTTTGTTGTTGTTGTTGTGATCTTCTAATCCAGCTTTTGGTTAAGCTTTGTTTTCATGTTTTGTTATTTATGTACACATATTGTAGAATATGAGTTGTACATTTAATTCTATCACACTTGCATAAAATTATATTTATTAATTTCAACAGGCACCAAATTAATTATTTAAAAAAATCATTATCCATGACTGATTTTCATAATCTTGTGTAATTTTGCATAATCTACATATTTACATACAGTACTAATTGGACAACACTAACTGGAAAATATTAAATGAATTTTGTCCACCAATCAGCCTAGTTAATTGGATAAGTATAATACATAAATGCATATAGCTAATCAGCATAATTAATTAGATAAGTATAACACATAAATGTAAAAATTATTTACCAATAACCTGCAAAATTTCTGCCAGAGCGAAGTTTAATGTTTGATTTCAATTTCTGCAGCGCACTCAACAGTTGGGAGTCAAATTCTCCATCCAGCAATGGCATGATACAAAAGATCTGCAGTTTAACTATATCTGTAGTCCTGGAGTGGAAAGGAATTTTTCAATCACCTGACCAGAGAGGGCTTACTTTAGATGAATTATGGAAATTTTGAAGCAAGAAGATAATTAGGTACAATTATAAATAATAAGCTCTCTGGCATTTCAATTTATTTTTGCAGGATCCGTAGAAATCTTTCAAGATGTGGGAAGTATTTCCCTGCCTACAAGAGGACAACCTTAAACTTAATAAAAAGTAAATTCATTGTAGCTAGCCAGGTGAAAGCATGAATGAAGCTGCACACATCACTCAACGAGACTCGTCACTCCAGTGGTGCAAATGCCACGGACCAATCAGAGCATTTACAAACAAGGATTCGGGCCAAAACCACAAATTTACAATGCGAATTTGGAGGCCAGAGAGGAGGAGGCCAGAGAGGAGGAGGCCAAGGTCTGGAGCACTCATTCTCTCTCAGTAGCCCCCTTCTCTGATCGCTATCAATTTATCATGTCTGATTAGCGATACGTCAATAATGCTACAGTATATGTATATATATATATATATATATTTTTTTTAATTATTTTTTTATGTAATCAGTGTGTACATCTTTAGTCTGATACAGGGTACCTAAAGGCTTATGGGCAAAGACCATCACAAGCAGTATCAATTTTGTTATAAGCTGGTGAGCTGGCTGAAGATTTTAATTTATTTATTTTGCTCTTATGCTGCTTTAATGATTTCTTCTATGGTTTTTCGTAAGGCACTTTCTCTTCCATGAGATAAGGAAAGTTTTTCATTGTGGGGATTATGTACACACTTGTATTGGATTGGATTGTATGCTTATCTTAGCACTGCTTTTATTAGCTTGATGTTTTATCACAGACATGCCAATTGCTATTCTGCAGCCGTTCTGTACCTGTGCCCTTGTTCTTGCTGCTCTTACAATATGCGTTACATGCCTCTTGCCATGTCGGCCCAGTAAATCTTGTCAACCAAAATAATAAATAAACGCAAATAAATAAATGTTCATAATTGACACACACACACAATAAAAGTAGAAGCATGTTAATCATAAAGATTCAAAGGGCTGTAAAAGGTTGTCTATTGCGAGAGTTTGCTGAATTTTCATTTGTAATTATTTATTTTCAGCCTGAAAATCTGCACTTTGGATGATTTACCTCAGTGAGACAGTATGGCGGCTGCTGCACGGCACAGCGTAGATTTGTGTGAACGTGGTCGCCCTCGTTAATCAGCACAGATGAGTCTACGGAGAGCCAACCATGTAGGATGTCAAATTCCAACCAGGTATACTGGCAGGATGGGCATTGTGTAGTGCAGCATAAGTTTACTCTATATAAACTACGAAAAAAATGTTGGTCAAATCTTCAGCTCATCATGATATGCTTCACACATTGTGTGTGCGCGTTCGCAATTGTCCATGCAAAAAGGTGCACACTAAATAGATTTCCTTAATCTGCTGTATATTCCAAAACCCAGGAGCAATTCATAAAACTTTAAAAACTGCCAAGATGATGGTGCATGTAGAGTGCAATGCAATGCAAATGCAAAGAATAAAGAATTTGAAGGCTAATTATTTGCAGCAGAGGTCTCACTTTGCATTCCTTTTCGCAGTAGGTACGCATCTTTTGTGACAAAAATAAAAATAGAATTCCAATAACAGTTTGCATTGTCTTTTTTTTTTGCCTTGAGAATTATGCAGCCATATTTTAAAACAAAATGTTAAAATGGGTAAATCAAATACTACGTTCATGTTTGACAATTCATTTATTTCCACAATGTGGTGGAAACACCAGGCTACAATGATAATCCTATAATGATCCTAAAGCATTCCTATTTGCATTTGCGTTTCCTAGCTCAACAGTCACATGACTCGCAGGGCTTTGAACTTGCATTTCAATCGTTATCCTCAAGGTGTCCCCGTGGGCACTCAATCAGAACAGTAACGTGACTAATAATACAATTAGTGGCTGAAAAGCAATGAGTTTACCTAATACGGTTAGGGTGAAAGAAAGTAAAGATAAACATGGGTGGAATGTCAAATACGAAAAGCATGTCTTTGAGCAAATTAATGCAACAGTATCCGCCTGGCACACTGCACACAGACTGATTTCATTTAGTTTGGATGACCTGCAATTTAACAATAAACTTGCGAAAAAGAATAGACCGATATTTACAAACAAAAACATCAGCTAAGGTCTGAGATTAACACCGAGGGGGAATCATCTGTCAGCGGGGGAAAAGACAGCCTTGAGCAGCAGCTGGATGTCATTCAGAATGTGACTCAAATATTCCATGAGAACAAGTGGATAATCCCAAATGAAGTGCTTTTATAAACAAGCAGGTAATAAGCACGCTTTGAGAGAAGTATGTGCCGCAGATTGCTGATTTGCATACAATTTAAATAACAAACAACATAACAATTGACAGTATAACTGTGGTCACAGACAAATCAGCAGATGGGACAGACAACTATGTTTTACAGATTGCATTTGTTCTGCAAGGACAATTTATCACAGCTGATTTGAAAGGCATCCATGCTGTCACATTGTACCTAACTGCCATGAATTATTCCTCAGTTGTGGAAGGCATCAAAAACTGCCTGGAGTTCTCTGAGGTGGATGTCAACAATGACCACATTTGTGTCAAGTTATACATTAAAAGCATACCAATATATCATTAAAAGCTTTCTGTCCAATTCAGTCCATTTAACTTAAAATGGCCACATTGTGGCACTAGCAAGTAATATTTGGGCAAGAAATTTCTGACCATTTTTGACCAATTTGTGACCATTGCCAAAAATGTTTTTACACATTGTTCAAGCTAAGCGGTTTCCACTCGATCAATAAAACTCCCTCCTGAGCCATGCAAAGCAAGATGGGGCAGTTGGTATCATATCGCTGTATCGTACGGTCAGGAGATGCACAGTGCTTCAACAAAGTTACAGAGAAACTCACAACATATTACAACCCTCATCGACTAAGAAATAAAGTGTTTCTTTTGACTAGCTCACAAATTTCTAAAGGCTGTCAGGGTTTTTGACCTCAAGCAAGTTTGCAGCCTCGACATGACAACCCTCTCACTAGACTAGACTTTTGATGAGAATTGCAGATGAGAATCGGGCAATTACAAATAATTTGCATGAGAAAACTGCACTGCAATGACACTGGGAGAATTCTGGGATAGGGATGAAAAAGCATTTCCACAGAAGGTGGAATGATATGCACCAGTTCAACGACAGATGACTGATAAAATGTGTTCATGGTGAGTTGTTTGACAAAGATTTTACAACCTTACATTTACATTTTCACTGAGCCTTTATGACACCATTTTTAATCTAATTTGTCATATTTTAATAGCCTACCACTGCTGCAAACAATTGTATAATAATTAATACTATTAAACTTGTTTGTGCAGGTTAAATATAAAACTGCACTCTTTTTTTAATGTGAGTAGGCCATTTACCACAGCTTCAAACAGCAGCATACCCCTACACAACATTTACAAATATTGCCACACGTCCGTGATTCAACACGTGAAAGTGTGTAATGGAAACATCTCTGTCAATCTTCCTCCGTGCTTAATTAATTCATCAACTTAATTTGATGTGATGTAATTGGTTTACATGTGGCCTGAAAAAAGGGTGCTATTGACTGTTTGTTGGCGGATGACTGAAGTATATGTGAGCAAACAAGTCAAGCCGGAAGTGTCACAGAATGGTGACCCTAGCTATAACATCCAGGTGGCTATAACTGTATAGCGCAATTTGTGTAAGAATTTTGACAGATTTTGGTTCGACTCACCATACATCAGGACACGGCTCCGCTCAACATCACACCTTCTTCACCACCTTTTACAACAAGACTGCGCCCATCATTTATCTAGGAAATGCGAATAAGAATGCTAATCAGGATTATCATCGTGGCCCTGTGTTTGCACCACATTGTGGAAATGTGGAAATGTCAAAATGAATCAAGCATTCAATTTTATTCTTGATGCAGATAATAGATTTTCAATATGGCAGGATTACACCAGGAAATACAAAGGAAAAGCAATGACAAATGGGCTTTACATTTCATTTCATCACAGCGAACACGTGCTCGGACAAGGAAATAGAAAAGGACCATAGCATCGGAATTCAGTTTTCAAATGATGCATATCTACTTAGGAAACAAAAATTCCAAGTGAAGTTTGCGTTTCCATTTTCGACTTTGCAATTCCAATTTAATTTTACCAGCTGTATGCTTCCATATTGACTGTAGACCGTTATTGGTTCGTTGAATCAGGTGGTGTAGTGCTGGGCTAGAAAGCCTGCACCTTCAACGGTACTTCTCGGGTAAGATTGGACACCCCTGATTGACAGCAATAGGCAAGCACATAATTAAGACAGGTATTTAACATTGTACACATATTTAACACTGTACACATCTCAGTGTTAATACCACAGGATAGTGTTATACAATGTAATTATTTGGCAGATGCTTTTATCCAGTGACTTACAAGAGTAAATTAACATGGCTAGAGATCATCACTTAGCAAATGCAAATGATAAACACAGAAGATTATTTTATGTACTGATATCTGCCATATTTTCTGTGTGTGTGTGTGTGTGTGTGTGCATGTGCAGAATCCTTTCAGTCTTACTGTACCGCACCCGTCAAGTCGATGCCAAGTGTACGTATATGGTTAATTACTGCATTTTAACAGCACTCACAACATTCAAAAGTTATTTTGCCTTGCTCATTCTGTCTGTTTGTACATGTGTTTATTCAATGTCAATAAAGACATTTTGAGCCCAACTGACAAAGGTGAAAAACATGTCCACCATTAACGTGTAATCAGTGAGAGTACAGACCTGAATGACAGCAACTGAGCTCTTGAGACGTGTCCTGTAGTTCAGTGAGAGAAAGGAGTGGACAATAAATATCAGTGACACCCAACCAGACCACAAATGATTCATATCCAGCTACACAACACAGTAGTTCACACGTGAAACACACACACATGTCCGTTTCTGGGAGAAGCTCGGTTGGCTGATGACAATGTCTTTTTTTCCTATAAACTCTGAATAATGGAGTGACTCGGCATCCGATATATGCAAAGCTCTTATCTGAATATGCCCCACAGACATGGTTTGCTTTATGAATTTATCAGTTATTTGCTATTAAACTGTTCCTCTATTTCCAGACCACTCTGTACAAGGAGTGTGTGTTCAATGAAAACATGAGCAGAATTAACACAAAAAAACATATCTGTATTGTCATTTGGAGTCAACTTCCCATACAGAATACCAATAGTGTGTGTGCTTTATATCATAGGCTGAATGTCATATAGTGGAAGCTGGTTTGTGTTTTTTTTTATAATAAAAAATAAATAAACTTGAGTTACTTGGTACTTAAGTTACTATTGGTCAGTGTTTAAAAGGGTGAGTGCTGAAATCACTTGGAATCATGGACAGCAGTCAGTTGTTTAAGATATAATTATGGGGCTGCTGGGTGTATAGTAATATTTAGCAAAATGCATAATTGGCGATAGCGTTGCTTAGGGAAGGAGGGATATTGTCGGCCGGGTTGTCTGTGTGTCTGTCTGTGTGTCACCCACAGTCTGCCGGTATAAAACTGCGCACCAATGGTCTTCCTCCAACTCATGACTGTGCAAGCTCAACTAGACTGTGGTGCGAAAAATGGTGGCGTCTGACATTTCAGAGGTGAGTGTGTGCTTAGAATATAATTGGGCATTCCAAATTGGGAAAATATAAATAAATAAAGATATAATTTGATTACAGGACTTTTGCTGTTTATCAAAGATGTGACAGAAACATTGTGTCACTGGTCATAATGTCACTGGGCCATTTCACTGTTACCATTAAATTGAAGTAGTAATGTTAATTATAGGCTATCACTTTGTGTGCTGTTAACATGTGCTAGAAATGGGTGTCTTTTGTATAAACTGCCATCAATAAAGGCTAACAATAAGCTAGCACTCAGCTGTTGTGACCTTGACCTCCACTAAAGTAAATAAAAATTATCATACTTTACTTTTTTTTGCTAGAAGTGTACTGGCTCACTCACGTGCACACACTGCTGTGCACCTTCTAAAGCTCCATTTTACAGTCCCTACCAAAATTGACCATGCCCTCCATGCCCTCCCTACACTGCAGAGACATCGTTGATATGTTACACTTTTATCGGGATCTGAATCAAAAGGCCTTTCAAAAACATTGAAAGCTTCAGGGACTCTGCTAAACTTTGCAGGGTTTTTTTAAATTGTTTGCTGCATCAGCATGCACCAATAACTTCCTGGTGAGTGTATTCTCAGGGGTGATGGAATGGTCTTGGAATATGGCCCATTATATTGCCCCTTTGCCAACTTCTATTTGCAAACAATGTATTACTCAAACAGTTAGAATAGTGATGTAGAAGAAAAAAAGCTTGTCAACACAAATGACTGACCCACCTGGTTTTTCCTTCATGGTGACTATTTTCACTGGTGAATTACGTTCAATTGAACGCTGCAATTGCAAGTTAGGCGCTCATATGGCGAGATCAGATTGCAATTGCTATTAAAATACAACTTGGTTAATCAATTCATAGACAAACAAAATTTGTTAAGAGTTTTTTTTTCTGTAACCTTGATAATAATGCTCAACTTGCTTTCAATTTGTGGACAATTTTTAATGCAGCCATTTTCACGCAATGTTCCACACGCACGGTCTTTGAAAACTCAACAAACCACGCTTTCAGAGGTGTTAGTAAGGGCTTTATTGCCCCCTCGACAGCATTTACATTCCAATGGATAATATAAAATAAATAAAAATATATGCCTGTTATTTCTAAAACTGAAAAGAGTCTTGACACTTAAATGTCATAGTTATTAATTTTGCTGCAGCACCCTACTTTCTCAAGAAAACATGCTTTTACTCAATGGATAGAAATGTTCAGATTTGTGCCATTTATTTAGCTGGAAGAGAGAATGAAGTAAAGCGAATGTATACAATTTCACAAAGCCTTCTATACATTTTAATAACTTACTGGTATTTTGATATCCCATAAAAAGATAAGATAGAAAATTCCATGGGTCCAATAACCAAATCCCAAGACGTTGTGTTTTCATTTGACGTTTCTATGCCCTCACGCCCTCAAACACCCTGAGAAACTCATCCGAGGGCCTCATTAGTACACCTTCAAGTGCAAGTGCAGCCAACTATGCACTTTCCCTGGGATTCATTCACAAAATATCTACACACAGCTCCAACATAATAAACAATCACGAAGGTAAACAGTTTTTTGTCCAATACGTTCCCTAGAGCAAGGCAAGGTGTGCCTCTAAGTGCGTCTGCGCGTCGCACTGCGATCCGAGGAAACGAAACACTTGCCAAATCCAAACCTCTGAGCCGGACACCATGGTGGAGGTGCTTTGGTCAATTTAAAACGTTTTTTCTCGAACAAAGTGAAACAACGATGCACGTCATAATGAGTTGTGCTTCGCCTCTCCGTGTTTAAAGATCTCGCAGCCAGCCTAGGTGATGTCTTATCCGAGTGTAATATATAGGAGGTCATTTTACCTTTTGCCCCCCACTTGTACACAGTGATACGTTGCACTGTATAATGTACAGTGTACTGAACTGAATGTACAATGTACTGACCTTTGGTTGTTTAGACTTACAGTAAGTTGCTGAAAAGTTCCAGCAAGCTCGTCTCGGTAAGAGCCGACGGCACTTGGACGTTTTACTCAATTTGTGGATACTTGCGGATGACAATGCAACACAGTAAATCATTTTTGATATAAACAGACGCATTAAATGGCTGGCAGAGGAAGGACAACATCGGGAGAATCTCTCCAGCATATAACCCAACTCCTTCTGGAGCAGCGTGCTGCTTCATTACTCCGCTTCCCCTCAAGCCAAGGAAAATACTCATTTCATCCAGATTACATCTTCTTCACATCTATAAATTACAGCGGCATGGATCAATACACTTTCAAAAATACAAACAGAGGACTTGGCTTTGATAGAGATGTTATTGCCGCATGCGGTGCACTGGCACTGTGCGGCTGAACAGTAGGGAAGGAATGAACTGTGACAAAGGCCTGGTCTTTGGAGTGTCCCCCTTCAGCTTTTAGAGAGGAATAAAATACATAAAGGGTATTTATCATGATTTTTCTTTTCTAATAAATCTGATGTGGAGAGAGAAGAACTGAGGGGAATTGGTTGCTTTGCATGCTTTTGCGTTGGAGAGAAAAAAATGCTTTCGAAGACATCTTCATGCCCAAATGTTCTTTAAAAAAAAATATATAATAATAGTTTCATATTTTTTTTCCCGTTTTTCTCCCAATTTGGTAGCTAATTACACCCTCTTTATTTCGATTTACCCTCTCCACACGAGTCCGCCACTCGTCTCTACAAAGCAAGCCAATTCTCAGAGGGTAGCGAACTCCGCATCCTTTGAGATGGAATTCACCCACCCACGCTGAGCAGGCTCAACCTCCCCCCTCCCCCTGGGGCGGACAGCCAAATGCCGCCCCCGATCGCAGCTGTAATATCTCACATTTTACTGTGTGCGAATGCAATAGAATTAAACATATTACTATTACTACTTATATAAATTCAGTTTTTAGGACTTGATCAGACCTGTATCCTTTCCTGTTAACCATTATTTAAGCATTTAGCAAACGCTCTTATCCAGAGCGACTTACAAGATGTGCATTAATACATGGTAAGAACAATCATAGTTCATGCAAGAGATCAGTGCAGTAATATAGTGATAGACATCATTGTTGGCAGCTGCATACCATACCTGTAACACTGGCAAGGAAAAGGGTAGTACATTTTTTTTTTTTTGAGAGTAAACAAGTATAAATATACAAAAAGTATTAAACAAGTAGGCAGTGGTGATGACAATTGACTAGATGTACAGAATTCAGTGGTAGTGGAGTCTGAAAAGGTGGGTTTTGAGTCTCTTGCGGAAGATTGCAAGTGATTCCGCAGACCGGACTGTCCGCGGAATCAGAGAGGAGTGCAGAGAGTAGAGGGTGACATGGATGAACTTAGGTTGATTGAACACCAGGCGTGCGGCAGCATTCTGGACTAGCTGAAATGGCTTGATGGCACAGGCCGGTAGACCTGCCAGCAAGGATGATACGCGAGATCACCAGGGCCTGGACCAGGAGTTGTGTGGCCTCTTGGGTGATGAACGGTTGGGTCTTCCGGATGTTATGGAGGGAGAATCGGCAGGTCCGGGTGATCGCTGTGATGTGGCCCGAGAAGCACAGCTGGTCAACCAGGACCGCGGAATCACTTGCAATCTTCCGCAAGAGACTCAAAACCCACCTTTTCAGACTCCACTACCACTAAATTCTGTACATCTACCCAATTGTCATCACCACTGCCTACTTGCTCAATACTTGTATATGTATCCCTGCTTACTCCTCATTTATATATTTTAAAAAAACCTTTTCTATAAAAACCTAACCTTTTCCTTTCCAGTGTTACAGGTATGGTATGCAACTGCCTACAATGATGTCTATCGCACTGATCTCTTGCGCGAACTATGATTGTTCCTATCGTGTATTAATGCAAAACTTGTAAGTCACTCTGGATAAGAGTGTCTGCTAAATGCTGCTTAAAATGTAAATGTAAATTGAGAGAGCAGGTGGTAGGACAGTGGGAGTGAACAAGTTGAAGGATATCGGAGTCAGGGAGGGGTGAGAAGGACGACAGAGGGGTGAGAGGTTTAGGTAGCGAGATGGTTGAGGGAGGGTTAGGTGAGGGAGAGGATGGAGGGAAGGAGTTGCGAATGTCATCGACCTTCTTGCGAAAGAAGGATGCAAAGTCATCCGCGGTTAGAGAGGAGGGGGGTGGGGGAGGAGGAGGGGTGAGGAGAGAGGAAAACGTAGAGTACAGTTTACGGGGATTAGAAGCAGAAGATTGAATCTTGGAAAAGAAAAATGTAGATTTTGCAGAGGAGAGGTTAGAGGAAAAGGTAGCCAGGAGTGTGTGGAAGTAAGTCAGGGCCACAGGGGATTTGGATTTTCTCCATTTCCTTTCTGCCGCTTGTAGTTTGAGTTGGTGGGCACGAATTGAGTCAGTTAGCCAGGGGGTGGGGGGTCGGAGACGAGCAGGTTTAGTGGAGAGAAGACAGAGTGAATCAAAGGAGGAGGAGAGTAGGACAGTAGGGTGGATGAGGCTTCCTCAGCAGTTAGCTGAGACAAGGCATCAGTAGGGGGAAGGGATGAGAGAACAGTAGCTGACAGGGCTGTAGGGGAGAGAGAGCCGAGGTTGCGATGGACAGAAACAGAGGGGGGAGGTGAAGAGGACTTAGGTGAAGAGGGGAGGGGGAGGGAAAAAGACAGAAAGCAGTGGTCAGATACATGCAGATACAGCAGGGGGAGAAAGATTGTAAGGGAGAGATGGAGAGAGAGGTAGAGGGGGATTTGGGGAGAAAAGATGGAAAAAATATCTTTAAAAATAACTGGACAGTTTTCAACATGGTGAACAAAGCAAATCGGTTTCATGGTCACAGCCCTGTCCTTGGGGGGCATAGCTGGTTGCCAAGGATTAATTATCACCCTGAAAGTTCCTCTGGGTTTAAATCCTTTTGCTGGTTGGGAACCTTGAAAAGTCAGAGGAAACAGGAGTCCCTGTCCTTGAAGAGGGGCATTTGTCCTTGCCAAGAGGACTGTTTGTTTTTAAGGTTGTTTGGGGAGATGGGGGCTTCCACTTCAACAGAGAAAGTTAATCTCTTTTTCAGTCATTAGAGCATAAAAAATGTATCATAAAAAACATTATTTACAGGTGAATCAAATTAGGACATGTTTTTCATTATTTTAAAAAATATAAAGAAAATACAAGTGTATTTGGGGATGGTTTTGAATGGGCTTGGTTCAAATTTGAGTCAAAAACAAAGGTGGCAGCCCCCCTCAGCCCTCAACCCTCAACCCTCCCACTCAATTCGTCATTTTCAGCCCTTACCATGATGACACTATGAGCCCTTACACATGTGTGGAAGACCAGTTTTTTTGAGAAGAAGATGGTCAGACTGGGACTGGAGGATACGTATTGTGGAAAATGAGAGAATCACAGGGACATTCACGCGTCACAGGCAACAAAATCACATGGGAGCCACTCTCTGTACTGAACGCAGATAGCCACAGGGATGAACAAAACTGAGAGTCACATCTAACCGTGTTCAAGAGGAGGATGGGGGTGGGTTCCTCAGGAAGAGCCAAAATACCCTCACGGCAGTGGCTATTTAACATACCAGTATATTGGAAGCAGGCCTGTGTCTAAATTGTGATGTCATATATCATAGATCTATAATGACATAGTCAATTTGTAGAATATGTAACAATTACAATGATCACAATATAACCAAAGAGGTGCGCAACCAGACCAGGTTTATTTTATCAGAAAGTCTAAAATATTACATCTTATGAAAAATGGAAGCATAATATTTATTTTGCTATGGACTCCTTCACGGACCGCTGGAAGTACCTGGAAAACCCCTGCTTACTTATAATCAAAACACATGTATAATGAGACCTGGACGTGAATTCAGTAAGGATTATCTGGGGAAAGTGTGTGTTTGGACAAACAGTACCAAGCGCATGCCAAAGCAGTGGCCCTTTCCAGGTTTATAAATGATTTGTACATCAAACGAAATACCCTTCCTGGGTTTTATCATCTCATAGTGCAGCCCTGGCCTGCCTTTTAGTCCATCAGCAGACAGTAACACCTCTTGTGCCTGTTGGAACACATGGTGAGAGTGCAAAACAAACTGTGCCCTGAGCGGCTCTAATTAAACCACAAACCACCGTCTCAGGAGATACTGCGCCACAGCCTGGAGTTTTATAGTCCAAATAAACTGTGGCATTATGCTCTCTCCTAAAATATTCAGCACAGCTCAGTGACTCAGATGCGATTCACCTTGCGCAGCTACGAGTCCAGAGGTCGTCAGTTCAAATATACAGTTTGCCAGCTTTCAGGTGAGGGCAACAGCCTCATTTACTTTAGAATTTGCTAGAGTTTAAGATCGATATAGCGCTAACTTTACTGTGTGGCTGGAGGTTGTCTGGTCAGGCATTTCCGATGCAACTCACAATGGAAAAAGTGATGCCACGTTCGTAACCATGGAGCCCCGGCAACCACTCATCTCTCTCTGCCAGTCAAGTGTGAGCTCTCCCACACAGGAGACATCGATCTTCTCCCATCCAGTCACAAGATTGCCTGCACGTTGTTGTGCATGTTTTTTCCCACCGCAGAGCACAAACAGAAAGCCAGATGAAAAGAGCACCTATGGCTGCTCCCTGAACAATTATCAACAGTTTACATTATAATGATCATTTAACGAGCATCTTGGAGGAATACATTGTTGACAATAAGAAAATAAGCAGTAGAAAATGAGCACCCCCAAGGAAAATTTCATTACAATGCTGATTAAGAAACGCCTCATGCATCCAACCACTTGGGCTTCACAAAACCTCTGGGTGCCTTCTACCACACTCTTTGAAAAGCTCTTAAAAAGTGGCCCAATCATAAGTATATTTTCTTGGTCATACAATTTAGACGACTTGTTGAAAGTACCCAACATGCCTTGTGTACTCACGATTAACCCTGAAAATCTGGGCATACCGGCACAAACATTTACAGTTAATGATAACTCAAATCAATTAGGCAAAACACAACCACAAAAATCTTCCAATACATTCTTGTTCATATAAAACACAATTTTTTCCAGAAACTAGATGCATCTTTCTGTGTCGTCATTTGGACAAAAGATCAAAATGTGTTGATAATCCAATAAGTAAATAATTATTTTAAAATGGTTTTGATGTTGTAAAATGTCAAATAATCACAGCTGTAAGAACACCAGTCTTATTTACAATCATGATAGACCTATATCCAGGAAAGCATTATGAAGACTATTTTATATTAACTTAATACATATTATTTCACTTATGGTCATGAGCACTCACACTCACCTCAGTACAAACAGTCTGAATCATTTAAATCAAGTTAAGACGGAACTCGCCCACCTACTTTCTGGAGACACCCTTTGCGCTGCTCAGCGAGCTCGTGCTGGCGTGTGTCGATGTGTGGTGGCTGGCCATAATGTGGCATGGCAGGGAAAGGGCATAAGTGTCCCTATCAATAATTAAAAATGCACCAGTAGTAAGTGGTTGTTGAGAGATCAAACACACCTATATTTGCAGCCTGGCCGACTTTATATACACAAAGCTATGCTTCTTTCCTGTCCACATACAGGCAACCTAAAGCAAATGCTAAATCATTTTGCGCTCTGTGGGCAACTAACGTTAGGTGATCAGCCACAGAAACAGAAATGCCACAGTGTGGTATGGACGCGCTTGTTTTAAATCAAATTCCTGTAAAGTATGCCCTGCTTTTTATTTTGAGTTGGTTTAATAGCTAGCTAGTTTGCTAATTCACACTCAGTGAAGTACCTAGCTAGCTAGCTTAGCTGGCTTGCTACACTCACTTACTCACTGACTTACAGCCAAGCTGAATAACAACAGTATGGTCAACCCCTCTTCAGTTCTAAACTGTCACAGGAATTTGTCACTGTCACGGTCACTGTTTTTTTCTTCTTCCCAATTTGGTTGCCAATTACACCCTCTATTTATTTCAATTCACCCACCTCCACGAGTCCGCCACCCGGCCTCCGGGTAACGATCCAATTTTTCCGGGCCGGTAGATCCGCCTCCTCCGAGACGCAACCTGACCACAGATGACTTTCCTGCTCCTTGACAAACTCAAATGCCGCCCCCGACCGGGACTAACGGTCAGGGCCAGTCTGGTAGAGACAGGTTTCAACCGCATCCCTGATAGGCAGCGACACTCATATCAGACCAGCCAAGATATGGTGCATTAGACTGCTACACTATCCGCCACCGTTGTTGCCATTTCTGTCTCATATTCACTGTCCGCAAGATCAAAATTTGAGTCATTATGATAGAATGTTAAAAAATGACAAACAATACACAGGACTCCAAACATTCTATGAAAGTAGGCAAATGTTGTATTGTCACACTGTGAAAAAACATGTGCCATACTACAATCGAGGATGTATATTAATAGATTTAATTACCTTTGGTGATGTTGAAATTTGTGTCAGGTCCTCTTTAAACCCGATTTATGCACCAAAGCTTTTTAATATTTAATGGGATCCATTCTATGAATTTCGATCTCAAGCCTAAATAGTATGTTGTTGATTTTGTACAGTGATCTGTTACTTGAACTGAAAAGTGTTTTGTATGCAATTCTCAGGTTGCTTCTAACAAAGGTTTTCCTTATGCTTATTATTGCCATTTTTATCATTATTTTGTATATTTTGTATTATTGTTGCTTTTGTTGATGGCCCTCACCTCAGGTAACGCCATTAGGAAACCCAGGCCTGACAGGCAGCACCAAAAGCAAATCCTGACCAACGGTGGCAGCTCCAAAAAAGGATCATGGATATTTCCCTGTAAAAGAAAATAATTTTCTTACATTACCCTGCTATTTTGTATTTACATTTATATAAATCACAATTTAACTTGCATTCTTTTTTAAGTTCCCTGGAGCAATGTGTTCATGAGCACTACAAAACCCTGGGTTTGTTTGCACCAAGTAGATTTGATCATTTACCAGGCTGATTGTGAAAGCTCTCCCTCTGGGTAAAGAGAGAGAAAAAAAACTCTGAAACGATGAAGTAAAAGCACTCCTGTCCTAACAATCACATGCAACATATGCCAACAGGGAGGCTACAGATCTATTAAAGAGTTATTTTTAATCTTTGATGGGCCATTTGGGCCATTTGAAATAGAATACTTCCATTAAAATAAAGTGGAAGCCCTCCCATGTAAATCATTTTAACATTACATGACCATGTAACAATTACCATGCATCTTCAAGATACACACCATGTAATTATTAATGTGGAGGCTGACACTAACTGTGTACATGCAGAGGGGTTTCTCCACAGGAAACAATTAGCAGTGAAGAGTTCTGTGGTCCACCATTATTGACAGCTCATGGTGTTTGAACTAATAGAATATGAATATAAATTATTGATAATCAATGTGGACATGAACAAAAATTCACTTTTACCGGATTGATCCAGCGTTAATCCCACCATGTAAATAGGTTAATTGGGAAGTCCCTTTCTGAGAGCATAATCTAATGAATGAATGAATATCATCCTTACTAAAAAAAGGCCTACTTTATCCACCAGGCTGCAGATCAAATTATTTCATGCAGGGATAGTCAGTGTCGAGGGAAGTGCCACATCAAACTCAAGCATGAACATGCATACATACTTTTCTACAAGCTCATGGGTACAGGCCTATTAGAGATGATATGATAGCCTACATCTTTAGATCTATACATTGTGGCATCCCAAGGGGCAGGACGAGGAAATGGGGGCCTGCCTCTTTTTGGGAGCCACTGGAGAGGGAAAGACTGCATTTCCCAGCAGCCTGCAGTCCCACAGCTGAAGCCCGTAAAGCCGGAGGACTACGGACAGCTGAAGGCAATTTCAAGGCCTATTTAAATAACTTGTTCGTGTTACACTGGGAGAAGGTGTAGGTTGGTGGTTGTGGGTGAGGGTGAGTGTTTTGGAGTGCGAAGAGAGAAGTGTTTTGGATTGCGTATTGTGTTTGGAATTGGATTGTTTTGAGGACCCTGTTTGTGTACCGACTTGGACTGTGGGAGGAACTGACATGGAATTGGACTTGGATTACGGACATCGACAAAGATAAGGATTGTGGACTATGTGTTGTGAATTCCCCGAAGACCCCACCCTTTTTTGTATTTTGTCAGTATTTGTTTAATAAATTATCATTTTGTTTGTAATACTGCCTCCTCTGGGTTATTCAACTTGCCTACGCTCTCTGCGAGGTCTGTGAGTGTCGCCCAATCCCTAGGGACACCACAACATGCTATGGAGCAAAAGGTAATGCCAAAAAAGAGAAAGAAAATATATAGTTATATACTTGGAAGCAATCTTGCACCATGAACTCACCATGAAAGCAGCTGAACTGTGCACAAAGCCAGGAACCAGGAATGGCTAATGGCTAATTCCAGACAACACACCTGAAACAAACCCAGTTTAATTGTTGTTTAACTGGTAAGCACGTACCAAATAATTGCAAATGCCTACCAAAACATTTATTTCATATGTGATAAATGGGCTATTGAATCCTTCTTTTCAGGTTGATTGGTGAAAATATCAACAAAAAACAAACTTTCAATTCAGTCAAACTCCAAAGTGGGGCGTCAAAGCCCAGTGAATATCAGCTTGTACCAAATCAGTAAGGGACTACAAAATCATTAGACTAAATTTCTGAAATACAACCTCTTGTAGTCGCCTAAACTCATGACCTTGGAAAGGAATATTCCACCAGTGGTACAATATGCCCATAAAAAAGATATAAAATAATCAATGACACCGACATTTTTTTTTTTTTTTGCTATATTAAATGGATGCCATCAATTACGCTGAGCACATGATTAGAAAGAGCTAGCACAATAATCATTTCTGCAACTGTGAAAATAATCCTATTTTAAAGTGCAAGGTCAATTAATAAAAAGCAGCAGGCTTCTTGACTTTAAATCGGCTCTAAAGAGATGGGATTAAAATAAAGAATATATATCTACTTATGTTGTGCTTATCTAATTATGAACAGAACATGTGTGCACTCAATTTATGGTTGTGCACTAAGGGAAAATAATGATTTAGACTTACATATTGATGTAACTGTGAATGTTTTCCTACTTGACCAGCCCTTGTAACCTCCGTGTAACCAAGAGCACTGGCATGTCCTCGTTCAAATTCATCCAAACAATTGGCACGTCTCTGCTCCTCGCCACCTCCGTATTTTCCAATCTCTACAGAAAAGTAGAGCCGCAAGAGACGTTGCTGATTAATTCACTGTCATGCAATTCGATTGCATGCGTGTCCCCTCCGAACAGATCCACCAGGAGCTGGGTCGGTCGAGTGTTGAAACGCTTTAATGATATTCAGCGACTGTGGCGTTAATGCTGTTCAAGCCGACCCAAGCTGACACAGGCCTCCATCTGCAAGTGCTCTCACTGAAACCGTCAGGCCTCAATTGCTGCAGTCACCACAGCAGACCAATCAAAACTCCCTGTAGTAGTTCAGGGATCGTTGAGATGCTGCCTGTATTCAAAGTGCAAATGCCCTCTAATAGGAGTTTGGATAAAACGCACAAAAAGGCATAAATCCGAGAAAGAAACTTTTAAGGGGGCATTCCAAGTGGTTCCTTTCTCCTTTTCATAACGAATGTTTTCGAAGTGTTTAAAATATGTGTTTCCAGAGAAGTATGCCAACAACCATGAATGAAATGGAAACTAAATATTTTGTACATTTACATATTTCATAATTAACATGTTCAACTTAAAGTCCTATTTACACATCTGTGGTAATGTTATGACAATTGTAATTATTAATGATTTATACCGTAGCCTACTAAATGTCATATAGATCCATGATATAAACTAATGATATTACAATTTTGACATGCTTCTATGTACTAATGTAATGGTTCCTAAACTCGGTCCTGGGGACCCACTGCATATGCTGGTTTCTGTTACAGCAAACTTTCAACAATTAGGCCCCCACTGATTTCACCTGCCAGTCTATTATTGAATAGTTTAAAAAAGGTAACCTCTTTCTAAAATAATTATGTGTCAGAACATCACAGAAAATCAGAGCATTAGTTGATCTGACTGATTAATAGTCCTGGGATCTGAACATGGGACATTTATTGTTCATGACATGAATAGCCATTTCTGACATAATATTGCCCTAAGAGGGTAAATCATGCCATAATAGAAATTAAAAGTGTCTAATTAAGAACAATACATAGCATGTTACAATTCAGCTGATGCAATTATGGTTGCAATAAAAATCACCATACTAGTGTGTTGACCATTGCATTGCAGCATGTAGTGGGTGTTAGATGGGGGGGTGTTTGCCCCTGTTCCCAAATAAAATGACTCCAACAAAGTGCACCAGATGGCTCATAATCAACTGTTTGCATTAAGTGTACCAAAACAATAAAAGAGATATACATTTATATATTTTTCATTGTGAAAAAATCCTGGATTTTTCTCATACTGCTTGAAATCTTTTAGTTCTTGGCTTCCCTCCCTTGCCAATTATATGATATTCACAGGGGCTGTAATTTTTTAATTGAAAGAAGGCTGTTGTAGTATACAGCTTCAGGGACCTTGGGGACTGGCTGCACATCGTTAGTGAAAATGAGTCTCCCTAAGCTTGTTAGGGACTGATTGCAGAGGAAGCTGTCCTCAGCTGTAGTGAGGGATGGGCTTTCACTCATCAGGGTCAAAGCAGTGGACTAGGCCAATAGATAAGAGCTACACATAGTGTCACGTGGTTTAAGCCGGTGATTTCTGCAGGGCTCATTTTACTGCACCAGTGATTATGGGGAAGTTTATCTCCACTTAGTTAAAGTACCCCATTTAAAAAACAATATTTATTTAATTCATAGGCATAGTTCGAGAATTCTCGTAGACTTTGTTAAACAGAAATAGAGGACGTGAGAATACATTTTGACATTGGAGCTTATAATACTGTACCTGTTAAAAGCAAATTTTAGAATAGAAAAAAGCATGTAAACTGAAATCTTGGGCGGTCTATTGGCACATGATATCACTTTGGAAGCTACACAGAAATATGTTTTAATGTATTAATAAAACAGTTCATTTAATTTAGCTTAATTTTTAATTTAACTAAAGTTTTTTCTGCAATCGGGGTAATTTTAACAAATGCATCATGGGAAAATAAAATGTAGCACTATATGGTCATTTGTGGAGATATGACTGTCTCCAATACAAAAAGCCTTTTCATTGGCAGGTTTACAGTGTTTTTGCAGAATGGTGTAGAATTGCTGTAAGAGCTTATTTAAGTTGTTTTGCCATGCCCTGCAAAAATAATACAGTATGTGTCATTTCAACCTCATCCACAACCTGGTGCATAGTATATATATGTATGTGAGGGATTCTCGACAGTTTGTTATAAATAAAACATGTCTGAATGATTTTTCATGAATTTAATATGAATATAATTATTTGGGGAAAGACCAGCAAATTCTACACATCCCCTGCATCAACAAATTTAGCTGCAATTGAGAAAAAGATTCAACTTGACATAACTTATGCAAGTGTGTCACAGAAAGGCCGCAGGTCACACACCTGTTGAAAAGGCTGTGGAGAGAATCAAAGTCACGATTATGAATACATTTGAATGCAAATCAGGAGAGGGGATATTTGTTTTGAGTCATTGGGAGTGGAAGTCGGACTAAATCAACAACTCTGCTTATCCTTCATTACTAATTAGAGATAAAATATTAATAATTTGTACAATTCCCAAACCTCTTTTTCTTGTATCCAAAGGACAGTGTAAACAAATCCTGTTTGACATTGTGGTGTAGTGAACAGAGAATTGTATAATACAGCTGTGCTAGGCACCAGAAAAAAGCTTTTATGGTTCCAAAGGCTTGGTTTTTTAAATGCCAGTTCAGGTAAATGTAGTCATTATACAATGTATAAAAATGTAATAACAAATAAACAAACGTGTGTTTGTTATTGTTTAAGCGATGTGGATCTATAAGGATTGGAGATCAAATGTCAGCCAGGTCAGAAAGTTGAAATATTCAACAGATTCATATTTCAATAGCTGTAAGTAAAGCTCATAGTTTTTCATATCACTGTTATGCTGATGACACTCAACTGTTTCTCTCCTTCTGAGACCCAGGTCCCGGCTCATATCTCTGCATGTCTAGCAGACATCTCTGCCTCGATGTCCACACACTAACTGAAGCTGAACCTGGGGAAGACAGAGCTGCTCTTCCTCCCAGTGAAGCACTCCCCGATGATTGATGCTTCAGTCACCGTGGAAGGCTCCATAGTGTCTCCATCCCAGTCTGCCAGGAGCCTTGGAGTGACCCTGGACTACCAGGTGTGCTTCTCGGACCACACGCAGCAATCACCCGGACCTGCCGATTCTCCCTCCATAACATCCGTTTCCTCACCCAAGAGGCCACACAACTCCTGGTCCAGGCCCTGCATTTGGTCCAGAATGCTAATCTGGTGTTCATTCACACGTATTCTACTCACCTCTCTGCACTTGATCAAATGTAAATTACTGGTGCTGGTTTATCAAAAAGAAACCTCCCTGCTCCCTCCTAAGTCACTTCACACCCTTCTGCTCCACCTCCTCTGGCAAACAGTCCCTTCCCTTCGGGCACCTGGCAGCCACTGCTCGCGGTCTTGTCTCTTCTCTGCTCTGACCCCTGCTTCCCAGCTCACTGGCCATCTTCTGCAAGAGACTCAAAATCCACCTCTTCAGACTCCATTAGCACTGTATATTTTTGCTAATTGTCATCACCACTGTGTTCATGTTTAATACTGCATTTTGTAATATGTATCTATGTTGATGACTGTCCAAAAAAAACCCTCAAACTTTTCCTTCACAGGTACGTATGCAGCTGCCACTTATGATTGATCTTACCATGATTGATCTTACCATATATTAATGCATATCTTGTAAGTCGCTCTGGATAAGAGTCTGCTAAATGTCAAAATGTAAATGTAGACATAGTGTATCGTATCAAATGTATTCACCCCTTTCAACCGCAATATGCTACAGACATGACTAGTCAAGTATTTTTAATGCCTTAATGCAATCATAAGATGTGTTTTTTGAGAATTTAAATTTTTTGTGTATGCTTAATTACACGAGTGCATAAGGGCCCCCAAAAAATCAGGCTTTACAAAATCCTGCTGTGTGAGTTCCCGTTGAAACGTAAGTTACCTTTGTTACAGTGGCTGTCAGGTGAAGGTGCTCACCACAAAGGCAGACACAGCTTTGTTCCACCTGGTGTAGGCTCGGTTTAAGTAGGCCAGCATTCCTTGAGTTACATTAGTTACTACATGGTAGAGTGATGACTCGAGAGGCACATTTAGCAATTCCAAACTGAGGGAGAAAGAATTGGAGGAAGAGGATTACATTTTTTTAAACATTTTTAAACCTTTGTCAGCGTGACTACCATCTCAAAGGATGTCTGCGGTCTTCAAAGATATGGCACAGACAGCAAGATGTCTTTATAAGGCAGCTAAATTACCCATACTTAAGGAACACCCTCATCAATAAAAGCTGGCATTTATTACAGTGCTGAGTGAGAGAGTTTGAGCGAGAGAGAGAGAGAGAGAGGAGAGGGGGGGCAGGAGAGGACAAGATGTCTCGTTTTTCCTCCCAGCTTAAAATTGATGGCAGGAAGCTCTTGTATGACTGTGGTGACAGGATGCTTGAATTTCCAAAACACCAGGGTGTCTGTCACTGACACGTACCCTACTAACAGAAGACACTGGGAAGACAAGGATACATGGGTTTATGTGGCAGCAGAAGGCGAGAAAGTGTGCCCTAATGCGGCACCTCATGGGATCAGTTGCTGTTGTACCCTTCAGAAAGGTAGCTACCTTCAGAGTTTTCCCATGTACAATGTACACGCATTCACAAATATGGATCAAATTGCCCGTTGAGGGAATAGATTGAGCATATAAATAAGTACTGTGAGGAAAATTGGTGTACACTTGGTTTGTGCAGCTAATGCACTTTCCCCAGTGTTCGTTTTCAAATACTTAATACATTTTCAGAGAAACGTAACATTGCTTTCAAATGCCAATTAGCTATGCATATTCCGTGATCATTACTGGCAACGTTTTTCAGAGAACCTGTCGTAGGTGGTTGTCACGGTGTCAGAGAGGAAAATTCAGGCTCAGGCGGGAATTTCCTAACACGACAAATAGAGTAGGCTCCGTTTTTATTTCATAGGTTTGAAATTTTCAGAATGTTTTGAGAATAAAATAACCTCATTACTTATAGTTTATTTTATACAATCTCTTTTGATCATCTTTATCAAGGGTATGAATAAAAACTGAGCCTACTATATAACCAAAAGAAAAAAAATGGAAAGCAGGTTGTGGACTTTTAACCAAACCTTGATAATTGTGCTTGTGACACATGGCACAAAAACATTGACATCATTTGAAAAAATAAACGACGGTTTGTTTGGTTAATAAAACATTCTTTCATTTGGCTGTCAGAGTGCCAGGTGTAGTAGTGATGGGGGCTGAAGCTCTCTTGTGATTGGAGCAGTCTGTGGTGCTGCAGCTCTCTTGTGATTGGAGCAGTCTGTGGTCCTGCAGCTCTCTTGTGATTGGAGCAGTCTGTGGTCCTGCAGCTCTCTTGTGATTGGAGTGGTCTGTGGTCCTGCAGCTCTCTTGTGATTGGAGCAGTCTGTGGTCCTGAAGCTCTCTTGTGATTGGAGCAGTCTGTGGTCCTGCAGCTCTCTTGTGATTGGAGCAGTCTGTGGTCCTGCAGCTCTCTTGTGATTGGAGCAGTCTGTGGTCCTGCAGCTCTCTTGTGATTGGAGCAGTCTGTGGTCCTGCAGCTCTCTTGTGAGGGAGGTTGGGGCTGTCTCAAGTTCTGAATGGACACTCCACTAGATACAGAAGCAGCCCTCTGCATCACAATGGCATTTAAAGCAGCTAATTTATATGAATCTTTCCGCACTGAGGCTCCCACTGCTTCCTGCTTCAAATGAGTGCAGAGGACAACCATTGTAGATTTATTTTTTTCAAACAAAATAACTCCCACTCCCACCAATGTCTCCCACAATCTTCTGAGACCAGCACTCTGAAATCTGCTCTTGCTCCTTAGCAATTAACAGAGGAGAGATAAATCCAACCAGCCATATAGGTCATAAGGTGAAAAACATTCAACCCCAGTGAGAAAAGCTTCCATGCAATCTGACATAGTTGTTGCCCTAATGTAAATAATCAAATGTATTCAAATCGCATTGACCAGTAATTTAAGCATAGTTTATTTTCAAATAATAGCACAATTTCTTGCTATCAATGTATTCATTCATTTTGTGTACTCTGTTCCTGTGATATAACAGTTTCGCTATAAAAAGTATTCACTCCCTTTGGCATTTTTCACATTTTATTTTTTTACTTCATGGAATCAGAATGGATTTAATTGGGATTTCTTGCCCCTGATCAACACAAAATACTCTATAATGTCAAAAAGAAAAACACTAAACCTTTTTCTTGTTTAATTACACATTCACTGTCTGTTTTTTTATTTGTAATGAAATGAAATGAGAAAAAGCTTTTTTTGTGTTAATCAGTGGGAAGAAATACCAATTAAATCCATTTTAATTCCATGAAGTAAGAAAATAAAATGTGAAAATGGCAAAGGGAGTGAATAATTTTTATACCCACCGTTTTTAAATGAAGAGCCTTCTGGCGACATTAAATGTGTTTTCACACCAAAAGCTTGGGAAGAAAAGTTTGGGGAAAAAAAAAAAAAGAAAAGCCCTTTGACCAGCCTAATAAGTTGCAGCTGGGAAATTAGCATTTAATGCAAATTTGAGCTAATTACACAATACTTTATTTATTTAATCATTTAGATGACTTAAAGCAGCAGATCCTCACTTGCGATTACAGATCATTTGATTTACACTCCTAAAACAAACACATTTGTATCAAATCACCATAAGAACAGAGCTCTCTGAATGCAGGCATGTTTGTGTGATATTAACAGTACTTTGACTGATACAGTATGATTACTGATGACACACATTTTGCATTCTAAGAGGAAATAACCAATACCCTCTCTATGCTATTCAGCTGAGATGAAGATGAAGGCCAACATGTTGTTAAAATACAATTCAGCACAGCTCTCTGTTTACTCTGCATGTACCTCTGTACATTCCAGCCCTCACAACACACAGATAATATTGCTTCTTCTTGCACCCCCTTCAAGTTTAATGATTTGCTATCATGGACAATGTGTGCGCCAATAATAGCTGATGTACTGACTCCTGGGGAAACAAATGAATACAGTGTCTAATTAATACACATGCTCTTTGGATGCATGTGAAAAGCATTCTTTATTATCGTTTCTTTCCCCAACTCTGCCCCACTTAAAATTCAGCAGAGCCTCTGTGGAAAAGGATGAATATTTATCGCACTTGTTAACAAGGCAGAATGCCAGATGAGATGACTGAGGGAAAGCTCCGATACACTCCGGGGCATCTGCTGAAAATGTCCCAAAGCACAGCGGCTAACATCAGCGGGGAATGGTTGGGGGGGGGGGGATCGCCCAGGGAGAACTGAGCAAGTCTTACCAAACATGACCACAATACAATACGGCCCATGCCAGAGGCCACTTTGACCCCAAACTAAATAACTGCACACACGATAAAACAAGTTGGCAGTGTGAAATGTGATCCTTTGATTTTCTGATGAATCACGTTTCCATACACAACTGGACTGGAGAGCGGATAGCGGGCCAATTTGCAATGTGGAAATAATGGGGGCCCCAGAATGGGGGAGATATCATATGACATTAGGGGCTCTGATCTGAATCAATAAAGCGTTTTTTATGAAGTCTGTATGATTGGTTCCAACAAGTCAGTGATTGACAGCTCACTGTAGCTCCACCCATTATTAAGTTCACCAATCAGCGGGGACCTTATTGTCTTCTGCGCCCATGTTTTCAATAGCATACTCCAAGACAGCATTGGGCACACAGTCAGCCTGCAGCCCACAGCACAAACATAACAGGCAATTGCATGTCCCTCACAAACAGTGTCCACCACACAACACGTCTTCAACACGATAGGATGCCGGCCTTGGAACACAGCAGAAACCCCCGCTCCACAAAAATGAGAGTTATTCACTCAGGAAGGACAAAGATGTCATTAAAAATAGATTTCCAGCTGGACCGTGAACATTATTCTTTTTGGGGGTCCCACTTAATTGCTCAAGTCTGGACAGGACTAAGTAAGTGAGGGTTCACGATTTGCAGGGGCTCAAAACATTTGGGGGCAAAGTGCTTATAATAGGATCATGATAGGTTTTGGGCAATCAGTTTTAGATTTGATCTGCAATTCCTGAGTGTAGACACGTCTGAATTCTGATATTATAACAACGTCTGTCCATTTGCAGCTGCTTGGGTTTTGTTTTATTAATTGCTATTTTGATGTATTATTTCTCGTGTGTTCGTGCATGCATTTTGTTTTGTTTGTTTTTACTTTTTGATATGTACAAATGTTTCTATAGTTTATTGGGGGCAGGTGTTGGAAATTAACCTTTGGTTGTAAACACTTAAAGCAATGCCTCATGCTTGTTTTTTAACAGTGTAACAATACCTTTTTGCTACGTCCCTGACAAATAAACAAATAAATTAAGAAAAAAAACCTAAAAACGTAGTAACAGAGACTAGTCAGACTCCTTCGTCTTAAAATAAATGTCTTTTGGTCTTTTTTTGTGTTGTGCAAAGGAGCATTTTCAGTTTTTTGCTGTAGCCGTACTTTCAAAGGGTGCAGGTACGGGATGTGGGTTGGTATGGCGATAACTAGTGATTGCAAGCGTGTGAACTGTTCTACCTGCTGTCAAGGTTGTGTTTTCAGACCAAGACACAGTCAGAGGAGAGGAATATCAATAATCTATTACCAATGTCCCAGCAGCCTTCAGGCACCTCTGCTGTCCACGAGGGGTGCAGTTTAGTCCAGGCATCCGTCCTGCCCCACACAGAGCGCGGGCAGGGCACTGCTGCTCCACGTCCCCTACAAGCCCCTGAAACGCTGGCCAGCCTTCATACGCGACTTGGCGGCAGAGTGGAGTGTCTAACCTGTCAAGGAGGATCACGCTGGCTCGGTTGAAACGTGACAGGTTAATAAGATAGGGCTTGAACAGATGTTAGATCCATGTTAGGGCAGCGGGTTATTGCTCGGAGGAGTCCTGTCTCCCAACGTACAAGAATGTTGCGCAGACGCAGGACACGTACGGGGAAACATTTCACAGCCGCCAGGGAGAGCGCTTCCTGTTCTGCTCAGGATAATCACGCCAATGCACTTGAAACCTGACAGAGTAATAAGAAAAAGGTTACAACAGATGTTGAGGCCATGTTAGCGACAGAACACGAGGGACTCTTTGAGGGGAACCTTTCTTGCATTCACAAGGCTTCTGTACACCCACAGACACCGTAGGCAGACAAAACATTAATGATTTCTTGGAAAAAAGTGAATAAAATAAATGAGATGCTTTAAAGTTAATATACTATATTATATTATATTTTTTAAAGAAAATTAAATTATTAATCTTTCCACAAGTAGAACTCATCAAACAGGACCAAAATCCAAAGCAGTCAGAGAAACAGACATAGGCTGTGCATTGTACGAACCACATCATGGAAGAATCCAGAGCATCATATAAGAGTTGTGACAGGAAGGACCCACTAATTTACTTTTGGGTGCCCTCTGTTCTAGCACATACAGGAATTATTTTGAATTTAAATTTGTAATTTTTTTTTAAACGCAACAAAGATTTGGTGACATTTTGTGGTAGATTTATCAGTTCTAAACTTATATGCATGTTCACATGAATGCACATCTCATTTTACCTGATAGTTGACCACAGACTTACTGAATTAGAGGCCTGAACAGGAAAATACTCTCTCTACCTATATTATCATGATTATCCTTGTACATCCTTTAAGTACATCCTTTAAAGGTCACACAGCTGATGTGATGAAGAGCACTTGTCTTTATGTATTCATTAGAAATGGCACAGTTGATTTGTGGGAATGGTATGTAGGAACGCAATGGTGTGTCAAAAACTAAACGCTTCAACGCAAGTAGCTTTGTCATATAGTATTTATTTACATAATTGTCTCTATTTACAAATCTTTGTTTCAAAATGTGTCAACTCTGTACAAGATTTTAATTCAACAACACATCACTGCTACTCTTTCAGTTGTTTGTATGAAGTCAAGGGAGGACTCGTCTGAATGTTGGCATTTGTACCTTTCAGAACATGCACTCCAAAAAAACCCAAACAGAAAAAAATCCCCACCAAAATTCTGAGCCCCCCAATCTCCTGATGGCTCCCTTGATGTACAGTATATATTTATATATATGTATGTGTGTATGTGTGTGTGTGTGTGTGTGTGTGCGCGCATATGTACATCCCTATATTGTGGTGTAGCACCATGAAAACAACTTTCGGTCTCCACAGGGCAACACTTGAGCTCAGAGTCTACGAGGGGGAACCAACACACAAACAAGCTTTCACGTCGTAGGGAAGGCAGCCGACTCCATGTCAACCCATAGAGCCAGAGGGGACATTTAGGCCAAAACCAGGATTGGAAGCTGAACTCGAATCAGGTGCCTGGCTAGAAAGAAATCTTGCGCACACTGTGAGCCCGCCAGGGCCAAGGTCCAGTGGCCCATTCATAAAGGGTGACTTTTTACTGCTTTTATTGTACTTTATTTTTGCAGAGCGCTTAAGTTATCATAAAAGATAAAATAAATATCTATAATGCAGTATCCTTAAATTAGGCACACCATTATAAGTTCATGTAAACAGGAGATATATATATATATATGTAGATATATATTTAAAAAATGTAAAATAAAAAGTTGATTCAAGGAATATATTTTACACAAAAGTGAAGAAAATAGACTTTGTCAAGTGTAATTCGTATTCACAGAGAGGAGATCAACTGTGGAACTGGCACGTAATTGCAAAGCCTGTTGTCAACATGTTCAAAGAAAACGTAAAAGCTGCCCCCTCCCAAGACTTTAACACTGAAAACATTAGCATCTCAAGAACAGCATGTCCCAAAATGCACCCAAACACACATTTTAAACAGCTACTGGTTCATCTGGATTATATTATGTTTCAAAAACGCAAACTACAATTTAATTCTTATAAATAGCTACAATTAGTTACTGCTACTACAAGTATCATGTCTCTCTTTCCATCAGAAACGGAGATAAATCAGCTACTTAAGGCAAACTGAAGATGCATTTTGATGGTAAAAGACTAGTATTTATGGACTTGTACAGGTTTTCATTATCACATGAACACACGCCATATTCTATCTATGTACAGTCAATTTAATGGAGACTCAAACCCTACTTGTTCTGAGGTAGTCCTTTTTAAAAAAAACTTTATTTTAGACTGTTTTGTGATAGGAGTTGTTGGAAAACAAAATATCCATAATCAAAGTATCAGCTTATAGCTGAATAAAGCTTTAGGTATTGCCAATGATCAGACATACTGCATTTCCAATGTCACAATGTTATCGCCACGTGATAAAAATGTTCAAGTCGTGACAACGAGAACACTGTACACACTCCTGCCAGAGAGCTATAGAATGGTGCGTGCATGTATCCTTGTTTTTCCTGCCATGAGAAGTCAATTCTTAGCCTTCTTAGCTCTACCAAATACATTTCAATTGGTTGCACAGAGTTCTCTTTCTTGCCCATATGAGTGATACCACAGATTCTCTAAAACAAACCAGATGGTCAAGTCAAACGTTCCCTCCATCCTCTCTACTTCCTAACTGCAGGAGGTTCCGGTGCGAGTATTCCCAATGATAGTTTTGTCCTTGGCCACTCCCTTTAATAAATATTTATAAGACGCATCACATTCGGATGTTTCGGCCTTAAAGGTACAGAGGCAGAAGCTGGGAACACAGAGCTGACCGTCTGGTGAGTCTATAGAATCCATTGTAACGCCACAAGCAGCCTCCAAGCGGACAAGCTATGTCTGCTGTAATTGCTGATGAAAAGGACTCTGAATTCATTAGCAAAGACACTTCTTTGTGTGGTACGGGACACCTATGGTCAGCGGAGTTGGGAAATGCCACAGATGAAGATGGAGCGCACGCCGTTTAGTAATATCAAAGTCATCTCCAGACCGGTTGTGAGGAACTGTGGAGAACGCAGAGCAGCACACTTTTAATCTCATCACCGCAGTGGAGCTGGGAAGAAAGGGGGGGGAAAACCCTAAAAAAACAGGGGGAGCTTTGAATGAATCAGTTCTGCTGGGGAGGAGACAGAGAGACGCCCTCATCTCTTGTAGTGATTGGGCGCGTCGGCAAAGGCGAACTTGAGCCTGTACGCCTCTGCAAGAAGAACACTGACTTCCTCGTTGCCCCAGTGCATCGTGGGTAGGTTCTGCAACAGGATCATGAGCCCCTGTGGGAGGAAAAAGCAGAAGGGGGGGAAAAAAAAAAAAAAGATCAGTGAGCAACAAACAGAAATGGCATCCAGCAAACAGGATGTGGTGACCACGTCGCTTCTTCAGCTGGTGAGTTTTGGCGGGACCCCTCCTCCTCTTATTGCAATCATTTAAAGGCAGTCACAGTAAAAAAAAATAAGGTGATCTGGAGCAATGACCTCTTGGGGTGTTGGGTGATTCACCTGACTGCAGCCATTTCATCTGTGAGGCCGTGTGACACGACCGCAGAAACGCCAGCCTGAGTGACGGGCGTAATTCAGGATTTACCAGCGTAATTACCCACGCTGGTAAATCCATCAGGAAGGATTGAAACGGACCCAGGCCTATGAAAGGCGACACAGCTGAAACAGAGTCCTTTAGACTGGGAGAAAAGGACAACGATAAGAGAAAGAGAGCGAGGAGCAAGGTCCAGTGTGAAATGTAATGCACTGGCCCTTGTAACGTAACATGGTGGTCAAAAGTCACCGTGCTGCGACTGAGGAGTGACGCTCGCGCATGGACCGAAAGGCGAACCGTGCATCAGAAAGCAAGCGGCAGGAAGTGGCAGGGCGTGAGGATTCCTGACCGGCCCAAACCCCAAACTGTCGCTGGCTGAAGCCTGCGCCTCCCCTGAGGAGATGAGGGCAGAGAGTCACATCATGAAACTTGGGGGCTGCCCCTGAGTCCCCCCAATTCACCTCACACACTCTCCCTCTCATCTACTGCACAAAGTAGAGTTGACGTCAGAACACAAGGGTGGGTTACATTTTCATATGGAGGCATATCCCCCCACTGTTAAATTTCACATAAAATCTGTGGGAAATGACCACCACTATGGGCCTTTGGCTGAATACCAACTAAAGAACACTCTTCAACTAATGCCTGAGGGAGAAGGAGCTGAAATGGATTTCTGGATTTAGAAATGCAAAATGATTTTTAAAAAAATATCTACTGCAGGTTTTTAAACTATAGATCTCACTGAAAAATTCAGTATTCTATCAAAATGTGTGCGTGTGTGTGTATGGGTGCTTGTTTTAGATTTGTTTGGGCAAAGCACAAGTGAAAAAGTGTGGGACATGTTTTTGGAACTACCGAGATGAAAGCCAGACCAACCAGAGCCAAGTCAGCAATAACAACACTGGTAACAGAAGCAGCTTATTTAAGCCTACAGTACAAGGTTATTTCCCGACCTAAAGTCTGCAGGAATCAGCATGAGAGTTCCCCATACGCACGCGTACTACATCTCTAATAAAGTCAGGTATCACAGCCACTGCCGCGCTGGAGCTCTGCATCTCGATGTTCAATCAGCAGCTGTTTTCTGGGGTTTCCATTCTCAGGCCTCACGCTGTGATGAAAGTTGCCTGTCAGGACTGCTTTTTGTAAACGGGACCCAAATGGGACCTGATCTTTGCCATCGGGCCGTGTGCGCGCGTGTGGTTCTGGAACACTCCGCGGCTCGGAGAGCGAGTGTTAATTCGCTGCGGTGCGGGCGCGGAGGCAGCCGGCGGGCTCTGGAGTGAATCACTGCATTAGAGGCTGAGCGGGGAGCCGCTGGCTCAATCTCCACATGGTAATGGGCTCGCCAGAGTGGGGCTGACGATGGGCGAATGGGACTGGTTAAGGCTGCCAGGAGGGGAGCGGAGGGGCGTGGCTCTGCTCCGGCCTCTGGGGGCCGGGCTGTGGAAACCCAACAGCTCCTCTACGTCAGACTGAACCTGAACTCAGAGGACCACCTAAATAAACTCAGGTGGGTGGCCTTCCCATCTCACCTGAGACCTGATTGAGTCAGAAAGAAAGACCTGCTTTGCCCAATCCATTTAGCTGGAAGAAAAGGCAACTCTGAAATTAACGTGGGGTTTTTTTGGCTTCAGAGGCACTTCTCCTTTTATTCCCTTCCTTCTGAGCATGACCTTGAGTCACCACACTAATTCAACATCCCAACAATACCAGTACATTTTCAGTACAGTGTGACTGAATGACTGTGATGCTAATGAATGCAACAGAAGAGTCTTCTAGTTGATGCTGTGAGTCGGGGAAGGGGGGGGTTAGACACTTAGCGGTTAGTGAAAACCAGCTACACACAATCTCTCTTATGAAAAAATTGCATGCAAATACATGATGAAATATTTATTCCTCCAACATATACAGTACACATGCACACAACGGTATGCTGCATGTCAAAACATCAGTTGTTTTGCTATTCATGTAGAAATGTAATAGTAATTGTAAATGTAAACGTGCATTCCTTTTATCACGATGGACACACAGCATGATGCCACAGGATCCTCTACATAGTTTACCTCTGTACTGTAATGACCCTCTTTGTCATCTGTATCCAGGCGACAGCATCTACGCACGCACGCACGCATGCACGCACACACACACACACACACACACACACACACGTGTGGATATTTAATCAAACTGTTTCTGTCCGTGCAACAATCCTTTTTTTAAAACCGTTTTTGGTGCTTTGCCAAGGAGCCTGCAGGTGAAACTCATGCAGTCCTCCGATGCTTTTGCCTGCAAGCCAGGGACTATTTTAGGGAACAGGGGCGGAGAGTGTAATGTAATGGTTAGAGAACTGGTAAAAACAGAGGTTGCGGGTTCGATTCCCAGGTGGGGCACCACTGTTGTACCTTGAGCAAGGTACTTAACCTCAATTGTTTCAGTAAAATATCTTGCTGTATAAACGTATTATTTGTAAAGAAATGTAAACTGCGCCTATTCACTCTGGATAAATGCCTGCAATGTAATGAGTATCTCTGACTGATGACAACTGGTGACAAGCTGTGAACATATTACGATTATAGGGCCCGGCCAGAATTTGTGGTGAGTGTCTTAACTGCCACTCTGAAGTACACTACACTCATTTACTGATGAATCCACATTTCCAATAGTATAAAATATACATTTCCAATTTCAAAGCTGCAAGACATAAAAAAATAAATAAAAAACGACAAACAGATCTTGGAACCCCATTAGTGCAGGGTAAAAACAGAAGAGGAGCAGATGTCAGGGTGACGTGGGTGATGCCCTCATGTATATGCATGCACTAAACGCGGGGGCGGCACAGCTCACGGAGCCCTAGAGATCCCTAATTGGCTGAGCAGAAACAGGAAGAAAAAATATCCGACGCCAGGCTTTCAGAGAGAGCAGACTATCGTCCTCACTCTCTTTTTATCGCCCGGTTTTTCTTTTCTCCCCCGCTTTAGAACGTCCGATCGGAAATGCGGGCCTGCCCCCTCGCTGCGAAATTGTCCATCGACTCGGGAGTGCGCAGAGATCGCCCACCAGCCGCCCACTCTTTTCACTCTGAGGTCCACTAGCCGAGCTGCACAACCGCTGCACTGGAGGACAACAGCGCATCGTCACGCAGCTGGCGCAGGCACGACTGCAGGCGCCCGACTGTCCGGAGCTATTTTCTATGGCGCGATTTTCCACTGGCAGGAGAAATGCCACCAATGGAAAACCTCAGCTCCCTGGATGACTCGATTGCCAACTGTGTGTTTCCTCTACAGCAGTGGATTCCCAACCCTCTCCTTGCGAACTCCCAGCCAGTCCATGTATTTGTTACATTCCACCACCAGTGCACCTGTTTTAACTAGTTAACTACTTAATGACTGTTGATTAGCTGAATCAGGTGTGCTGGTGGTGGAATTGAACAAATACATGGACTGGCTGGGAGTTCACAAGGGGACGGTTGGGAACCACTGCTGTAGAGCACAGGTGTCAAACTCCTTCCGTCGAGGGCTGAGTGTATGCAGGTTTTTGTTGCAACCAATGCACTACACCAGGTGATTTCACTAATTAGCTCACTTCTTCAACCAAGGGAGGGACCTAATTGAAATCACCTGGAGCAGTGCATTGGTTGCAACAAAAACCTGCATACACTCGGCCCTCGACGGAATGAGTTTGACACCCCTGCTGTAGAGGAATACTGCCACAGTCGGCACTGGCAGGGTCAGGATTTGATTCCCAATCGGGGGGGCGTGACACTGCACAAAGGGGCTCACGCTTTAGCTGGATGCACCACCCGGGACCCCCTTAGGGCTTTGTTCTAAATCTCGTGAGGTACAGGTGAGACTGCCCCTCTCCTACTTATGATCTGACCAGACCAGGGACCTCAGCTGAGTTAGGAATTTAGATGTTCGTCACCAAAAAACTTTTAAAGCTTTTACATTGCATCACTCACCCTCCATTATTCAGACTCCATCCAGCCTTATCCAAGGGGACTTACAGAAGCTTACATTCGACATATTATCCATCTGTAATAGCCAGATATTTACTGAATAAATTTGGGCTAAGTACCTTGCTCAAGGGTACGACAGCAGTGGGATTTCAATCTGGAGCAGCCCTCATAAAATCACATGCGACATATAGTCCTTTTGTGTACTCTATAGTTCAGCTGTTTCTATGGAAACAAGTTTAAAAAAAGCGAACTTTTGGGGATTAAATATAGCTTTTTTTTAAGCAGCTGTCTACTTGCTAGTCTTATAGGCGAAATAAGGCTGACAATCCGACAAAAACAATCCAACAGATCCAATCATGAGAAACAGACCCCAGGAACCCGAAACTCAAAACCGATTCCCAAAGTTGACGCCGGACAAAACACATTCAAGCCCAGTGACAAAGCCAAGTACAGACCCTGGATCACACCTCACACCAATTTAAAGAGCGTGGAGGGGGGTATATAAATTAAGTGCTAGCGTGGCCTGGCCTCTGAGAGGCATGGATAAAGGGAAGTGAGAGGACAGGGAAGGAAAAAGAACATTGAATTGAGAAATACTGAGAGAAATTGATCGTATACGGTGGTAATTATTAACCTTGTATCCATTCGCACATATTAATACTCTGCACAGATTAGTTTTGCTCTTGCTGCGGTCATAAATTAGAACCACAATCTGATTTAAACCATTGCCCAGGTCAAACTGGCTTTTGAGACTGACAGACTGACACAGACTGCAAATAGAAGGATATAGATAAGAGACCTGATTGCTGAAAAAAATCAGATAATAGGGACATGAACCTCAGATTTACAGACTGACCATTCAACCAAACGTGGAATGAAGCCGGTAGTAGCATGCACAATTAAGCCAACAAGCCAATAGTCAACAAGCGCTTTATTATTACATATTATATTATATTATCATTGTTGAACCAAAGGTTGCATCAGTGGAACTGCCCAGATTATAACGAATTACAATGAATTATAACGAACACAGTGACAAGAACTCCTTCACCAGACCAGAAAGAGAGGCGTAGTGCCTAATCTCCTTGGCGATAAACGTTGTCTTAGTTCATCATGCGGGGAAGCAGAAAATATTAATTTCTCCTGCGATATTATCAGTAATGCCTATAACAGATCAATCATCCACACCAACCAAGAAACAGAGAGAAACCGTCTTAATTACGGACTGTACTTTGGGCAATCCATTTATATACGGGCTGGAACATAAGAACATAAGAATGCCTAATGGGCCGTTCAGCCCATCATAGGGTTCACAGAAGGAATGAGGCCAAACTGCTCTCCACAGTATAGGATTATTCTTTAAAAAAAATTATTTATGGGATTTATTATTGAAAACTGTACTTCTTCTCTGAAAACAGGCGTTTTCCCACGGCACTGCTCTCCACTCAGTCTCCTAAGCCGTGCATTTCTCTGATGCGCAAGAATTTTGGGAAGCACAAGTCTGACCACCATCCATTTGCATTGAGTTATGCAATGCGGGCCTGTGCACGAATAAGAGTTATGAATTGCACCCTACCCCCCCCTTGAGTAAAACCCTTTTTGCTCTCTGAAAATGTATCCGGGAACATTGAAACAAAATGTTTTGGAACACATAAGCGCTGAGGAGAGGCCAGACTGGAGTGAAGCTGAGTCAGAGAGAGAGATGTGTGTGGAGACTGCAGACAGCACCCCTGTTACTCCGTGCGCTCTCTTTCACACCAAGAGAAACGGATAAAAGCCTAAGGACCCAGGTCTAGAGGGCTAATTAAGCGTTTATCGTGACGGCACAATCCATCTCCCGTGCACCCTGACCTCTGACCTCTGCCCCTCCACACCTGCTCCACATGGTCCTTTTGACGAGAAATATTGAATCAAATAACTTTTTTTTAAATAACTTTTACTAAATGTAACTTTTTTGGAGACTCCCTGACACCTTGGACCCCCCCCAGGGCATTTAAAGGACTAAACAGTTTCATTAAAATCAAACAGCAGATCAACATGCCGCTGCATTGCACAGCTTCCCAGCTCTCTTGTGGATGTGGTCACATGATTGCTGGTAAATATACCTGGGAGCCACTTCATTAAACTGTGATATTAAAGCAAAAATGGAAACTGTAATGACACAAACCACAGAAGGATGACAGTGGGGGGGGAGAAATCTGCTCACCACTCCATATTAGTTCTGCTGTTCATTTCTTCTCTTATTAAATACTTGAGGGCCAAGAACAGTAAGCACAGCTAAATTGTTTGGTTGGACCCACCGACATTCATAAATCAGATTATTGGGGACTATTGATACTTGGGGGAAAAGGGTCTCTTAATGATTTGGAAGGAACTGTAAAACATTGAACTGACCTCGCCTCAAGCGATACAACAAACTGAACTTCAGGGCTAACTCAGGCGTTAGTTCTTCATCTTTACTATTTTACACAAAACAGATATTTTAGGATCCAGGACTAACGTTCTCGGTTAGGGAACATTTATTTAATATAATTGGTGTTGACACCACGAGGATATCACTAACAGGTATGGGACGCCATAAACACTGTATAGACCGTTTGATTTATGTTCTATGCAGTAGCTACCGTTGATTTTCATAATGATTTGTTCATTTTTATGTAGATTAATCTACGCACAGGGGTTCCTGTTCAGGTTCAAAGTAAGCATGTGGCAGAACAACTGTGCCTTTTCTTTAAAGATTTTGTTTAAGATTTTTTGTTTAACCCATTTTCTCCCAATTTAGTAGCCAATTAGACACGCTATTTTTATGTCAATCCCCCCCTAGTAATGGGAGTTCGCTGCTGTTGTCCTGCGACCGGTAGTGACGAAGGCGAAGTAACGTCTCCAAGACGGTACTCACCAGGCCGTCGACCGTAACCCGGTACTACAGGGCCACTCTTATGTGCAGCGAATGTCCTGTCGGCTTCCCTCCCCCCTCCCTGGGGCGGACAGCCAATCGCCACCCCTGGTGGCACTCCCGGCCAGAGCCGACTCTGGCGAGACGGGGAATCGAACCCCAGTCTCTGTGGCCAGTGTCGAACATTGTAACCACTGGACCATGCGGGAGGCCTCAACTGTGCCTTTTGACTGTGTTCTATTGTTGCAGTATTATTATGAATCTCAAGTGTCATAATAAATTATGAATCTGTACTATAGTGATGCTCAGCCATTAAGTGATACGCTTGCTTTGCTGTAATGCTATATGCAAACGAGGCGAGCAACTCATATTAGGTATTATTTTTTTAAAAAATTTTTACATTTAAAATAAAAAGGATGATGGATTGGTTAAAAATGGACCTGCTCATTATTATACACCGTTAGGCAGGTATCCAAATGAAAGGTACAGCATATAAAAACATGTTTCAATCGATATGGTCTTCTTCAGAGAGTTACTGTAAATGATAACAGTTAACTGCTCAGTTTACAGAGACCAGCCCAAGCCGGCCTTTAACCCCCTGAGGTCAACTGGATCGCCGACGATCCGAGCAGCAATAAAAGTATATTACTATTTATAACGTTGCAAGATTTTATCATACACACGCGGCAAAAACATTGACAGAAAACTTAGAATTGCGTCTTTTTCAGATTTGAGCACTGGCAAATAATGAGATTTTTTAAATTAGGTTAATTAGACCAAAAACCTTGCCTTTTCCTCTGTTTTACCTGGAAGTACCATCCCCCTTCTATTGAAATGGTAACTAGGTGCTAGTCTTGGGGAGGGGCATGGGGCCATGTGTGAAATCGCCGTGTAAACAACACATAGCTACAATGTCCCGACATTATATCGCATCTTGTCTGTGGATACGGTTGCGATCTGCCAGCAACAGACTGGACCTCAGGGGGTTAAAATGTGTTCCGTTTCATCCAGAGATTTCCCCAAAACCTAAACTGTACAGCGTAAGAGGCTTTCCCCCGGTCGATTGCACAATTTAAATACAACTATTAGGCACAGAGCAGCGGAGAGAGAACGATTTTAATCACCTTTCATAATAATCCACAATTTTGCCAAATCCGCACTTCTTTCCTTTCCACTTATGCTCTTATCAGCTGAGGTGATAGATTATTTATTTATTTTTTGAAACACCGAAGTGAAGACACCATTCTGTGTCACTTCTGATGTTCTGACTGATAAAGCCGGCGCTGAAAAATGAGCCCCATCATTGACAGATTTCTGCAGGATAGCTAAAAAGGGACACTGGCAGATAAACTAACGCATAAAAAATAAGGAAAAAACCCAACCGCTCGCTTCCCTTCCACTCATTCGTCTCAATCTGTGGCCACTGAACTGATCAGCGACTCACTCATGCTGACAAGACTCACAAAAGCAACTATAGGCACACTCAGTAAAATAATAACATTATCCATTGGCTTGGCAGACCATCACAACCAGGGCATGATGTACATAGTTCACATATTTTCATTTGCACTACTGGATATTTTTAACAAAGCCAAATCAGGTTGAATACCTTGCCCACGCTTAGCCACTATGCCAAACATCTGTCACACACACACACTAATGCATTTTTCCCTAGCAACATTGGACTTCTATTTTCTAAGCACCACCGTGACAAATGAGCAGGGCTGGGTGATTGATTACTTTGGACTTGTTTTTCATGGCTTTAGGTAAGATGTGGAGGGTGGGGCACAGGTACTCTCAAGATGTTCACTCAAGTCTGCGTTGAGTGTCTTCAGCTGACACCTCAGAAAAACACAACATGAGAGCATGCTTTCTGGGGAGCACGGGCCTGTCTTTTTAATAACATTTCTGAGGGATATATATATATATTTTTTAATGTTTTTTGATTTTTCCCCTTTTCTCCCAATTTGAAATGCCCAACCGTATTCTTAAGTCGTGCTCGTAGCACCCTCCACTGTCAATTCGGGAGATCGTAGGCAGGCATGCGCTCTCCTCCAAATCAGGACGTCATATACCACTGCCTAATTTCACACCGCTGTTCACAAGTTAAGCTTCAGCAGTCATGAGTCGGAGGAAGACACTTCATGGGCAGCTGTATACTGCGGGCGCCCGGCGGGGGCCGCTGGTGTGCGACGTGACTCGACGGACTCCCCGGCCAACTGAATCCCTTCCTCCCTGGGTCACGCTACTGTCAACTATTCATCACCCCACAGGACTGCTGCCTAAAGTTGGCACTGGCATGGTCTGGAGTCGATAACCACACACGTGTTCTAAAGGATAGTTAATCAGAACCAACAGGCTTCTTTTCAGCATCCGCTGACCAACATGAGATGTGCTCTCAGATGACCAGCATCTCGAGTCTTCTACGAATCAATGGACACGGGTGTAGCTGGAGCAAGGGGCCGAACCAGAATGGTGTCCATGGAATATCAGGCCGCATAAATGGACAACACACAAAATGTTGACTGTAAGCAAAATGTCGGTCACAGTATGTGGGCCCAACCACGAGGGGGTGGGGATAGGGGGGGTTGAACAAACACCATGTCCGAGGCATGTAGAGGAGTATGAAGGGAATGAGGAAGAAGGGGAGGGATAAAAGAAAACAGGGATTGCAAAAGAAAAGAGTTGGGTTCAGAAAAGGTTGGCTTTCGGGGGGATATTGACGTCAAGGACAGGTTGTGTGCACATTAATAGGGAACCACAGAAAGCTGATGTGACATTTCCTTTCTTACTGGGAGTTATTTTTGCTCTTAAATGCTATAGCCTTGCTTACGCAACAGCCGGACACTTAAGCAATAGCTTAGATGCAATAGAAATGAATACATCTTGTAATGGATTAACATAAGTTGTGGCTCCCAATACATTAGTCAGCACTGCGTAACTCTGAACATCTCTGCAGCTTCCACGCAAACAAGATGCACTTTATATTGACCTTTTTATTTTCGCAGAAGAACAGCTGACATTTGAACGGTTCTGCGATCGGCCAATTGAAATGTGCACAATGCAAAGGGAGCGAGGGAGGATTAGATTTTTTCCCCTCTTCTTTGGGAGAAACCATAATGGTTTCCTCCTCGATACCCTTACACAAAGCTAATAGCTTTGTGCCCACCACTAAATTGGACTGAAATTAGCTTCCAAATGACTTATTTGGGCTTTTGCTCAATACTCTGGTTCCGTTCGTTAGTAACAAGATTCTTGATAAATGGCTGCAGCCTCTTCACAAGTTCACTTGTGTCCATGCTGCTCTGTCCAAGTCTGGCGTGCGACAGCTCGTATACGAGCCTTCACGGATGACCGGACTGTTACCGATTCATCAGTACCAGGGTGCAGGGGGACCCCACAGGGAATGGAGAACCCCGTCACATGGGCACGGATGAGCTTCAAGTCAGAAAAATCAAGGTCCCTGGTGGTAAAGGGGGGAAAGGTCACTGACAAGTTCCACTTCTCAATTGGTGACACACCGATCCCTTCCATCACAGAGAGGGCGGTGGAAGAGTCTTGGAAAGATGTCTGACTGCAGCTTAAGGGCCACAGCATCTATTCAGGAAACCAACCAGGAGATGTAAGCTTTGGTGTGGTTTTGAATGTACTGGTGTCTCTGGTTTTTTTGTTCACTACTTGTACTACCTCGTTCTCTACAACATTTTGAGCCAGACAGTTGCATGTGCATCTACCTCCATGAAGGCAGCACTGACTCGCAGGGCAGTACGCCAAAATGACACCACAACAACAGTATGGCAATGGGAATAAAGTGAATGGTATACTCCGAAGCTAATTTGACAGGAATAGTGTTTTCTTTTTTATTTGTTGGAGAAGCAAAATGCACAACGCCTGAATGGACAGATAAGAAAACATTGTTTTTTTGATGGGGGGGGTTGTTTTTTCCAACTCAATATTCAGGAAAGCTAAACAATTATTTCTACTGTATACCTAAGAAAAATCGAATTCATTTTGAAAATGAATTAAAACAAATGAAATTAGATAATCGGCTGTCCTCAAATGACCTAGAATAAGGTATAAGGTTACTTCAGAATTTAGGAAAGCAAATGGCAACTTCTTTATTAACATTATAAACTAGGCAAAGGGCAATTCTAAACTGATTTGGAAAAGTATAGTTCTACCCCATAAGGGACATGCTACATTTTCTGGGGAACTAAAAGTGCAGGGAATAACAAAGTTTTGTAACATTGTAATGCTTTTTGCCGGAACAAACACAAAATGCATAAAATAAAATGTGGTAGCTCGGAAATGGGGGCTTTTTAAGACCAAATTACTCGCTGGAATTTCATGCCAATAAAGGATTATTAATTGAATTGAAAGGGCTGAGAACCCAACTGCCGACAACCCAACATAATGCTGTGACTATTTAACACACTAGTATATGGACACATGCCTAAGACATGTTAGACATGTATTTAGTCCAATTTTAATATTTAATCAATTTAAATAATTTAATGTGATTTTATAACTTTTTTTTATAAGTGAAACCATACCCAAATCTGTAAAGTCTATGATTGAAAGTCTATGAAAGGAACATGGAAATTATTATCATTATACAATAGTTTCCCCCCCTGTTTTTGCAGAGGAGCCCCCAGGACTCCTTCAGGGCCAGTTATCTCATTGGAGGACAGAGTGAAGTATAAGCTCAAAAAAATAACTGCAGAACCAAGGAAAAATACAGATCCCCTAAGCTGGAGCAGGCACGGGGGGTGGGGTCCAAATCTCGTCCCCGAATCCCCGTGACTAAGTACCACTCAGTCCAGCTCAGCATCACGCGGGTCACTCCCAATATCGCCCGTTAATCTACTACAGCACGGCAAAGGAGAGGGACGAGCAACTAGAAGGTTGCAGGTTCAAATCCTGGGTGGGCTGCTGCCGTCTGACCCTAGAGCAGGGGTGGCCAACTCTGGTCCTGTGTGTGCTTAATTGCAGTTTTTAAGGTGAAAGCAAAACCCGTGGCTGTCCAGGACCAGGGTTGGCTATGCATGCCCTAGAATAAGACACATGCTCTGAATGGCTTTTCTTAAATACACCCCCCACTGTACAGAGGGGTAATATGTACACTGCCAGCTATGAAAGCTGCCCAGAGTGAGGACATCAGCATAGCATGTGAACAATCACAATGGTTTCTCCTGCTGTTTAACTGCCCAATAAGGAGAAAGACCACCATATGTGACACAGGAGTTCAGTTCTACTGTAAGATGTTCTTTCTGGGGGCGGCGGATAGCATATCGGTCTAACGCACCACATTTTGGTTGTGCATATATAGCAGCACGCACCAACGATATGGTGTGCGCTGCCTGTCAGGGACACGGTTCGAAACCCAGGTCTCTACCAGACCGGCCCTGGTCGTCAGTCCCGATCAGGGGCGGCATTTGCGCCCCAGGGGGAGGGGGGAGGGTGAGCCGGCACAAATTCGCCGTGAAGCACGTAAGGGAGTCTCCAGACAAATTCGCCGTGAAGCACGTAAGGGAGTCTCCAGAACGTGGGTGGGCAAATTCCATCTCAAAGGAAGCAGAGTTCGCTGCCCACGGAGAATTAGCTTGCCTTGTAGAGACGAGCGGCGGACCCATGTGGGGACAATAAAATTGAAATAAAATAGAGGGTATAATTGGCTACTAAATTGGGAGAAAAATGGGAAAAAATCTGAAATTAATAAAACATTTTTTAAACATGCTCTTTCTACCTAAGGCAGAGGGCAAGGAGCATCAGGAACAGTTAGCTTCACAGCTGCTTTATAACATAATGAATTGAAGAAGCATGAACTGATTACCTGTTTTTTTTCCCCCTTGCCGTTGACTGAAAGTTTTACAAACCATACCCCCGGGCGATAAGATTTTACACATCGTGAGCCTGGAGTGTAACTGAAATAGATGCCAATAAAACAGAACAAAAAACTAACAAACAAACAAACAAACAAACAAAAAAAAAAACAGAAAAGGTAGTATTTGGAGGGCCGTTGAGGAAACAAACAGGAACCAAATGAAGGATAAACCCCCATCACTGTGAGGGTCAGCTAGGGGTTACAGCCAGTGGGAGTCGGGGACGGGATCTGATCCAATATGGACACATACAGCATCCTTTATCCAGGGATCATAATGCCATTTACCCTCAGGAGGTGTCTGACCCCATTTGCAATCTGCTGTATGTGTAACACCAGAGAAATTCTATTCACTGAACAGATATTGAGCTGTGCGTGTGTGTGTGTGTGTGTGTGTGTGTGTGTGTGTGTGTGTGTGTGTGTGTGTGTGTGTGTGCGTGCATGTGTGCGTGCGTTTAACATGATCAATTCTGTATCCACCATCATTGAAGCTAGCAGTGCTCTGAATTGCTTCATCATTATGAATATTCATGTCTGACAACAGAGCATCCACTGTTGGGCACAGCAACACAGAGGAGGACTGACATATTCAGCTCTTCACCACTCAAAGCACACTGCATCACGCAAACAATGGGAAGAAATATGTCATGGACAAATTTTTGTAAAGTTACAAAGCACGAAATGCCCAAATGTGCATTGCCCGGATTCAAACCTACAACCTCTCTTTGTGAAGGCAGAAGCATAACCCACTGCGCTATCGGACAGGTGAGCTTTGAGGGCATCCAGTGTGGGGGGGAATTTAAAAATATATATATATATATATATATATATATATATATATATATATCAAAAAAATAAATAAATGCAAATGAATGTTAGTCGAAAGCAAAATAGCCAGAAAGACTTTGTTTTAATGTTGCCAAAATGTTGTAACTCGTGAGTTTCTGATGGTATTGTGTTTTGACAGTGTGTGAAGGCCAGATTCAAACCCTCTTTAGCAGTGGAGTCTATCATTAAAGAAGAGGAATAAATGGCCAAGCATTAAGCACAAATTACATTTAACACCAAAATGGGCTTATTACAGACAAGATATAGGCAATATATACAATTATGTGCAAGTAAAATATGATTAAGTAAGGAAATTATGTGCTGGTAAAGTATGATCTAAACATTTTTTTTTTTCTTAATCTTGATACCTATACAGCACCATGAGTTTGGCAATTTTCAGGGTCTCCCACAGAAATAACTGCAATGGCCACAGATTCTCAGTCCTACTGATGACAAGATGAAGAAACACACGGCCAAATTACTTGAACAAATGCAGGAAAATATGGGAAGCATTGCTTTTGAATTAGGCTTATTTCGTTTCTGTGAAATAATAGCATAATATACAGTAGGCTCCGTTTTTATTCATACCTTTGATAAAGATGAACAAAAGAGATTGTATAAAATAAACTATATAAGTAATGAGGTATATTTTATGGTCAAAACACTTTTGAACCTACATTAATACATACAGAACTAATACAATTGTTCAGAAAAACACATTTTAATTAATCACAATTATTCATACCCCTAGCTATTATTTTAAATATAATCCAACAAAAACAAATCTTAATAAATATACAACATATTTTAAGTGTATTGGAAGGTTATGGAACTATACAGTGGCCTACAATGGTTTCCTGTTTCCCTTGGGTATAAAAAGCAGGGAACACACAAAAAATATATAATTTCTGAACCGTTCGATTGTGCTTTGTGCCAATGCATTATTATTAAAGAATATAAAATGTTTTGCATAAAATATACCTCATTACTTATATAGTTTATTTAATATGATCTCTTTTGTTCATCTTTATCAAGGGTATGAATAAAAACAGAGCCTACTGTATATGCCATTTTAACAGATGCTTTTATCTAAGCAACTTACAGTAGTGAGTGCATGACAAACCCACAACCTAAGCGTTGTCAACACCATGCCTTACCTACTGAGGCACACAAAACCAAATAAATTCATGAAAGTTTAGTTGTAACACAGGCATCATTTTGATATAAATAATTTGGTATGCGGAGCGAAATTTAGGAATTGTATTTTATAGATATACAGAGTGTATATGCTTTGTGAGTACCTTGGCATTTTATATTTGGAAAGCATTTTTGTTGAGAGATGGATATTACATGTAAATATACAAACTCTTCTGTGTCTTCATATTTGTAAAATCGGAATTTTACAAATATGGCTGACAGTAGTGGATTCACATGGAGTAATTATTCATAGGCAGGTTTTGTGTAAATCAGCCCTACAGGTAAAGGGAACAAGGAAATTAATACTAGTAATTTACTGTCTCATGACAGCCATGTATTTTGAAGCAGTATCTTTTGCTCGCAGTTTATTTAGAGAGGTTCTGCGGTGCACAAGCCAATAAAACTGCATGTTGGACTTTCAGCTCATGAGAAGATTTTTAGCCCTCTATGGGATTTTGTGTTTTATAAATGACAATCACCCAAAATAAAGGTCAAATAAAAAAATGAATTAATGGAATTGATTCTAAGGTCAAATGGAACAAAAATAACCAGTCATTGATTTTTTTAAGCACTATTTCATGATGCGTCCCATAGAGGGTTAAGCATGATATGTCAGGTGTGGAGACCCTGATAAATTGGTAAACTGCCTCTCCATTCAATCTACCTGCAGTGCACCGTATTTAACATTGTAAATGCAAACTTCCCCCCAAATTCAAACTTATGATGTGATGGGTATGTGGTGTTTTCCAGTAAGTACTGGGAAAAAGTACATTTGTTTTTCAACATTAAGGACAAAATGCACTGCGGTAAGATTTAAGAAAAGTGGATTGAATATGATATGCACCACGAAGGAAGTGGAGACAACTGATTGTAGGAGAAAAAAAGAAGGGAGAGATTACAAAGAACTTTTAACAGCGGACGCATCACACAAGGTGACTTCCGAACTGCCGGAACGTTCCATATTAATGTGTGTACACAGCTTTGACACAAAAACACTGAGTCTGAAAAATGTGTGGTGGAACATCATCAATCCCTTGTCATTAATCTCCTCCAGTAAGAGCGTGACTGGGAGGGAACACTTCACCCTTCTGAACAACAAAGGCTTTCTGCTCCAAACAACAAGTGGGCGCGATGGAGGGGAGTAAATGTTTTGATCCTTCAGGACGTGACATTGTGTCTTCACGGCACCCTGTCTGCAGGTGGACAGCTGACGTCAAACAAACAGACAAACAAACAACAAAGGAAGGAGACGTGACGTGTGAGGTATGGACGGTGCATGCATGCAGACGGACAGATGGACGGACGGATGGGTAATACAGAGATCGTCTGAGCATGTCTGAAAGTCGGCCCATTTCATATCTGCAGTAATGCTATTGTTTTGCCCAAGGTATACGTTTTGTGACAGATTAGCTGAATGCGTTGGGGACAGTGGGTGACTATGCCCGAGCTCAGATAATCTACCGCCTGGCTGCTTTCACAACCACAGAGACGCCCAGCAGCACAGATGCACTAGGATAAAGAAAAACAACACCTTTCCCTGCATTTTAAATACAATTCAGGAATAGATGGACTAGATCTTGAAATTGTGGCTCAGTGCTTGAGAATACAATATTGCAATGTTCCTTACTTGACACATCTTAACAAAAATGTGTGGATTTTTATTTTGCTTGTCATTCTGTATTTTGAGAAAAAATTTATATTCCTTTATATTTCATGTCCCCAGCGTGCGATCACCCACTTTAATCAGTTATTCCTAATTGACTATTAATCACTTGCAGATTGCATTTACAACCATCGCCTGAATGATTAAACCCAAAATGTTTTAGATTTCAGATCACACACACACACACACATTAATGTTGCAAAACCTGTGTGAAGCAACAAATTCAATTTGACCAACTAGGACATCAAACCCTGACGGAATTGGACAGCCACAGAGGAACAGATGATGGCGCCCTCCTCTAAACCTCTACAGTTATGTTGTGGCATACACAAAAACAATGACAATTTCACACAATGTACACATCAATGACAACAATGCATGGGGAACACTAACAATTAAGGGATGAAGAAACCAAGAAATCTCCCATTAAAATTCCACTCAATATCCCTCTGCAGTACAAACAAAATGGTGGGTATAGGTTGCTTCGCAAGTGGCGCAAAGGAATAAACCGTACAAAATAGGTGAGAAACCCGTATTAGATGAAAAATGCATGCCGTCTGTTTATTATTAGGCAGCACTATGCATGACAAAATTGATTAGCGCTCTGTACAGACGGGCAACGAGCAAACAAACAATGGTTATAGCTACTTAAAATAAGCGCCAGCAGGCGCTAGGGCTTTCCCCAGGATCACGGTTGGCCACCAGTGATCTAGCTTAATAGCCATCTGATTGGACTTCAGGTGTTGTGATGTGGTTATGAAGTGATGAACCGGGGAAAATCCTATTATAGGTTTTGAGAATGGCTCCCATTCAAAATCACAAAAGTCTACTATCATTATCTTAGCCGCTTCATCACCTATTTGGCTGCAGTTTCTCCTCGGATAGCCCGAACCGTTTAACCGTTTTCTCGAACAAAACCCCCGGTAAAATTAGCAAAACATTGTAAGACAAGTCTTTTGTCAACGATACCTAAATATCAACAACAGTGACAAAAAAATATGCTGCGTACAAATGATGGTACATCATCGCGCCCATCGACTTTTAATGCTGAGCTACCAAATGTTAGCATTTTGACAATGCTAGCAAATTTTGGCAACCACATCCAACATTCTAAAAAAAACAAAAAACAAAGCCACAACACCACAGTTGTCACTAGGCAACTACTATGGTGAAACCTTCTTTCAAACAGCCTAATTCATACTCTTCAGAGGGATAATGAACTGAACAGTGGACTCCCAAAGAATATAGGCTATTTTAAATTGGCCATGCATTTCTGCTTTAATCGTAATCGCCACTGGACTAGTTGCGTGGTTTTCCAACCTGTTCTCTCCACTAGTATACAGTAATTAATACTCTTCAGAGGGGTAATAGTGGATTGCTATTAAAATAATATATAGGTATGTATTGAATTCTGCAAATTATTGGATTACATACATATTACATATATATTACATATATTGGCTATTCAGCTTAACTGTGTGTGGGTAGGTAGTTCAGATTTCAGACAGGACATTAATTATAAGAATTAATAACATTGTGCCCTACAATCATGCCAACATGTGCAAGAACAGTACGACTGCTTAGATTTAATCAAAACTGATTGAATAAATAGGTGGGCAACAGAAGATCAAGTTTGTGTAGAATGGAGAAAAACATTGCATGTGCGAATGCTAAAGCTACCAGAGTGTAGAGTCTGAAATGTGCAGAGTCTGAAATACCTGACCAAATCATATCATGATAACCTTAAAATGATGACTGGAATGTCGAACCGACTGTTAGAAAATTGTGTACGACCTTCAGTCGAAGTGGCAAAACCAAGAAATGATGGCAGTTTGTTCAGTCTGTGTAGTGGTGTGCTAGAGCGCAGTGAGCACTGGAAATTCATAGCATTTATTGAGAAAAAAACAAAACAAAAAAACAACAATGACAAAAACAAAGACAATATGAATCCCGTCAGAATCCTGTGTATTCTCTGTCTGAATAACCAATCAGTCCTCCTAAGCGTCGGGTCAAAGCCAGCGATAATTGATGTCGTCGGGAGTGCGCAAAGGTCTAGCGGGGGTGGCAGACATATGGCAGGTCCGGTATAACTGGTTACCATGGGGCATAAATGGGGGCAGAGGTAACCGGTAGTGAATGCATCACAGCTGGGCGCCTTGTATCAGTGACACCCCTGGTGGACTTATGCTGAACAGGACAGTGACCGGAAGGTTCTGCTTTCAAATGTATGGTGCCTGACTGTGCGGCTAAGCACATGTCTATACCAGGTCCTGGAGAGCCACTGCTGGTTTTTGTTGTTACTCAGCACTCAATTGATCAATTAAACCAGTTGATTACACAGTTCACTCAACTCTTCTGGTTTCTGGGTCTAAATTAGTTGGTGAAAACAAAAATCCCAAGACCTTGTGGTTCTCCAGGATGAGCATTGGGGACCCGTGTATTAGATAGTCACACGCATGCACTCACACACACAGACAGACAGACAGCCACAACAACCTCATGAGTTAATAACCAGGAACTGAGGACAGTCAGTAGAGAGCAGGGACATGGGCACACCACTGAGGCACCTACCTGGAAATCCTTTTCTTCCAAAATCTCCTTCCTCCATTGGACCAGAAATGCTGCACAGACATACAGGTGAAAATGGGAAAATCCCTCTGGTTCTGCCTATGGAGGGAGAGAGAGAGAAAGGGAGAGAGAGGATGAGAAAACCCTCTTTGTGGAGCCTCATTATTCTTGAGCCAGGTTCTTCAAACTGACTGGCCTTTACTTTCAACCCTTATTTTATTTCCCTGAAATGAATTACAATAAAAGAACACAGGAAAGATTTTCTGGCAATTCAATTCAAACTGAAATAACAAAATAAAATAACATCTTAAGACTGTTCCTGCAATGCTCCTTGTGACTTAAAAAATAATGTTCAAGGCACATCCAGGAAACCATGCTAATTTACATTAGACTACATTAAGTGTTAGGTTTAGGCTAACTTTCTGGGGTGTCTGTTATTCTCAATTGGCACATTAGTTAAAATAGGTGAAATGCGGGGCCATGTCCATGTGTTGTTTTCCCTGTATTTTAGCAAAGCTGAAGGTACACGTCCCAAATCCTACTCTCAAACCATTCTCCCTCACTGTGCAAGGGTACACACCATTTCTGCACGAAGCGGGAATTTAACGGGTCAGTCTGGAGGTCATCTAAATAGGAAAATGAAATCATAATACCATGAATAATATGCCATAATAATGGCAAAAACATCTTTGGCGGATCCATCTTTTTTTATCCTGAACGCGCAGTTTTGTACGAGCCTCTCAACTTGACAGAAACAAGGCCAACCTTATATAAAAAAATACAAAAATAACAGCACAAGCTTCAGTCTGAATATTTATGGATACACTGGGGGAACAGAAGGGAAAATTAGAAAATTTCTTCCATTTTCAGAGTAAACAGCCAAAGTCAGTATCTATTTTCACTGGGACCACATATTCAGGTCTCAGTTGAGACTGAGGTCTCCTCAGACTGACTGAATTTAGAGGCAAAATTTGAGCCAAAATGAAGAATGAACAAACTGTTCAACGCAGATGAAGCGTAAAATGGCTGTGCTCCTCCACATCTGTAATGGAGTGGGAGCGGGCGGTTCCTCTCACATAGTTTATGTCTGGGCTAGAGACGCTGGCTTTCGTTACAGGACTTGTCACCGGAAGATTGCCCATTTTGAATCCCGTGTGAGGATGAGGGCATTGGCCTAAAGCACCACCCACAAGCAGCGCCCTCATCATTATTTAAAGATTCATTACGCATAGCAGGCAGGGTGAGGGGTAACCGGGCCACATTTAAACTGGACAGGTCTGAGGGCATGCTGCAACTTTAGGCAGGGAGCTGTACACTTTCACCAGCATCCCCCAAGCTTTCTCACACTGCAATGCGGCATGTTCCTGAATTAAGGTGGATACAATTTCTCTTCCTAAACACTCTCTCTCTGTGTGTGTGTGTCTCTCTCTCTCTCTCTGTGTCTCTCTCTGTCTCCCTCCCTCCCTCCCTCCCCGAGTTTCCATGAGTGACCTTCTTCCAGCAAGACTCCACTGTGCCCTTGTGAAGTGAATACAAGCTCCTGCAAAGTCAGAAGTAGGTAGAGGTGTAACAGCAACAGTAATTTTATGTTGTGCAGGTGATTTACCTGTGAATTTACTCTATCTAAATAGTAAATAATGGCAAGCATTGCAGCTAACAGGAAATGTTGCGACAACGCTGGGGAACTTTCCGGTTAGATTGAAATTTGGTTGTGAGGTAATGATGAGACTCAAACAGTCTTAAAACATATTAATTGTCCCAAACAAGTTCTGTCCAAGTCACAGAAAAACTTTCCAGGCATGATGAATACAAATGACTGGTAACATCCCTGATGGTTATTTTTATGCATTTCATTTATTTGTTTATGTGCTGGGAACAATGTAATTGTTGTGTTTTTCCAAAAATCACTCAGTCCACTTTTGGTCATGGGACTGGAGTGAGATTTGGAAAAACACTCTTCAATTAGATATACACTACTGGTCAAAGGTTTTAGAACACCCCCATTTTCCAGTTTTGACTGAAATTTAAGCAGTTCAAGTCCAGTGAATAACCTGAAATACTACAAAGGTAAGCGGTAAAAAAAGGTTTAGGTTACCAAAAACTGAAAAATAATGTACATTTTTTGGCAGTGAGTAGTTTCCTACACCATCAAAAGGCACTTGGAAACTGGAGGAAACTGACAGGAAGAGGTCTGGCAGACCCAAAGCCACAACAAAATCTGAAGTTTTTGAGAGTCAACAGCTTGCGTGATAGGCAGCTCACAGGACAACAGCTTCAAGCACAGCTTAACACTGGTCAAAGTAAGGAAGTCTCAGTTGCAACTGTGATGAGAAGACTTTGAGCTGCAGGTTTGACAAGTCAAGTGGCAGTAAGAAAGCCATTGCAACAATGGCAAAATAAGAAAAAGAGGCTTGCCTGGGCCATGAAGCACCGCCAGTAGACTACTGAAGACTGTCTTATGGACCAATGAATCAAAATTTGAAATCTTGAAAGGTTTTTGTATGCCGTCGAGTAGGCGAAAGGAAGGATCCTCAGTGTGTGACAGCAACTGTCAAACATGGAGGAGGAAAGCGTGATGGTCTGGGGCTCTTTTGCTGGATCCAGAGTCGGCGACTTGCACAGAGTGACTGTTAACCCACGTTAACGCTTTACTTGTTCCCTGAAAAGGGCCTTTTTTATAACTCTATAACTAATTTACATTATTTTTCAGTTTTTGGTAACCTAAAACTGAAAACTGCCCTAGATTCTGCGAGAAGTGTGAGCAATTTGTTGAACAACTCCATTTCCCGCTAAAATGAACATTCCCAAACCTAGAATCATGGTGTGAGTCAAACTGTAGGAAGATCATTTGCCATGAGGTCCGCAACAACCAAAGCCCCCAACTATCAGCAAACCTATTTTCAATAGACATTTCAAACAATATACAATAGATGGGACTCGGTTTATTTTACGTTTGCAGGTTGTCTGTGTTTCATGAACTTGTTGTAAGTGGAGGAGAATCTACAGCAACAATTTTACTACTGCATTTATTGTTGGCTGTTTTACATATGCAATTACAGTGTAACTACTGTGCCATTACTATTGTCATCACATGCAAGTTACCGATAAGCATCTCCAGATTTTTGAAATGCGAGTATTTGTTTATGTTTTAAGTAATATATTTTTTAACCCTGATTGCTCTCTTTTTTTCTCCAAAATAAAACGCAGACAAGCGCGCCCCCCTCAACGTGTGTGCAGCCGAGGAACACGCTTCAAATAAGAGGGTCCTTTAAAATATCAATAAACTATATCAATTATACAGCTGTCCTACGGTCTGTAGCCCCTTCGCATACGAGCAAAGATAATTTACGCTCGTTACATTCTGTCGTCAGCCTCTTCACAGGCTCACAAGCATTGGATACGCAACCATCAATTTGTCTTTAGTCCCTTTGCATAAGTGCACAACAAACATTGATTATAAAAATGAACACAGCTGTACACCAGTGAATGCCTATCACATAAGCATGGTGTTGTCTTCAGGCTCATTTGATGTGGACAGACCTCCCTCTCTCAAACACTGGTTTTGGTTCTGGGCTGCTGCAAATTCTCTATGAAATTATGAAGTAATTGCATCTGTTGTGAGACTGCAGATTTCCATATGCCCAAAGTGTTTCCCTTGAGGCAACTCCTGGGTGGAGTTTCCACTATAACTAGCTGAGGCGCTTGTTGTGGTGCAGTAATACGCCCAACAATCGAGATAGGAACCAGTGACGACTGTGGCCAGGAGTCCTGCTGGGAACTCTGACCTCCCGAACCAGCAGGGGACGCTGCAACAATTGGACGGGCCTACAAACATGATTGGTCATTCCAAATTGGGGATAAAAGCTCTTAAATAATAATAATAATTTCACAATTTGGACTGAACCCAAAGTAATATGTTCAGACACAGGGCTGTCAGCCCTTTATCAATTATTTGACAATCCCCTTTTGTCTTTAAATAATTGACAGGAAGATATTTGGGGGCTTTGAACAGGCTATTTCTGCACTGTTTTTTGACCCGTCGTTGCTTTGGAAATACGTATTTGTATGTCATGCCAATAAAGCATTTGAATGTAATCAAATTTGATAAACGTCTGTTACAGCACCATCCCTTTATGTTTCAGTCCCCTGCAGGCTGACGGAACCTTCTATGGGATGTCGATTGGAAGGAGGACCTACGATAGCAACCTCTGTAACTGTGGAGAACAGGGGGAACTAGACTAATATAAACCGGACTGTGCGTGGGTGATCTGGAAAACCACTCAATTAAAAAAGGTCACAGCTCCCTCAAATACTGACCAGCGCACAATGACTGACCACTGATGGGAGAAAGGCCCCTAGATGACTGTGCCTTATAAGAAAATCAATGATGGGATGTACCGTCGATCAGAAGGGTTTTCAACGTCAATTAATTGCGACTGATTTCCATTAACTTGCGCAATCTCTGAACATCACCATCAAGAAATTAGTTGTCCTATGTTAGCTAATCCATATACGCAAAACAAGGATGAATCTTATCTATAAAATAAATATTAACATAGCAGACCAATTTAAGGATGTGTGCACGCAAAGGCGCTGGATTTAATCTGTATTAAAAATAATGTAAAAAAAACTTAGGAGGAAATATCTGACCAGACCTGGCAACGCCATTCGAGTGACAAGATTCAGTCACCAGAATGAAGAGGAGCCATGCAGGCGTGTGGAACGTGAAACGGTACAGGTTTGTCTCCCGCATCAATCCCCCTGTGGGGGAGAGCAAGGGAAGAGAGGAATGAGAGGGAGCAGAGTAAGAGAGTGATTGGAGTAGGGGAGGGCTGGGGGCTGGTACTCAGCATAAGAATCAACTCTCTCTCTTTTGGTTGTTTTGCAGGCGTTGATTGCCTATTGGCCTAACCTCAGGGCCTTAATCAGAGAGCCTGACGAGATTGATGCGCAAAAGGGTATCAAACTGTGACATGAAATAACTGTGCTTCATTAACGTATTATCCCTTCTACCTGGGAGAGCTGAAAGATACACAGAGATATTGTGTGAGAGTGGGGTAAGTGGAGTTTGTGTAAGTACTGTATGTGTATGTATGTGTGTGTGTGTGTGTGTGTCTATGTGATATGTGAGAGTGCGTGTACGTGTGTGTGTGTGTGTGTATTTGTGAAAGGGGTGTGTGTTCAAGTATGTGTACATGTTAGAGTGTATTTGTGTATACATGTTTATGTGCGTCTGCACAGCAGTGTGCATTTGTGACATGGCGTAAGTGTGTGTATGTGTACATGTGAGAATGTGTGTACTGTAGGTATTTAGGTATGCATTTGTGTCTGCACGCATGTTTGTAGAGTGCCAACCTACCACACAGAGAGCATACCACCTCTCCATACTTAATCTTCAGTTTTTTTCCCCTTCACACAAGGCAATCACATTAATTACACTGACAAACAACTGAATGCACAGGCTTCGATCACAAAGTAAACTGAGGACAAACTTGTTCTTTCTCCTCCAACACAAGGTACGGACTGCGCCATATCGGAGAAAGCAGGACTCCCTTGAAATCTCTGTCAAACGGCCCGACTCACTGCGGAGAGGGGCATTCAGTCACCAGGCCTGCCTGCTGCGCTGACTCCTCACGAGGCTTTAGCCCAAACTTCCTTCCTTTCATCTACCATAAAAAAGACGTATTTTGTGTACACGATCAATCTTAAGTTTATCTTTCCTTTTTGTATATGGCAGCCCCAGCAAAGTGAGTTTTATCTGCAGTGACTATGATTTCGGGAGAGTAGAGAAGAGCTCCGACCGCTCAACATCTGGCTGAAGTCCTGAATCCAGAAATATTAGCCAATATATTATAATACGAGCTGCAGTACTGTATATCACCTGTAGGGTGTAAAATAGTCACTGGCTCTGCTGTAGTACTGTGTGTGGCTTGTAGGGTGTAAAATAGTCACTGGCTCTGCTGTAGTACTATGTGTGGCTTGTAGGGTGTAAAATAGTCACTGGCTCTGCTGTAGTACTATGTGTGGCTTCTAGGGTGTAAAATAGTCACTGGCTCTGCTGTAGTACTGTGTGTGGCTTGTAGGGTGTAAAATAGTCACTGGCTCACAGGCCAGTGCATCGAAGGAGTGCTTCTTGCGTAGGTAAAGGCAAAACAGTGACTCCAATTTAGGGAGAAAAAGTATTGTTCCAAACGGCACAAAATCAAATAACATAGTGATCTTTAAATAAAATTTAAAAAAATATATATATATAGCCCCAGTCTGTTCATAAATATATGCAGTGAAATATTCAGCATAGCCCCAGACTATGATCATGTGTGAGTCCAGGGCTGCAGGCAGGACACAGTGATGTCTGGAGCAACACCAGCCATTGTGTGAGATCAGAAGAGGGGGAATGAAATATTGATGCTGCAGTTAGTATTTCTTGACCGAAGTTCTACCAGCAGGGCATTGGCTTTCTGTAGCAGAAATCATCAGGTAATCTCCAGGCCCATGCCAGGGGGGAGCGCAGAGGTCATAGGTTCAAATCCCTGGTGGGACTCTCCATTAGCTAGGCTTTCCAGTCAGGAATACTATTAGGTATGAAGCAGAGGAACCGGGGGTGTATGGAAGTGTACTTTGTAAACTAGATCTCTAGGTTTGCTGTGGATAAAATAAGATTTATTGTCAACATGTACAATATATGAACAGAATAGACAGGAACAACCAAAATAAAAATAACCTGTTCAATTAGGCAGCTTGAATACAGGCCCATATTGCTGTTCAGCACAATCAGAATTTTCCTTAACTTTTGACTTGAACAAATATTCATTTGAACATGTTTTCATTTTTCTCAATTTTACAAATGTCCATTCACACAGAAAAAAATTAGAGAAACTCAAAGCAAGTGTTAATCACCTTTGGGAATACAAAAACACATCTATTCACTGAAAATTGGCCTAACATATTCATTGAAGGCTTTGGTACTCCTGTGCGACTGGATAGAGAGAACGGTCAAAGAGACCGGTGGAGGTGTGTGTATCTGCGTAAATAGCAGCTGGTGCAACACTGTAGTCACTCGGGAGAAAATACGCGAGGCGGACATTGAGATCCTGGCTATTACCCTCCACCCCTTTTACCTACTGTTTGAGATTTCCCAATAGTTTTTTTATTATTGCTTACTTCCGCATGCCAATGCAAACAAAGCTATTGAGCACATTACAAGCACGGTAAATAAACTGGACTCAATATCCAAAGATGCCACCAAATTTATCTTTGGAGACTTTAATCATTGTTCCTTGAGAAAAGTCCTGAAAACTTACCACCAGTATGTCACGTTACACTGGTCCATTCCGTTGCCTCCCCTGAGCTCTGCCGACCATAACACCCATTCTGCTAGCCCCTGCTTACAGACCTGTGGTGAAACGTGCTGTGCCAACAATCAAGTCTATTAGAGTGTGGATCGGTAAAGCATCAAATCCTTCAAAGAATGCTTTCGATTGCCTGGACTGGAGCATGTTCTCTGAATGCCGTCCTGACTTAGACAAACATGTTGACGATGTCTCATCGTACATCATTTCTGTGTGGACAACGTTATCCCATCAAAAACTATTACGATCTTTCCCAATAATAAACCATGGGTAGCCAAAGAGCCATCTAGATCAAGAACACAGGAGCATTTTATTCATGAACACAGGGGGAGAAAAGGCAGGTGAACGAGGAGGTGAAGGATGCCATACGTCATGCCAAAGTGACATACAAAAATGAAGTGGAACATAAATTTAAGGGAGGCAACCTTGGTTCTGCATGGCGTGGCATAAAACCATGGCATCAATAAACCAGGCCAAACCTGTACAATTACTTGCTCAAATCGAAGGGAGTGGCAAGTGTCCCTCTCAGACAATTTATACACTTTCATCACTTGTTTTGGGAGACGTGATTTCAAGACTGAACTCAAGTCTTGAATAAATCGCTCTACGTATCACCAGACAAGGTGATGTCATTTCTTGGGCAACACAAGTTAACAAAAGCCCCTGGACCTGACGGAATATGTGGAAGGACTCTGACATTCTGCCCTGATGTACTGGGTGCATGCAGCGATTGGAAAGCTATGTGGAAACACTCTACAGTCACCCCAGTCCCTAAGGAGGAGAGACCCAAGACTAACTTCACTGGTGATGAAGGTCTTTCGAAAACCAAATGAAGCCTTAATCCCCTCCGGTGTGCCCATCGCGTGGGGAGGGGGGTTGGACAATGCAAAAACCTTCATCCGAAACATAGTGCACAAAAACCAGGCTCCCGTTTGCAGACTTTCCTTCAGCATTCAACACAATGTAGCCCCATGTTTTTGACGAGGAATAACAGTCTTGTTTTAACCTCAACAACCAGCTAGTATCCTGGACTCTCAGGGAGTGATGGTAAATGGAAATCTCTCAAACATTCTGCGTACATGCGCTGGGCCCACGGAGGGATGCGCTCTGGGCCCTGCTCTTCATCCTTTATGCCGATGAATGCAGAAACCCACACCCCGGTCACTGCTAGGTCACATTTTCAGGTGACACCATTCTACTGTCTCTTCTGTCAACTCAAGAACAAGGGCACAGACTTGTCCTAGATGGGTTTGCGGAATGGTGCGATAACTCATTCTTGGGAGATGAACATTGCTAAAACAAAATTAATTATTGTGGATTTACAAAGGCACCCGCCCGCCCCCACCCCCACCCCCCCCAATCCACTCACAATCAATCATTCATGGGGAAACAGTGTTAAATTATCCAAATGCCACGGCTCAGGTTTTGATGAGAAGCTTACTTTTATGGAAAACACAGAAATAATCATCAAGAAAATCTGACAAAGACTACACACCGTCTAAGAAAATTCGATTATTTCGGAGTGAATACAAGTATTTTATCCACCTTTATACCCTCCTCATCGAAAGTATTTGATCATTTTCTTTTATTGGCTGGTTGAAATCTCTTTCTCTCAAATCTCTTGGGAACAAATATTGTTAATATTAGTTCCAAAGTTAATGGTCAGCCCCTTCCCCAGTTAAATCTCTGGGAACTCCACTCTGAACAGACCCTGAGAAAAGCGCTTGCAATCCTGGATGACGACTGTGAATCTGAGCTACTCCACTCTGGCAGACCCTTCCTGGTACCTTACATCAGAACCAACAGGAGAAATTCACGTTCATTCCAGAGGCAACCAGACTATTAAATGAAAAATGAAAGGCCCACTCTTAACTGTGGGGGTTTTAAGACTGTTTTTCAAGTCAATTATAAATCTAGTGTTTAAACACTTTTTTGCCTGCCTTACGTCAGCACTTGCATTTTTATCTAAATGTTGGCGTATGTATTGCATTTGCTAACTCATTGTTACTAAATTATGATGTTTGATAAACCTGTAATATTGTCATATGCATGTTATTTTAGTTTTTGTAGCAGCTACCATGTGTTCCTGAGAAAGCGCCCCTTGAGGGATAAATAAAGTTATATTGAATTGAATCGCTTTGCTTTATCACAATAGCACAATGTAAGGCTTAGTAATAAGGCTTATGCCCTGAAACAGGGGAAAGAATAGCAGAAAATAACAGGCCAAGTTCACTGCATGCTTCCATGCTGGAGTTCCCACTTTGAATAACCACTCACTGTCCCATTGAGGAATACACACAAATTATTAATTTGCTCAGTGCACAATATCATCCTAGCTATCTTACAGCGTATACCATTGTTTTGATGTTTTGTACATGAGTCGAATCGTTATCAGGTACAGACCTGGGTCAAATACTTATTTGAACTATTTGGATGGCGGCAAAATTTGATGACAACCTCAGAATTTTCAACTAAATCTTTTTATCTGCAATTAAATGTGTTTGAATATTGGTGAAAATAGACATTTCTTTTGAAATTGTCAGTAATCTGCATAATTTTGACGGTGTTACGGTATTTCAACTAAAAGTATATGAACCGGAACTGTAACGTCCTTCACTGTGGCCCACTGTGGATTTGAACTTTTAACAATCCGAGGCCAGTTTTCCCCATCTCTTGATATCCTGCAAGAAAAACTATTAATGCACGAGGCCCAGTAATGGCCCATAATGCTTTCAAACAGATGCCGTTTTCATCCCTGCAGCAGTCTGGGAATGGTGGGAAATCTGCAATCCCAGCGCCCGGCAAGGAGGCATTCGAATGCCTGGGTAGTGCATGTAGCGGGTGTTGCACGTGTAGCGGGTGGGGTGTTCTTTAAGGCCCAACCAAGGGGGCACATTGGCAATGACAGGAGAGCCAAGGGCACTAACGGCACTGGCGAGCGATCTCGGGCTCTCCTCTCCACTCCACTGCAGCTGCTGCTGCTGCCGCTGCCAGACTTCAATCAGCCACAAAGTGCCTTTATCCTTTTATCACATCAGTACAAATAACAGGGACTCAATACGCGTCAACACCTGAACAATACCAATGAGAGGCAGCAGAGTCCCTGCATCGGGCCTTAGAGGCCTCCGTGATCCGTGATTTACACCTATTGGCTGAAGCCACTCTGGCCGGGTACAGCACCTTGCTCAAGGGAGGGCACAGCGGTCAGAGCCCCTCGGAAAGGCTAAACACACACCTGCCCAGGCTTCGCCGTGCTCCCTGGACCCCTGGATCCTGCGTTCGATCGCTCTAAATGCACAGTGAAGTCCGAGCCAAATGCTGTCCATTCACAGAACTTCATATTTACTCTGGTAATTGGTTTTGGACACCTTGCTGAACGGTTCAAAATTCAAAAGCAGAGTCACGCCGAGGACACCGCTGGCTGATTACAAAATGAAAGAACATGCTACAATAAAACCCCATTACTGCCAGCGCTGCGGGGTTGAATCAGCCATTTCACCCTTAGGGCAAGGTAATTTAACCTGAATTGCTTCAGTGAAAATATCCGTCTGTCGAAATGGACGAGGTGTCAAACGTCACATAAGTATATACCAGGGGAGCGAATAAACAAAAGCAGTGTAACGACGTAAAAACGTACTGAAATGGCTGGGAAGGAACACGGTTCTGTGCGCCAGATGACAGAGGCCCGACTGAAATGCATGAATGGTTCAGGACCAAACATCCCTGTGCAATCAGCTCTCGAAAGCCTGGAGGCAGTCCGGCATCAGACATCATCTGATCACAAGCCTGTCTGTTAAATGCATCTCCATTACATGACTCAGTAAGAAAAACCGCAGCAGGAAAGTTGCTGGGCACCAAGATAATGGAGACTTTTTGATGTGGTCCAGAACCATGCCATGGAGCTTCCGTGGTCCTCTCCGTCATGGTGCGTCCATACTGGAGTCAGATTCCCACAGGACTAAATATTGTGTTAAACTTCACCAAAACGTTGAAAATATAACACATAATTAAAATGTAGAAACTTGCTGCACCTCTGAAAAATATTTTTTAAGATGTCTTTAAAAACATCTGAAAAAAACTGTCAGCATAATGCGATCACTCTTAACAAAATGAATAAAGAAAGATTGTAGCTCAGCATTCAAAAACCTGCACCACATCAATGGTGTGGCTAAATGATTGGAAGACTGCATGCAGGCACGTAAGCAATCAAGCAAGGCATTTTAATAATCAGTAATGCCAAGCCGATCGCTGGATTAAAGGAGAGCCATACCAATGCATTCTGGGCCTCGTACGAGGAGCTAATAGCCAGAGGCAGGTTACAGATCAGATTAGCCCATGCTATTACTATTACAGAAGTGCTTTTCAATACGAATACTTACTATGATGAAAAGGAACAAACATATTCAATTTCAGATTTTCGGATAAACTGAACTCATTATACAATATACCTGTGTGTGACGTGAAGATATGCAAGGAATGAAGGAATTTGCTTCAGGATATTAAAGCATCCAACTATTAACAATCTCTGAGATTCCTCTTCTATTCGTTGGTCCCCAGTTCAAAATGCCCTATTGCATTTCTAGGCCTGTCAACATTCTCCATAAACTCAGTATGCCAGAATGCTATTAATAAATCAAAGCCACACTGAGACGGACCTCATCAAATTATTTTAAGACATAAGACACAAGTTGGCAAAAATAAAACCAGCCAATATCTGTAGTCACTCATGCACAAACATGCACACAAAAACTCAAATCTTCATAAATGCACACCAAAGTACTGTACCGCACTGTAAAGTTCTGTGAAGGCAAAAGCCCCTCACTCTGTCCTATTCCCTCATAGTTTCTCCTTTTTTCTTACTTGCACGCGCACACAAGTAAGCTGCAAGACAACAGAAACATTCAAGAATGTAATAAGAAAGTGTGTAATCGCGGAACAGCCTTAATCCCCAGAATCAGACCCAGGGCCACAGAGAGACACTGATGAGGGATGAGATCAGAGCCTGTGGATTAGCATATCATTATGGGAGAGAGAGAGAGAGGGTGAAAGATGGAGAGAAAGAGAGAGAGAGAGAGAGAGAGAGAGAGAGAGAGAGAGAGAGGGTGAAAGATGGAGAGAGAGAGAGAGAGAGAGAGAGAGATGGAGAGAGAGAGAGAGAGAGAGAGAGAGAGAGAGAGAGAGAGAGAGAGAGAGAGAGAGAGAGAGAGAGAGAGAGAGAGAGAGAACTTCGAGAGTTGAACTTCATCACTAAAATGTGAGAACAAACAAAAATAAACCCTAAATTCTACAAGACACCGGTCCGTCCTGCTGGGTGCTGGAGCTGCGGCAGTTTATCAGGGTGAACCAAAAGGGAGAGAACAGTGAGAGACACACACAGTCACCTCAAACACCTCAAGCCTAAAAACAACCTTGAACTTTACACGGATCACTGTCATTTCTATTTTATCCTTTGTTATGAATGATTATTATTCATATTATATATATCATATGATCATATGATAATATCATATATCATATATTATGTAAGATGGAAGTTAGATATTTAACTCATCATTTTTGATTTATATTGTTTTTTTTAACGTGAAATTTGATATTCTTCTATTCTTGATATTGGATTGTGCTTTCATGAGATATATACAGTACCAGTCAAAAGTTTGGACACACCTTCCATCTGGATTACAGCCAATTGGGCACTCCTTCATTCTTCAGCAAGATAACGACCCGAAACACACATTGAAGCTGTGCAAGAACTATCTGGTGAAGGAGGAACGTGAACAACAACTCAAACTAAAGACCTGGCCTGCCCAGTGTCCAGACCTCAATCCCATAGAACTTGTATGGGACAAACTGGAAAGGAAGAGTCAAAGCAAAGCAACCCAACAAGTTTCTCTGGGAATTGCTGCAGGATAGCTGGGAATATATGTTGGGTGATTTCCTGCTAAAATTTATTAACCGAATGGCCACTGTTTGTGAGGCTATTCTCACGCCAAAGAGTGACTATTTTGAGGAATCCAAGATTCAATTCAATTTTCTTGAGCATTGCTTTGATGTTCCTTTTGTTTATTGTTACATGCGTTTTTTGTCATTTTCAAGTACTTACAAAAACGTATACGGTGTAAAACATTGTCAATTATGAGATAAACCTAGTTTCCAGCAGGTGTGTCCAAACTTTTGACTGGTACTGTATATATATATATATATATACAGTGGGGAGAACAAGTATTTGATACACTGCCGATTTTGCAGGTTTTCCCACTTACAAAGCATGTAGAGGTCTGTAATTTTTATCATAGGTACACTTCAACTGTGAGAGACGGAATCTAAAACAAAAATCCAGAAAATCACATTGTATGATTTTTAAATAATTAATTTGCATTTTATTGCATGAAATAAGTATTTGATACATCAGAAAAACAGAACTTAATATTTGGTACAGAAACCTTTGTTTGCAATTACAGAGATCAGACGTTTCCTGTAGTTCTTGACCAGGTTTGCACACACTGCAGCAGGGATTTTGGCCCACTCCTCCATACAGATCTTCTCCAGATCCTTCTGGTTTCGGGGCTGTCGCTGGGCAACACGGACTTTCAGCTCCCTCCAAAGATTTTCTATTGGGTTCAGGTCTGGAGACTGGCTAGGCCACTCCAGGACCTTGAGATGCTTCTTACGGAGCCACCTATACATTGAAGTGTACCTATGATAAAAATTACAGACCTCTACATTCTTTGTAAGTGGGAAAACCTGCAAAATCGGTAGTGTATCAAATACTTGTTCTCCCCACTGTATATATACATGGTCTGGCAACACAAAAGTATGGTTGCCATGCCAATAAAGCAAATTGAAATTGAAAAAAAACTGAAATTGAGAGAGAAAGATGCTGCCGAGACACTGTACTGAACATTGTAAACGTTGGTTCATCCAGCTGGACATTGGTAGTCACTGAATTGACTCACTCAATGGCAGCAAAGCTTTGGCTCAATTGAGATTGGAACACATTTGCCCATTTATTCTACTAATATTTACATTTACATTTTAAGCATTTAGCAGACGCTCTTATCCAGAGCGACTTACAAGATGTATATTAATACATGGTAGGAGCAATCATCTCATGCGCACGAGATCAGTGCAGTAATACAGCGATAGACATCGTTGTAGGCAGCTGCATACCATACCTGTAACACTAGGAAGGAAAAGGTTAGTTTTTTAATATATTTAAAATATTGTATTATTAGTAGTCATTTCATTGGCTTAATCATTCTTTCCCTCTCCACCTCAGCTGAGCATTCTGCTGTACCAACGCTACACATTGGTGGTGGTTGAGGCGAGTTACCCCTTTTCACTGTGAAGCACTTTTGGCTCATAAGATGAAACACGCTACATAAGCGTAATCCATTATTACATGGTGTGTGCAGATTTGTTTTAAAGTTGGGTTTTTTTATAATATAAAGCAAATAGATTTACAGCTACGAACACCGTTCCCAAACTGCCCCTCCGCGCGCCAGACCCCGACATAGAGCGCGAAGTGAAAACGTGGCAGTGAAGCGGAGGGCCGCTGACCTTCTGGTGCGACACGCCTGGGTCTCCGTTTCCTTCCTCTTCCTGGGAAGGCTGGGGCTTGATGTGTCAGATTGCGCCCTGAAGTGCTCCTCTCCTGCTGTGCCTCTTGCTGCCATTACAAAGCTTTTAAGCCGAGACATATGGCATGTTCTCCTTACAGTTCTGCAGCTCTCATATATGGGCACCACCAGACACAAGATGCATATTAAAACTCCACTCCACTCCACTGTCAACGCTCATCCAACATCCAGTATTTATGTCATGTATTCATTAAACCGTTTATTTCCTGTAAGTGCTGGAAGCGGCAATGTGCTTTTCAACAGCATCTTAACGATATGACCTGGGCCAACCCCTAGAGCTACAACCCTGATGCTTGAACTTCTCTCTGTATAGCTTGGGGCCGGAACCTTATCCTCAAAGAAAGTTTAGACACGACTCAAGAGTTCGCAAGAGTTCACAAGAGTATCAGGAGCACACTGAATGTTCATTTAAATTACATTATATCTCAAGAGCGCGTAATAGGAGCACTGTGGCTAATCTGATAATGAAATAGTCCTTTGTGTTACGGACATTTCCCTCAGGGCATTAGGAGCTTGGGGCAGCGTAGCTGAAGGATGAGGCTGAGGTAAAGTGCTTTTATTTTTGAAGACCGGCATCATAAAGCACTTTCTGTTCAGCCTGACTAGGAATACTTTTCCCCCCCAGAGAGAATCACTCTCCCTTTACGTAGGGCGATGAAATATTTACTTAAAAGTAGAGTTTGAAAATTCAAGTGAACATGATACTGCAGGTGAGTTACTATGGGAAAGAATGTCAGAGAGAAGTCATTTTCAGACTATTTTGCCATGCGTTACTTATTAACATGTAACATTTTTATTCTATTCCTGAAAGCAGCTGAGGAACATAGACTGGTATTCTTTTACAGAGCACACAGCACTTCAGAAGTACATCCAAATGACCTGAACTGAAATGATCAAGCATGTAAATGTACAAGGATTATGGAAGGATTATAGAAACACATGAGTCTATTACGAAGGCTTGAATACAAAACATATGGTTTTGTGGACCTCCTTAATGGCGTGTCCAGGTAAAACATGAATCCCATGGTCTGGGCTTGAATCCTAACTATGTCACTGCTGACCTTGACCAGGAGTCCAATAGGGTGAAGCGCAATTGGCAATAGCGTTGCCCAGGGAGAGAGGGTCTTAGTTGGCACAGCTGCCCCCTCCTCCGATGACTCAAAGGCCTGTGATTGGCCTGTGCCACTACTCTGGTGCGATGGCAGTGCAGCTCAGCTGGCAGAGGGTCTGTGCGCTAGTCTGCACCCTCCTGTATTGATGGAGGACCTTGCAGCAATGAGACAAGCTTAAAAATACAACTGGGCACTACAATAAATACACAAATTAATAAGAAAATAAATAAGGCTAAATTAGACTTTAAAAGATATAAAGAGCTCTTTATAGAATCAGACCAAACAGGAACAAAGCATCTGCACTTAGGGAGAGGGAAGCAGTGAGGTATTTATCTGCAGGAGGTGTGCTTTGAATCTGTTGGCAGTGGTAAAGGGGATTAGCAGGGCGGGCTCATGTGGGTGATCCAGCCAGGAACCAACAGCCAGAAAGCACACAGGGGGATTGCTTCTGCAAGCTGCTGTTCTGTGACGATGGATACGATGACTTGGGTCGGGAGTTTTGCCTCACGTGCAGCGCTCAACACCTTGGGCATGTGATGGAAACACACACGCAGAGCAGAGAGCTGGGATCATGTTTCTGTGGGCCAGAGCACATCTAGAGACTGCATGCATGGAAATGAGCAAATTATCAAGTACATTTACTGACATTTTTGAGTGAAAGAGATCCTTCACCCAGCTCCAAAGCAGCTACAGTACAGCCCACTCATACGACAGTATAATGACAGTGGGTGTCAGTTCACTTTGAATACGATCACTTCAAATCTTGAAGAGCTGACGCACTGTAGTCAAGTCAAATTAATGCTCTCGAGGACAGAAGAGGAATGTGAAAAGTTCATTTTGAGGGAACTAGTGGTGTAATAAAAATCTCAAATCGGAAGCTGTGCTCTCTGAGTTGATAAAATCACAGAGGGCCGGATTCATGTGAAGAAACGTCAAAACGCAAAGACTGACAGGTGGCAGTGGAAGAGGACTTAGCCAGGTGTGAAGGACCACTCCAGGAGGGGGGTCAGGGTTCACTTCTCAGAATTCTCCCTGCTCCTGTCAAGAAGCCTCACGCCAACACCGCCGAGCTGAGAGACTGGTGCTGCCTCCGTTACCGTGCCTCTCATCTCATTTCACAGGAACAGAGCGAAGCAGCGCTACACCCACCATACACCTGCCCGGCGCCCGCCTCGCCACCAGCCTTTCCGCCTCACCGCATTTCTTCTTCTGGTGCGAATCAATAAAAGAAATAATAACTTTGAAAACCCAGAGACACAATAATTAAAGCAAGTCGTCAGTGGAGGAGAGTGGCCTGTCCTTTACGTCAGTTTAATGTCTGCAATCCATCATTTCTCTGCCATCTCCCTCCTACTTTTCCGCCCCGGAACAGGAAATCAATGGGCGGCATTAAGTAATATCCTTGGATTATTGACTTGCGCCCTAACTAACAAGTGTGCACGACCGCGGTCGCCTACGCACAACAAAGTATGCGCGTCGGCAAGGATCGTGATCAATGCCGTGGCTAATCACGTCAGCGCCAGGGAAGCGCTTGCTCACGCTCTCTGCCGGTGAGCGAAGGAAACCGCAGAGGGACCGCACCCACGTACCGTCCACGCGGTGTAATTATCCGTCTCCTTCACGGCAAAAAGGCAGAGAGGCTCTTTAAACAAGCAAGGCGAAGGACGCAGACAAAAAGGCCAAACCTTTTTATATCCAATTTCCTCGCACCTTGACAGGGGACGGACATCCGTGGTTCCATGTGGCTCAGTAGGTAGAGCGTGGCGCTAACAACGCTTAGGTTGTGGGTTCGATTCCCATTGTGACCACGTATACTGAAAAATGTATGCGTTCGCTACTGTAAGTCGCTTTGGATAAAAGCATCTGCTAAATGGCATATGGCCGCTAAAGGGCCATTGCAAGAGAAGCTGACCAAGCAGACTTCTCTTCATCCCGCACATCCAGGTAGTGGACTCTGCCGTAGTCAAAGATCTTCCTCTCTATCGTGGCTTTTTGACAGAGGTGACTTACCTGGCTCACGTCACTTGAAACTGTTAAAAGGTGCACTGAGGCAATTCAGATGACGTGCCTCGCTTGGGCATTACAGCAAAGCTTGTCTGTGGATGTGGGCCAAAAGATTAACTCCAAAGTCCATCTACCTTCTAACTACTTATCGGCATATGCTGTCCTCAAAGTGACCTTGGTTTTGCAGGCTTCTGAAGTTAAGTCACCTTGCTTTTAGCAACGTGAAGAAAAGAATGGTGTTTTGGAATCTCAGCACGCAAGACATTTAATAATCAGTCCTACTAGTCAGGGGTCAAAAGGAGTTGTAGTCGGTTTTATGGCTTGCGAATACAGTGCACATACATCAGAGTACTGGAAGTGGTAGCGTTGTTTTAATTACACAAGACAGCCAGCTGGCAATGAAGCAAAAGTGCAAAGAAGTGCACGATTTTGTCAAACCTGGAGATTGACAATTTGAAAGCTAAGCCCACTCAGCATTTCCCTAAAATAATTAAACACTTACACGCAACGCATGAGACAACACGTTGTTTAATAAAGACAGAGCAAGCTGGGCAGCGAAAGACTGATCGTGACCTTCGAACCATGACCCAGCTAAGCTGATGGCCCTTCTCATTGTTTGGCCGTTTGAAGCCTGTTAAACTGAGGGTCTCTCTTCCCGTGAGAGGCAGGCTGCGAGCTGCAACTGTACGCAGAGAGACACCAGGCGTGTCACACGCCATTTTTAATCAGGAGCAGATGCGCCTCAGAATCCAATAAAGCGGAAAAGGTCACACCATCTTAACAGTAATGAAGAAAGAGCGCCTTGATATTTCTCTTACGACATGCCGCACAGCTCATGTTTAAAACAATGAAATGGAAGACCGATCTGAGACAACTCAAGCACATCGTGCCTTTGTAGGGCTAAAAAAGGAATGTAAGCTAGACTCGCAAAGACACCGTGGCTGCAGAAACCAAGACATCTGACTCCGCGCCCAGCTTTCATTTTAAATGTGTATTTTGTTTATGCCTTTTTAAATGGTGAATTTAAAGTTCAGTCAGCAGATCGTTGCCTGCGAGTTCTACCATTTATGAGTTCCTGTGGAAAATGTGATATTTTGAAACGTCCCAGGATTTTGCAACCCTACTACACCCCATCTACTCCTGGACTCTAAGATGCAGAGTACAGAACAAGCCTTTCAAAATGGCCATGGCAGACATTGCAAGTGATCTGTTGAGTGAATCAAATTTCACTACAGTTGATTCAGGTGAAAAAGTCTCAATTACTGCTCAACTAAACATACAGGACATGCTGCAAAACTGCAAACACATTGAACACAATACTAAAAGTGCCACCAGAGATTTACAAAGAAAAGGCAGGCACAGCAATAGTCTGTACCAGTCCCCCATCAACCACCTTGTGCTTCTACCAGCACGGCCACCCAAATTCACCATCAAAGTTTGCCATGATGCCTCTGATTCAACACCAACTACCTCCTCACAACCTCAAGGAACATTCTCCAGTGATACTGAAGACACTGATAAATAAAGCAGAAGGATGCCTGGCACAAGCCATTTATGCTACAGGCCATTCATGCTGCTGATTTGTTTTAACATTCTGTACCCTTCGTACTCCCTTCCAACCAGGCATGCTTTGTCGACCCTTTTGTTGCAGGCGGAATACAAGGGAGTCCAAGAGAAGGTCAAAGACACAATTAACAAGGCTGTGTTGCCGTCTTCTCTGATGGGTGCTCCAATGCATGTGGGGAAGGCGTCACCGATTATATAGCTTCTGCTCCTTCCCCATTTCATAAAAAGTACTGACAACAAAAAACAACAAACACACCAGCAAGTTCATTGCAAAGAACTTTGAAAATGCTGGCCATCGTGGTCCAGTCACAACGTCCGACGCTGGCCACTTGGGTCAGAGAAAGTTCTAGAAATCATTAAGGACAACGTACCAAACATGAGAGCAGCTTGGGCACAAGCTGAACAGGCCTTTCCTCACTTCACACCATTTGCGTGCTAATTGGCTCCAAATTGGGAAAAAGTAAAATCTGAAAGTAAATGCTGGCCAATATGTTCGATTTTGAACATTTTTCTTTATTATTTTACGAACCATTTCAGAAAAACTTTGGGCCTCTTTTTGTGTTCTTGAAATGATCACTGTTTAAAATGCACATGGTCCTAATGGTGGCATTTGTTATAAAAGTAAAACAATATATATTTGCACATGGCTTTAAAACTGCATTACATTTGTTGAGCTTGTCCTTTAAAGTATTTTTGTGTTTTATCCAATAATGACTTGTAGTCAAATATGGGTATACAGATCAGAAATTAAGAAAAATATGAATAATCTTCCAAACTAATACTGCCAGTATAAATTCCCAAAGTTTCCACAGATTCACAATTTTACCTCACAATTCGCCAAAGGGGGACATTTCTGGAATTTTACAACCCTAGCTCTTATAGTGACATTTCTCCAGAAGGCAGAACAAATGGTCAAACTGGCATACTGGAGATCTATGTACATCTTTTCAACCCATAACGCCCAGTCAAATCCACTGCTCTTCCACATTATAATATCTTATTCCGTCACTACAACAAGGCAATGTGAACCAATGACTGGGAGGGAGTGGGTTTGTGTCTGACTGAACGTGTGTGCGTTCATGCATATGGGAGAGTGTCTGTGTGTGTGAGTGAACGTGTGTGCGAGTGAATGTGTGTGCGTTCGTGCATGTGGGAGAGTGTGTGTGTTTGTGTGTGTGAGTGACCGTGTGTTCGTGTTTGTGTGTGTGAGTGAACGTGTGTGCGAGTGAATGTGTGTCCGTTCATGCATGTGGGAGAGTGTCTGTGTGTTTGTGTGTGTGAGTGAACGTGTGCGCGTTCATGCATGTGTGCACATTACCTGGTAAGTGTCCCACAAGCGGATGGTACAGCGCAGCGGCAGCTCTCTCATCAGCAGGTTGTTCATCCAGCGAAAAGCAAACTGAAGATACTCCACCTCGTACCGCTGCATGTGACGGTGGACTGACTCTGAGGGAGCACAAAACACACATGCAATCACTCAGAGATCACACAGAGAGAATCACACTACTAATACACCACACAGAGAGACAATCACACTACTAATACACCACACAGAGAGACAATCACACTACTAATACACCACACAGAGAGACAATCACACTACTAATACACCACACAGAGAGACAATCACACTACTAATACACCACACAGAGAGACAATCACACTACTAATACACCACACAGAGACAATCACACTACTAATACACCACACAGAGACAATCACACTACTAATACACCACACAGAGACACTCACACTACTAATACACCACACAGAGAGACAATCACACTACTAATACACCACACAGAGAGACAATCACACTGCTTATGTATCTTTACGTCATGAAATGTAAACAAAGAAAACCACAGTGCCATTGGCCAATATCCTGGAGCCAATCACACTGCTTATACATCATACATCATACATCATATCATATAGTGAATACTGACACAATACAATAATACTGATACAATCATACGGTTTACAAATGGCAGCCCTACCATAAACGTCAGTCTTCTGTTGTTTTGTGGCTTTGAGCAACTATCCTGTTAAGTGTCCGTCTATCCCCGTTGGTGACAACCACTGTTCCCCTTTCCTGACGCAGTTCCTTCCTTGGCATATGCCATCATGATTGTTGACACTTTAAATCATTTTGCCGTTTCTGTGATTGACACACCTGCAATTCAGGCTCCAAATATTTGAACTCTTTCAAAATCTGTGAGATCTCTCATGTTGCTTTATAAACTCACATATTAAAGTGTTGATTTATCGGTAATTAGTATTGGCTTTAATCCATTTCAATTGCAATTTAGTTACTTCAAAATACGAGTCTTTTTTCAATTTGGTGTTTCCATTATTCTGTCTACCCCCTGTACACTCATAGGAAAAATTTAAAAATTTCTGCCAAATCTCTCACACTTCTTAGCAGTGTACTTACCACTCAAAAGGCACGGCTAAAGAAAATAACACGCATAATTCATCTTTCTTTACAAACACAATAACAGGTTTATAAATCAATGCTAAATGCCCAGAGCCACGGGGAAAAACTGTCTTGAGTTGACGTTACACAGTTATTGGATAAATTTGCACCTCTTAAATTTGCAGACCTAATACTAAAAACGGAGAATGTGGGAGGGAAAAGCCAGGTGCGCTGGTGAACAGCATGAAAGCTCATGTTCTGAATAATACAAGGGCAGAGCACTAATACCCCATCATAACTGGACACTTAACATGCCAGGTGCTTTGATGAGAGCACTTGTGTGCAGTGTCTACTTTATTGCTGTACATCATTTTGTTTCCCACAGAATGATAATAAACATTTGACCAGTTCCACAGATATCGTAAACACGCACCATGAGGCTGAGGGGGGGCTTTGACATGGTCCATTGAGAACAGTTAGCTCACCTCTGACAGTTTAGCCCAATAGGGGGCCGTTTATCATTTTGGGACACAGTGGGTGGCATTTCGGACTTAGCATACAGCCAGAGGACCAACCCCTGGGATCATTAATCATTTCTAATGTGCGACAGCGTGTTCTGAGATCACAGACCATGTACGTTATGTCACGAAAAGTTTTGTTATTTTATTTTTTCAATTAAACATTACCAGCAAATCTGACCGACACTGGCCCTACTACCAAGAGTTATGCCAGGAGGAAAGGAAAGAAGGAGGAACAAAGAAATACAAAAAAAGTAACCAAACATCAGGCCTGCAGTCATTCTTGCTTGAAAGCCGAAACAGGCTGCGAATGCGTAAACTGGTTACAGGTGCAACAGCGGTGAGGGGTCGGGTTCGTCAACAAATGGCCTAGGGGAAAGGGGCGGGGTCAGAGGTCAGAGGGCAGAGTGTGCAGCTGCGAGTGTGCCTTCCTATTGATGCCTAGCTGGCATTAGGGAAATCAGGCTGTTTCAAATGTTCTAACAAGGACTTGACAATAGCCGTGCTTGTTCTAGTTTTTAAAATCAATGATCTTTATTCTGTTTTATAGGTAGTGTATTTGCCAGCAATGTCACATGACAGAAATGTTACAATCCCTCTCTCCGATCGGACGCATACGGCAGTGACGTACATTTTTTCCAATGACGAAACCCCCATCCGCTCACAGCGCCTTCTGCCTGCAGTTCCACAAGCCTCTGCTCTTAAATCCATCCCCATTCGCCCTCAAAAAGAACATCCGTCTTGACATGTCAGTGATTAAGCGGGAGATATTAATACATTTTTGAAAAAGCGCACGAGACGAAAGTAGCCAAACTCGTAAAGAAAGAACAGAATTCTAAAAGCGGGAAAGGAAGTGTCAAGGCAGCACACTGCTTCCAATTTGGATCCATGACTCTCTTCCTTCCAGACAGCCTTCACGTGAAGCTGAGCGAAGACACAGGCGTCACACAGGTTTCCATCTCGCCCCGGCTCCACAAACTCAGCAGTGTGCTGACCAATCACACCAATAAAAAACTTCACAATATAGAACCAACATTGGGAATAGCAGTGTTTCCCACAACACTGATGCTGAGATTAAATAAAGAAGACAGTTTTATGTGTGTGATATGTGTGTGTGTGAGTGCGAGTGGGCATATTGTGGGTGTGTAACAGTCTCTGTAGCTCTACTCTGTGTGTGTGTGTGTGTGTGTGTGTGTGTGTGTGTGTGTGTGTGTGTGTGTGTGTGTGTGTGTGTGTCTGTCTGATTCCGTCAGGGTTTGATATCCTATTTGGTCACATTGAATTTGTTGCTTCACACAGGTTTTGGAGCATTTATTTATGTGTGTGTGTGTGTGTGTGTGTGTGTGTGTCTCTCTAGCTCTACTGTGTGTGTGTGTGTGTGTGTGTGTGTGTGTGTGTGTGTGTCTCTAGCTCTACTGTGTGTGTGTGTGTGTGTGTGTGTGTGTATGTGTGTGTGTCTCTAGCTCTACTGTGTGTGTGTGTGTGTGTGTGTGTGTCTGGCTCTCTTGCTCTGTGTGTGTGTGTGTGTGTGTGTGTGTCTCTCAAGCTCTACTGTGTGTGTGTGTGTGTGTGTGTGTGTGTCTCTCTAGCTCTACTGTCTGTGTGTCTGTGTGTGTGTGTGTCTCTCTAGCTCTACTGTGTGTGTGTGTGTGTGTTGTCTCTCTGGCTCTACTGTGTGTGTGTGTGTGTGTGTGTGTGTGTGTGTGTGTCTCTCTAGCTCTACTGTGTGTACGTGTGTGTGTGTGTGTGTGTGTGTCTCTCTAGCTCTACTGTGTGTACGTGTGTGTGTGTGTGTGTGTGTGTCTCTCTAGCTCTACTGTGTGTGTGTGTGTGTGTGTGTGTCTCTCTAGCTCTACTGTGTGTACGTGTGTGTGTGTGTGTGTCTCTAGCTCTACTGTGTGTGTGTGTGTGTGTGTGTGTGTGTGTGTGTCTCTCAAGCTCTACTGTGTGTGTGTGTGTCTCTCTCTAGCTCTACTGTCTGTGTGTGTGTGTGTGTGTGTGTGTCTCTCTAGCTCTACTGTCTGTGTGTGTGTGTGTCTCTCTGGCTCTACTGTGTGTGTGTGTGTGTGTGTGTGTGTGTGTGTGTGCGTCTCTCTAGCTCTACTCGGTCAGCATGCTTCACTCCTGCTCATGACGATGCTCTCCGTCTCCATGGGGCAGAACTCGTCTCAACGCTCCTCTACAGTACTTCAAACACACGCCTTCCCTGCCTGCAGCCAGCACACACACAATTACACACTTTAAACCAGCAGACGTAGATCAGCCACAGAGCTCTCAAAACGTAATCTTTCAAACATTCACTCTCTTCCCCACATCGGATCAATAAACTATTACACGCATAAAAGTGTCATTCCAGAAATAACTAAATGGCTTTTTCCCCCACTTTGTGCACAAGGTAGGAATAAATATAGGCAAATCTTAACATTTTAAAATGTCTTTTTTTTTTTAATCACAGGCACACATAATGAATATTTACCTTTTATATCACTGATTAATGCAACATCATGAAATGAATGTCAACAGCGGGGGGGGGAAAAAAAAACAAAACATTCTGCATGAACATTCTGCTTTAATAATGTTCCTTTTACAGCAGAATGGTCTTTCACGCCCTTACTGGGTAAACACCATACGGTGGAACAGTGCCTCAATCAACTGCTCTAAAGTTATACTCAACTTAGTGAGCCTTGGGGCAACGGCATAACTGAACAAGACTGACTGTAGACCAGCAGCAGCGCTGCAGATACAGCAAACAGCCAAATCAGAGCATAACACTGAACGTCTTTAATAAAAAATAAAAAAGGATATTATGGAAAGGCTGGGTACAGAGTATATGTACATTGCGTGCATTAGTGTGCTCTCTATGTTCGATGGAGGTGGCATTTCCCTGGCAGCCCCCTTCACGTGAGGGAGAAACTAAATCAGTAGGGTTTAAAAAGCTGTTTATAACAGACTCGGTGAAGGCTCCGCAGTTCTGTGATTTCAGATAAAACGCTACACAAATGTGATTTGCGGGGGGAAATGAAAAACAAACTGCCCCAAAAACCCCTCAACAATCATTTCAGGTAATACATTAAAAGAAAGAACTGCCAGGCCAACTCCCCAGCTACTGACAATTTGAGCCAGCTTACAGAGGCGGGAGAGCTGTCACCTGGCAGGCGCTACGCGAAGTACGCCAGGGCAGGGTGACCACTCCCAATTAAGTGGGTAATTCTTCCATGTGACCTTTCACACACAACATTATGATGAGCACTCCATAGAAACAGGGAGGAGGGAGACTGGGGTGATGGCACAACTTCCCTCTCCTTTAATTACAGTGTATTGATCCCTCACCGGAGTGCTTACAACTTGTGCAAAGTAAAGCAGCTCATTAGACCAGCAGTGGCACTGAAGACGGTATTTTCCTGGGGTGCACGCACAGCAGTGAGGAGGTCCCCCTGGGAACCCCCCTCCCCAAAGAGGTTGAATGAGCACAAATCAAAACAATTGGGCATACAGTAGGCCTACGTGCCGAGATCTAATTAACCAGAACAAAATGTACTTGCAAGGCTAAACAAGTGCAAAATGTTTTCTGCTTGTAAACAGTGGTGTTTTTGCTTACAAAAAATTTGTCACAGCATGAAACCTAAACAGTTCTTTGTTTAAAGCTCAACACTGGCACATTGCAAGTGGATTTTACTTGGGCTTTGTAGCGATTCGTATTGATAGATGAATTCATATTCACATTTCACGCTTGGCGCTAGGTAGCAGGCCATCCTTCCATGCCGTGTAAAATCTGAAGAAGTCTTTTCCACAATTGAATGCTCGCATTTGCATAATTGCATGTTATGGCCACGCCAAGCCTTTATTAGCCATTAATCCATTCACCACAGAGCAATTTTAACACTGACACCCAAGGGAGCATTTCTACGTAACAGAAAAAAAGGGGTGGGGGAAGAAAAAAAATGTTACACAGATGGTACTCTGTTCAGAAATGACAGGGATTAACACCAAAAAGGTCACTAATTACAATTTGCAGTAAAGCAGCATGTGACTGCTCCAGCATTGTGTTACTGAGCGGGAGAAGATTCAAGGAGCACTAACAGGGAAAGCTTGTAGGAAGAGAGACTGTAGGAACATGGCTCCGAGCGAGAATCTTAACATTCTCGGACGTGAAGCAATCAGTGGAATTCATATACCCACAAACCTTACCCGAGGCAAAATCAGGGTGACGCACAATCATATTATTTTTACAGCTGGAACAGACGATTTGACCGACACGGATTCCCATAACTTCAGACATTCAAACATAAATGATGATAATTTGATTTACAAACAGCCTGAGCAGCCTCCTGACAAATTCAGGGTTAATAACTGAACTAGTAAATGCCATTTAAGTTCTAACCCTGTATTTGTCATTTAAGGTCTAACCATTTTTTGTTTGTGAATCAAATTATCATCATCATCATCATCAGATTGTTGAAGTTGTGGGAATCTGTGTTGGTCAAGTCACCTGAACCAGCTGTGGAAATAATGTTGTCAATAAGGACAAGAACCATCCCAGTCCCAGAAAATGAGACATACAGTTATGAATGAGATAAAAAGCAGCTGCAGGGAGGGCCTTCAGATAGCCCAGAAGAGGGCACTGCACACGCCCGCATCTCCCCTAGAGCCCTTTACCCCCCACATCACTACCCGTCTTTATCTTAATACTCTTGTGCTCTGGGCCACAGTTAAAAGCTGTGAGATACGGTGGATATCGAGGGAATGGATGGTGGAGCCATTGTGGCCCCTGCTCCCTGCGGGACCACCATCAATGTCACCGCCGTCTAACTTTTTAAATGGCACACATCAGAGAAAATCAAAGACAAATGCCTCTGGCCTGTTTTTAAAATTGAAAATTGCCTGAACCTCACACAGCACAGACACAAACTCATTTGCTTGATTCTACCAGAGGAATCAACACACATTTGAAGAGCGACTATTGATTGGCCTGTCAGAGTACAGCACCTCCCACTGGACAGCACATGGTAAGATTGACTGGCCAATGAGAGAAGAGCACCCCCCCACTGGACAGGATATGGCAATATTATCTGGCCTATCAGAGATCAGCACCCCTCTCTGGACAGTGTATGGAGGCCCCAAGACATGAAGCACAGCATAGCCACAATAATCAGTAGTCATAATCCAGGGTGATAATTGGTAATTATATAGCGATCATGGTTCAATATTAACAGTCGCCAGATTGTGTGGGACAAGTAAAAACATGTGTCAGGCAACTAAAACCAACTAACAAACTAAAATGGATTGGCACGAACCACAATCGAACGATTCACAAATTATAAAAAAAATTATTATCAAGAATCACAAATATTCACACCCGTTATCAGTACTTTGTGGTTCCACCCTTGGCCATAACAGCAAGTAGTCACCTTCTGTAGTGTCGTATGAGGTTACGGAACGTCTTGGGGGGGATCCTCAACCATTCCTCCATGGAGAATTGTTCTAGCTCTTTCAGATTCTTGGGTTGACGTTTGTGGACTGCTTTTTTGAGTTCAAACCACAAATCTTCAATTGGATTAAGGTCTGGAGACTGAGATGGCCATGACATTGATCTTGTGCTCTGTCAACCATTTCTTAGTTTCTTTAGACGTAGGTTTCAGATTGTTGTCTTGTTGGAAGGTCCATCTGCGGCTACGGTGTAGCTTCTTGGCAGAGGGAACAAGGTTTTTGGACAAAATGTCTTGGTACACGCTGGAGTTCATGGTTCCATCTATTTTAATAAGGGCCCCAGAGCCTGTGGATGCAAAACAACCCCAAAGCATTAAAGATCCACCACCATGTTTCACCGTAGGCATGAGGTGCTTTTCAACATTACTTGCATTCTTTGGATGCCAAACATAACGCTGATGTGCATGTCCAAAAAGCTTGATTCGGCCACAAGACACGGTTCCAATTGTTGTTGACATGTAGCATAACAAATTCAAGATGCCTTTTTCGGTGAATTCTCTTCAAAAGAGGCTTCCTTCTTGCAACTCTGCCATAAGGCCATTGTCATGTAGGCATCGTCGAATGGTAGCTTTAGACA